>ML778263.1:614237-628277 GCA_009831015.1 Picea engelmannii
CATTTTGTTTAGTAAGAATAGGAACAGTTCCTTTTCCTTGAACTTTGACTAAATGATCATTTCCAAGTGTAATATCAGATGCAATTGATGAATCAAGGCATGAGAGTAATTCTTTGTTACCTGTCATGTGATTGCTACATCCACTGTCCAGCAACCAAAGATCTTTAGATTGTTGTTCAGTTTTGTGGCATGAGAGAAACATACCTCTTGAGGTGTCTCCCATATGATTCGACACATGTGCTCTGCCTGAGAGTTGATCTGCCTGCTTCTTCCTGCATTGAGATTCATAGTGCCCATACTTTTTGCAGTGATAGCATTGTATGCTCGATTTGTCATTTGATCTTCTCCTTCTGCTTCTTTGAGGCTGGAAATTCTGATGTTGACTTTGTTGTTGATTTCTGTGACCTTGGAAATTGTGATTTGGATATTGTTGTCTATTTCCTCCACTGGTATTAGGGTTACCTTGATTGTTCCCTCTTCCTCTACTTCTTCCTCTGCCTTACCTCTTCTTAATGAGAACTGAGTTTGGAAGGCATTGGAGATTGACTCATCTGTGAGATGTAGTCTTGTCTCATGTGTCACCAGAGAACCAATTAGTTCATCTGTTGAAAATATTGACAGGTCCTTGGATTCAAGGATTGATGTTACAACCATTTCAAAATTCTTGGGTAGACTTCTGAGAGTTTTCTCAACAATTCGTTGATCAGTGATGGTTTCACCAATCAGTCTGATCTGGTTCACAATTCCCATGACTCTGGTCATGAACTGATCTACAGTTTCAGACTCTGTCATTCTGAGAGTCTCGAATTGTGTCCACGAGGAATGTAGTTTAACTATTTTTACCCTGTCATTTCCTTGGTAGGACGTTTTGAGGATGTCCCAGGCCTGTTTGGAAGTACCAGCGCCTGTGATTTTCGAGAAAATCGAATCATCCACAGAGTTCTGAATCCAGAACTTTGTTTTCTTTTCTTTGGTCCTCAGAGTTGCCTGAGCAATTCTCTGCGCATTTGTCATGGTAGTGAGGGCGGCTAGATCTGGTTCCACATATCTGAGATCCACTGGTTCCCAACACTCTTGTGCTTGCAAGAACGACCTCATTCGAAGAGACCAGAACTCATAGTTCTTTCCCAGAAGTATCGGACCCTAAGTTGGTCCTAGGTTGCTAGATGATGCCATTTCAAAAAAACATTTGCAGAAAAAATAGAGGGAAAACTTCGTATTTACCTCTGATCTCAGAAACGTCGATCTGTCGATGGCCTATGGGAGCTTATCGGGCTTGAATTGGCCCTGGGTCTCCTTGCAATGTGACCACGCGCTTGAATGTTAAGGCGCTACGGGCTTTTCCCGTTCTGTTGTATTTCAAAATGTCGAAACACGAAAGACGCCTTTGGACAATTCAACGGTCCAGATCTTGTGTGATCTGACGATCTAGGACTTATCGGGATATCGCGAATCGGTATTTCGCGAGTTCTGATGTCGAGGTTTTCTGACTCCTCGATTCCCTGATCTCCGATTTTTCGATGGCGCTGTCCTATCGGGACTTTTCCCGATGGCTCCGATCTGTAACACACATCCTCCTATGATGGACGGACCTGATCTCTTCTCGCGAAGTCTAAACTTCAAATGCACCGGACGTCTCGTCGTTAGGATCCGCGATTTTCCGAATCCCGGAATGCCGATGAACTCTTCTTTCGGGAAATTTTTGGAAAGTCTTGATCTCTGCCACGCGTCCTCAACAGATGGATGGCTCAGATCTGCGTCGGGGATTTCACCGTGGAGAATCCCGATCCCACGAATTGATGAGATGACGTGAGCTGGGCCCCACGACGGAGTTTACCTCCTGTCGGGATTTCGGAGTTCGAAGTTTTGAAGTGCTTGAGTTTCTTGTCCTCAAGAATCGCGAAACGTCGAATCCCGATATGCCGATGGCCCTTCCTTGGCGGAACTTTTCCCGAGTCCCCGGATTTACGCCACGTGTACGGGAGTGATGGACGGTCCTGATTCCTACTCGGGATATCGCGACTTGCGATGCTCCGAATTGCTGTCAACTTGAAACTCTGAATGCCGATACGCTGACGACGCCCTCGATGTCCGCCACGTGTCCAGGAGATATGGACGACTGAGATCTGATCGAGATTTCGCGTATCGCGATTTCGCGAGTTGCAATGTCAAATTTCTTTGACAACTTGAAACCCCGAATTCTGAAATGTCGACGGGCGCTGCGATGTTCGCCACGTGTCCAGGAGAGATGAACGGCTGAGATCTGATCGCGATTTCGCGAGTTGCGATGTCAAGTTTCTTTGACAAATTGAAACCCCGAATGTCGAAATGTCGACGGTGCGTTGATCCGCTGCCACCTGTCCTCTGAGATGGACGGCTTACAAGTCTTCTCGGGATTTCACGATATCGCGTATCGGAGTTTTTGGAGAGCAGTTTCCTTTTCTCGTCCAACTCCTGATTCCGGATTTTGCGATGGAATAGGATCTCGCCACGTGTCTCTTGATGGATGGTCAAGATGACGTCGGGATTTCTCAAGTGAAAAGTCCTCCTGTGCACTCTAGAGGGTTAAACCTCGTGCACTTTCTCGCTGATCCAACGACTGTTGGGCCTCTGCGTAAGATCTGACAGCTGAAATGCTTTCGCATGTTCCGCGCTCTCCTCGTCCCTTCTGGACTGGTTTTCCTCTCCGGATTCGTTTGCAGGACGAATCTTATGGCCTCAGTGGTTGTTCCTTGCACCTGAGACACATTCTTTACACGTGTGGAAGAAGGATTTATAAATCTTTCAAAGATTTGAAATAATTTCACGACTTCTTCGTGATCTGCTACAATCTTAGACAGATTTGAGCGAATTTCGCAAAAACTTTAAATGATTCTGCCTTCTGCCTGAATCTTTAACGAATTTGAGCGAAATCTGCAAGTTATTTAAACATCTTTTCGTTCTACTGCAACTTTTGCGTCAATCTTTGACGGTTCTTTGAAAAAACTGTGCAGGTTTCTTTAAAGTTTCTTCTTCTACTCTCTCTGCTTCCTCGTTCTTTCGAGCGAAGTACGCTCTGCAACCTCTGCAAGATTCTTACGGCGATCTTTAAAGAGTATTACGAACAGCTCTCCAAGCCTTGTGAAAAGGCTGTGTCGCGTGCTCTCAAGATCCGTGAGGCTTTGCGCTGTGAGTATCGAGTTGCTCTCCGGACTGTGTGAAGAGGCTTACATCTGAAGCTCTGATACCATGATAAATTGTGAAGCAAAGAGAAATGCAGAGAGAATAGAACAGTATATTGAAATGTATGAAGAAGTACAGAAGAAGTACATAACTTAGAACAATGTTACAATGTAAGATGGTTGAGCTATATATGCTCAAGCAAGACAAAAATAGAAAGTACAACTGTCCAGTACAACTGGCAGTGTACGGTCATATTGTTAAGGGTACAATATATTTAACAACAACAACACAGTCCCTTGAACACGCGGCCTGGTAATCTATACAGCCAGGAGTAAGTCGGGGGCAGGCATGGAAAGGGTTGCAGCAACCAGCCAATTATACTATTTATGAAGGCCCCCACTGGGGTGAGCTTGATCTTGGTTGTACATGGAGCTAGACGTGCGTGTAGGTGGCGGTTCCTAGCGTATCCACTGTGATTTCAATTACTCAGTTTTTCTGCATCAAAGATGAGATTATGCAGTCTTTCCATGAACTAGCACTTGGATGTGAGCAGTCTTTCAAAGATGAGTCGAACAAAGACTTTTCCTTCACCTGGGCCTCCTCCTTCATTTCGTTGGCACACAGACGTAGCCCAGGCTTATATTGACCTCGTTCAAGGTCACCTTCTCCAAAAGGCCTTTGAGTGCCCGGTCACATTTCTGTGAAAAAACGGAGGTCAATCAAAGGATCCTGTTTCGGCGATTACAAATGCCAGACACAAAACCAATTCGTAATGATATTTTCCAATTCACGAAATGCAAATTGGTTGTGGGCCCAGGCAAGTTGGAGTTCGGGGTTCGGGGTTTGCTAACCCCCGATGCAAAAACAAAAATAAAATTATAATTTCCGAATCGCGAAATGGTTTCGGCACTTACGAACAACTAACACAAAAAGCAAAAAAATTATTTTCGAAATGCGAAACGAGGCTTGTTTGAATTCGGGGTTCGGCATTTACTAATACCCAACATAAAAACAAAACAAATACACCCGAAATGTGAAATGTGATCATGCTTTGGGCCCACAACTTTGGGTTCGAAGTTTTTGGAAACAAAATAACTCCGCGCACTTTTAAACAAATAAACTCCGAATAAATTTGGGACCGAGAATCGGTAAAATCAAATAATTATTGTGTTACTGTGTTAAATCAAATTGAAATCAAGAAATCATACAAGTTTACAAACTTAGTAAAAACAGAGTGTAAACAAAGAGAACATCTCTAAATACAAATAGCAAATTATCTTCAAAATGCTTTCAAGCTATATCTATCTAAAATTACAATTTCGACTCTGGTATTTAAAACACTAACAAAATGCCCCTTCGATCTTATAAAAGGGTTAATCAATGGTGGTGATGTTGTCTTGTTGCCTTCAAAGGTTAAGGCGACCACCGTTTAAGCAATGTAAGACAAAATTAGTGATCGGTGCTTAAACCTCGAGTCTTGAAGGGTCAACCCATTGATTCACCGTTTGCACAGGGGTGGTGAAATGATTACTTTCTGACATACTCCCTTTTAATCATTTTAGAGCCAAACAAACTTTAAAACAAGTAAAACAAAATTGTTGTAAATAATGCATTACAACTTGGAAACCCCAATATTTTTTCTATGAATTTTAAACAGTTCATTTCCCAAAGGCTTCGTAAATATGTCTGCAAATTGTTCTTCAGATCTGCAGAACTGAACAGAAATTTCTTTGACATTTACGAGCTCTCGAATGAAATGATACCTTGTATCAATGTGCTTACTCTGTTTGTGAAAGACGTGATTCTTTGACAGTGCAATGACAGATGTATTGTTACAAACAATTTGTGTTGCATCATTCTAGTCATGCAACAATTCATTCAAGACCCTTCTCATCCACACAGCTTGACATGCAGCTGCAGCTGTTGCAACATACTCTTTTTCAGTAGAAGATAGAGTCACAATGGGTTGTTTATTTGGTGTCCATGCCACTGCTCTAGATCCAAGACTGAACACATACCCAAATGTGCTTTTCCTGTCATCAATGGAACCTGCAAAATCACTATCAGTATATCCGATCAGCTCAAAGTTCAAGTTTGATGTGTATCGAATACCAAAGTCAATTGTTCCAACAACATATCTCAGGATCCTCTTTCCTGCTTGCCAATGAGTACTCTTCGGAGTCTCCATGAACCTAGAAATCAAACTTACAACAAACATAATATCAGGTCTGGTTGTTGTTAAGTACATAAGGCTTCCAACCATCCTCTTATACAAAGTTGGATTAACATATGAGCCTTCATCATACTTGCTTAGTGTAATACCAATTTCCATAGGTGTTGCAGCTGGTTTACAATTCAACATTCTAAACTTTTTCAACACTTCATTTTCATAGCTAGTTTGACAAATGAAAATGCCATCATCAGATTGATCCACTTCAATTCCAAAAAAATGCTTCATCAATCCTAAATCAGCCATCTCAAACTCTATTTTCATGGCATCCTTAAAATCATCTACAGATAGATCTCCAGTAAAAATCAGGTCATCAACATACAAACAAACAATCAAAATTTTACCTTTCTGGTTTACCTTTGTATACAGAGTTGGTTCACTTGGACTTTTGTTGAATCCAACGTTGATTAGGTACTCATCAATCATATTATACCAAACTCTAGATGTCTGCTTCAATCCATATAAATCCTTCCTTAACTTGTAAACTTTATCTCTATTCTTATCAATCTCATAAACCTCTTCTTCCAAATATCCATTTAAGAATGCAGACTTAATGTCCATCTAATGCATGATCCATCTATTCTGAGCTGCAATAGCTAAGACCATCCTCACATTGTCAATTCTTGCTACAGGAGCAAATGTTTCATTGTAATCAATACCGGGTTGCTGACTAAACCCCTGAGCTACAAGTCTTGCCTTGTACTTCTCAACTTCACCATCTGCATTCAACTTAGTCTTATAAACCCACTTAACACCAATATTGTTCTTACCTTCAGGTAAATATACAGGATCCCAGGTGTTATTTATTTCAATGGAATCAATCACCTCATCCATTGCTTTTATCCAAACATCCTCTTTAGCAGCTTCATCAAAACTTACAGGATCACATGCCATTAATGAAAAATTTGAAATCTGATCTACTTCTTCATTTTGATCATACAATTCTCTTAAGCTTCTAGTCTTCTATCCTTTAAATCTGTCTCTTAATGAAGCTAAAGTGGGATTTGATTCACTACTTACCTGTGAATCTATTTGATGTCCACCATGTCCAGATGGCTCACCATGCTCATGAGTTCTAGGCGTTATAAATTGATATGGGTTGGAATCTGGTGCTTGCCTTGTTGGACTTCTTGCTGCAGGCGTATGTGCATGTGGAACCATATGTCCATCTCCTTCGGCCTGCTCAGCTCCATCATCATCTTCACGGGGTAACACAGCTCCCTCTGAAATTGATTTGTCAATACTTCCATCCCAGGCTTCATCTTCTTTAAATTGAACATCTCTGTTGATTACATATTTCTGGGTGATCGGATTGTAGAGTTTATATGCCCTAGACTCTTCACTGTATCCAACAAAGATACATCTCTCGCTTATGTCATACAACTTCCTCCTCATTTCTGCAGGTACATGCGCAAATGCAACACATCCAAAAATTCTGAAATGAGAAACATTGCATGGCTTACCATCCCAGGCTTCCTAAGATACACGATCCCTCACGGTCTTGGTCGGACTTCTATTCAAGATAAAAACAGAGCAAAGAACTGCAGCTCCCCAATATTCATTTGAAAGATGTTTTTCTTTCAACATGCTTCGAGCCATGTCCATGATGGTCCGATTCTTCCTTTCAGCCACTCCATTCTACTGTGGAGTATATCGAGCAGTAAATTGCCTTTTAATTCCATGAAAATCACAAAATTCAATAAATTCATTAATTTTGTATTCACCTCCTCTATCAGACCTTAATATTTTAATGCTTTGACCACTCTCATTCTCAACCATAGACTTAAACTTCTTAAAAACATCAAAAACTTCATATTTTTGTTTCAACAAATACACCCAAGTCTTCCTACTGAAATCATCAATAAAAGTCATAAAATAAACATGACCATTCAAAGAAGGTGTTTGCATAGGTCTACATAAATCTGTGTGAATGATTTCTAATGGAGCTTTTGCTCTGTAGGAAACACCTGAAACAATTTTTTCTCTGTGATGTTTCCCAAGTATACAACTCTCACAAGAGCTTGTAGGTTGTTGAATACATGACAACCCCTTTACCATCTGCTTCTTCTATAACAAATTTAAGCCACCAAAAAATAAATGACCATATCTCAAATGCCATAACCAAGATTCATCTAAACTTCCAGCCTTATAGGCATTCAAAGAACCACTTAAATTATTTCTCATAACAAGTGGAAACATTCTATTCTTGGTTATCTCTACTCTTGCAATCAACTGTTTGCTGGGTAATTTATCATAGATAGTACATACCTTCTTGTTGAATAACACTCTGTACTTTTTCTCCAACAATTGTCCAACACTGATAAGATTGCATTTTAAAATAGGCACAAAGTAAACATCATCAATATTTCTTCTCTGATTGTTCCTAGTGTAAACTGGAACTATACCTTTACCATTAATTGTAACCTTATAGTCATTTCCTAGTTTTACTTCAAACTGAATACTAGTATCAATAGAAGAAAATAAATCCTTATTACCAGTCATGTGGTTATTGCAACCACTATCCAAAAACCAAATATCATTAGCATTTTCCTGAGTGACATTACAGGTCAAAAACATAGGATTTTGATTATGCTCAGACTCATTTGTGATATGTGCAGAGTGCTTTCCAGCATCTGCCTATTTCTTCCAACATTTATTAGCAAAATGCTCAAAATTCTTACAATAATAACATTGTACTTTAGTTTTATCATACCTCTGATTTTCTTGCTGCCAAGGTTTGCTGCTGCTCCCTCTTAAAGTAGGAGGATTCTGCTGGAGCTTCTGCTCAGACTCTGATTCAGCTATGTTGTCCCTTCGACTAGAAAATCGACCTCCTCTTCCACGAGTATGAAACCTTCCTCTGTCTTTTCCTCTGGTAACATGCAGTTGGGATTTGAAAGCATGCTCCATGGATCCTTCTTCATATCTAGATATCCTAGATTCATGAGCAACAAGAGAACCAATTAATTCATCAATTTGCATTAGACTTAAATCCTTAAATTCCTCAATGGGTACCACAATAGGTTCAAACTTCTCAGCACTTTCTCAATAACTCTTTTATTCTCAACATCATCTCCATACTACCTGAGCTGGTTCACAACACTCATTACTTGAGTCATGAAAGTATCAACACTTTCATTATCCTTCATCTTCATACTTTTGAAATCCCTTCTCAAGTTCTGCAACTTGATTTTCTTCACCTTGGACACACCTTGATAACAGGTTTCAAGAATGTCCCAAGCCATCTTCGAAGATGTAGCACTAGCAATCTTCATAAAAATGGATTCATTTAATCCTTACTGGATTAATCCAATAGCTTTGTTATCCTTCTTCCTGTTTTCCTTCAGCAAAACACAATCAGCATTAGAAAGAGCCAATTCTGCTACATCATCAGTTGGCTCAGCATAACCATCAATAACATAAGTCCACAAATCCTGAGAACGCAAAATCGTCCTCATTCTAATATACCAAGAATCATATGACTTCTCGCTCAGGACAAGAACCTGAACCTGAGAAGAACTACTACCAGACAAAGCCATTTATAAAAAATTGAAAGAAATCAAATAAACCTTCACGTAGGAAAATCGGAAAGTGAAATTGGGCACCAACAGGAATTATCTACATTGAAATGAGCAACTGACAGGATGCTCTACAGGATAGACTTCCAGCTCTGATACCAATTGTAAGAAAATGGAGGTCAATCAAAGGATCAGGTTTCGGCGATTACAAATGCCGGACACGAAACCAATTTGTAATGATATTTGTCGATTCATGAAATGCAAACAGGTTGTGGGCCCAGGCAAGTTGGAGTTCGGGGTTCGGGGTTTGCTAACCCCCGATGCAAAAACAAAAATAAAATTATAATTGCCGAATCGCGAAATGGTTTCGGCACTTACGAACACCTAACACAAAAAGCAAAACAATTATTGCCGAAATGCGAAACGAGGCTTGTTTGAATTTGGGGTTCGGCATTTACTAATACCCAACATAAAAACAAAACAACTACACTCGAAATGCGAAATGCAATCACGCTTTGGGCCCACAACTTTGGGTTCTGAGTTTTTGGAAACAAAATAACTCCGCGCACTTTTAAAACAAATAGCAAATTATCTTCAAAATGCTTTGAAGCTATATCTATCTAAAATTACAATTTCAACTCTGGTATTTAAAACACTAATTCGATCTTTTAAAAGGGTTAATCAATGGCGGTGATGTTGTCTTCCTACCTTCAAAGGTTAAGCGGCCACCGTTTAAGCAATGTAAGACAAAATTAGTGATAGGTGCTTAAGCCTCAAGTCTTGAAGGGTCAACCCACCGATTCACCGTTTGCACATCGGTGGTGAAATGATTACTTTCTGACAATTTCGTCACCACGACCAAAGTTCGTTCGCCGCACCCGTCCACAATCTTCCACATTCTGATTGAATCGCAGGAGATGAAATCCACATCTGCGGATATTGAATGGATATTGAAGCTTGTGATTCATCTGCACAACTTTTGCGTTGAAGAAGTAGCTGGTTTGATTCCCATAGCTCTTTCCTGGATAAAAATCCCAGTTCATTTCAAATTCAAAAATGAAAGGCCGAGGGAATAATGTATAGCTCGCAGCTCATTTCAAATTTGAAATTTGAAAATGGGCAGAGAAAATCCAGCTCATTTCAAATTTGAAAATGAGTGATCACGGCGTTGAGTCGTCGGCCACTGGAGGATCAACTGAAGTCGGAAAAGGTAGGAGCATGGGTGAGCGGTTGGATGGATGCATGGATGTGCAAGGGTAGCATATGCAAGCATGGTGTTGCACGGGCATCCAATTTTCAGAGTCTTAAAGACTCTGCAGCAGGCTGTATATTGCTTTCCACAAACAGATGCCTACGACCTCAACTCTTCAAATCGTAGCTTTGCACTTGCACCTTCACTTCTTCACAGCGAACATATAGCAGGTGGGGATATTGTACGCAGGATTCTCCTGAACAAACTCCAACGCACCAACTTCCTCACACCGACTCAGGCTCTCACCCACCGCAACTCACTGTCGCATGCCTTATTGGTGCTTTCAACCGCCCAGCCACTACACAACACAAATATTGCGTCATCCGGTCAGGAAGTCTCTGCACTCTTCGTAGACCACAGTTTGGAGATCTTTCTCCCATGAATCGCTCAACAAAAATGACATGGCTTCACTTCACATCTTCACACAAACAACGAGTTCTGAGTAGCGCTTTAGGAGACTCCACCTCAGGTCTTTCTCCCACATGAGTACATACTGCACGAAACCTCAGCCCTTCGACGTAATGCTCAACTGACTGTGACTCAACCCCCAACAAAAGACTATGCCTCACGAATCTGCTTCTGCTCAAAACTTGTTCTTTGTGGCGGCCTCTTCCACCAAGAGCGCATCCCCAAAAATAGCATGTGCTTCCACCAGATCAGATCTAACTTTTCTGTAGTCTCACATTCCAAGAGCATGAATTCCGCCAGGGCTCTACCACACATGCCCTCTAGAGGGCGACGCCCACGTTCTCATCCACCTTCTCTCCACACTGGCGGATCTACTTGCAAGCAGCCAAAGGAGGCCCATCTCCAACGAGCAAGCTCTCAACGCTTATGCATCATTCACCTTGCCACAGAAAAGATTGCGGCCTCCACTTGTTGTTAAAATCAAAGGCAGAACATCCACAACCCCAATAATGTCGATTCCACGACTTTTAAAGGATCATTGTTCTTGTGGCACGTTCACAGGGCGATAACACCCCTAGAAATTTTGTTTCGTTAAGATAAGCATAATTCATCGCTCCCTAGATAGGTCTATACCTGCGATGATATTACGATCATCGCCCTTTAGATCAGCCAAAATGCCACAGCCTCCATTCGTAGAATCCATCCAAGAAAGTGCACCTCCACTAGATTGAGTATGTCCCGAGGCCTCCAAATGATCTCGTCCTATTCAGCCTTTAACAAGGGTTCGCCCTATCGTTGAGCTCTTCCACGATACATACAATGGCAACAACGTGATCCTTTTGCTGACAACTCCACCCCATAAACAATGGTAGCTCCTTGTGTTGGGGGCGTACCCAAATAGATCACAACAACAATGACGGCTCCTCTAGATTGGACAGTACGGTGGCCTCAAAAGGCATCCAAGGCAATGGCGTTCGTTCTCTTATCTCAACTGGTGGCCCATTCCTCCAATATCAACGACGGTTCCTTACACGCAGCCTTTCCAAAACGCTCCTCACATGTTGTGCATGAAGAAACAATGTCCGTCGAGCAATTCAACAAATCCTCCATGCACAGCGCTGCAATAGCACACCCCAGCTAACAATTTGGCCCTCTCTCACCAGGATCTTTGTTCACAACAATTCGTAGCTCGTTTCTCCACGTTGGCCATGCTTCACCCACACAACAGCGATCTCAACACAATTGCTCTGATACCACTTGTTGGGTCCGTGAACCCACAGATAATGAATCTACAACAGAGAACAGAGATACACAACAACAAATAGCAAACACAGAAGAGAATACACAACTTTTACTTGGTAAAACCCTTAACAGGGAAACATCCACGGGGCAAGTATAGGTATTCTTATTATTCAATAACGGGAGATTACAAACAGCTCTGTCGAGCTCACAGCCCTTTATCACTTTACTCAATTTTTTCTACAAACTTTACATATTTCAGCACACCTATTTATAATGACAATGGGCATATTTAATGATTTTTTAACCATAAATTTCAATAGTATGAATTAACAAATGAGATAGACATGATTACATATTTCTATTAGATTACTGAATACATTATACAATACATTGGATCATTATATAGAGCTTTATCAGATCTAACTTATTCTAATAAGAGCAATAGAGGTTGAGCAAATATCTCAACTACACGCCAAACTAGGAGACTTGGTTGGAGAGAATCTTTCTCACAACCAACTATCTAACAACCTCCTTGACCTATTCTCTCACGTCATCTAACTATAACTACCTCCTCAACAGGTCATTAACCCAATAATACAACAAGTATGAATTACATATTCTAACACACCCCCATAATGAATACTTGTTGATTGAGTCATTTTTGCTTGTGCTTGGTCATACTGATTTCTTCTTGCTATACTGTGGGCTTCATCCTTGAACTTTCTTTGCTTCCTCTTATACCTTGTACCTGCATATAATTATTGATGTCCATATAAAACACAATCCATCTACCAGAATACATTGGTCATGGGTCATCTGCCGCTGTAACCGCTAGTTCTCTAGGAATTGTTTTCAACTACACCGTTTATCAATGTTAAGCTCTCCCTTAAACATAACTTGGTCCCTCATATTCTGAGACTCACAACTTGGTCTCATACTTTCAGATTCTTCCATCTCACATCCCCACCTTGAATCGAAGTCTCTCGCTTCTTCGATTCATTATCAAGTTTAGGCTATGGGTACACATGTCACCTCTGTATCTCTCACAGTGGTTAACTCCACAACTTGATACAACAACCTCTCTGCCTATGAGAGAGTATCACATCCTGTGATCACATGCACTTCTGTGCTACAACACGTATGTTTGTTTATGCCTTACTAACAAGGCTTACAACAAACCTGGGGAATTTAGCTTGCCTATGGCTAAGCATTACAATTTGGACCATAACTTGGGGTGTCGGGTACAACCGATCATGCACCCCCTACAACAATTCAATCATGTACATAAAATATCAACAATACTCTCACCAATCATATGCTCAATATTACAAGCCCATTACATATGCCCATTTACATCTCATCATCATTCTTGACCAAGACACACAACCACTTCACACAACTTGAATAATTATCATCACACCTTCAAACAAGAAATATAAGCACAAATCAATCTCACTTTTGTGACTCAATTTGGAGGATGTGTGAGTCTGATGGAATGAGCACATACACCTCACTTCATTTCGCTATAACACTTCCATGTAATGGCGCCAACAACAAAAAACTCCAACAATGGCAGCCTCTCGCTCTACGGCTCCTTTACTTAGCAATTGCATCTCCTCTCCAAAACTCAAAAAAATGAGTCCTCTGCAATATCAAGAGTGTCACCCAGAATTGGTTTGCTTCCACCTGAATCATATGTACTTGCATCTGAGAAAAGGACAAGAACAAATCCAACAACACAGATAACTACACCAACAAACTGCCAAGGGGTATATTTTGTCTTGATAAAGAAATAAGTGAGAATCATAACACATGGGATGGTCCAGCAGTCCAACAATGTTGCACTAGTAATTGATGTGTACTGATATGCCTTCACAACAAGAAAATTTCCTTCCACATCAACAAATGCTAATAAAAACCATCGCCTGAATCGCATTGGTGGTTCTACGGATCTCTTTCGCCAGATCCCTTTGCAGATTGCCCAGACCTGAATAATTTCGTAGCCAATGGTTCTGATGGTGGCTTATTTCTATATCCCAAGGTGTTGTGAATCTTTGCAGCAAAATAATTCTTCTTAGCAAAAGAATACCAATGAGTGAACGCAGAACATAATGAAAAGAACTAGAATTGCAGACCTCTGAAACCTTCAATCTCCGTCTAAATTTTAGGAAGGCTCTACTCGCCAGCAACACAACAACACAATGCGACACCACGGAACAGATCGGATC
>ML778263.1:636961-659915 GCA_009831015.1 Picea engelmannii
ACAGAATTTGAAACTACAATCAAATTGTGTAATCTAGAAAGGGGCAAATCATAAAACTAAATGCAACAGCGAGAGATTACTTGACGTTGTGGGTGAAGTGCCATTCCCCAGAGGAGCCTGGGCAGCTACTGTGGGAGGGTTTGTCCCGGAGGAGGTGGGGGATACAGGTGGACTAAAACTAGTGTTAAAAAAGGAGGTTATTTCATATCGGACCCTGCAGCTACCCAGCAGTGCTTGAGCTCCTTGCTTCACAGAACAACATCCGTTGAGGTAATTCGTTGCAGATTGTAAACAAGATCCGCAGTCCTGAATGGATATATCTCTCCAACACTGAACTAGACCGTAAACGGTGCCAATAGAAGAATATGCAGCTGACCCTTGAGCGAATCCCTTGTTTGCAGAATTGGAAACCTCATCAGACAGGTTAGAAAGGAGATTTGAAGTAGTGATACTAAAATTACTTTGATTACTAGTACTAATATCATTTACGTTCTCCAGATAAGCCCCATTGGTGTCTAGCTTTGAAAAAAAGCTAGAGTTGTCGTATCGCAGGAAGCAGTTATCCAGCCATACTCGACCACCTATGTCGTTACCGCAAAGTTGTCGAACGCTTTGGTTTGCTTGCTGTGAACAGATTGAGCACTCTTGTTGAGATATGCTACCTATGCACTGGAGCAGGCCATAGACTCCATTGGGAGTTCGGCCATGTGAAGAAGTGTTGAACCCTGTTTGAGGTGCGTTCTTCACTAGATCACCCATTACCCGATTCAAATTGCTCGAAAATGTGCTTCCACGGGCGTAAGTAGTGGCATTATTGCATGTATATGAGCTAACCTGTGATGTAACCAAAGGAAAACATGTAATGAGTAGTAAACCGATCAAATGAAATACAACAGTGGCTTGTCTGCTAGAATTAGCAGAGTATAAACAATTATACTTCTCGAAGTTTCTCATGGTGTGCGACCAGGCAGGCTCTGTCAGGGATTGTGGTGAATATGGGATGCAGGGCGCTATAACATTGTGGAATTAGATCGCTGAGACACAATAAACAATGGCTGGATCCGGAAGGAAAATCATCAGATTGACTAGGGTTGCAAAATCGATGAAATTGCTCTGAAAACGCAGGCGACTTTTCAAATACAGAAACCTTGAACTAGGACTTGGATAAACTTGCACGGGCCATTCCGGATTTTGTATGTATGAAATTTAAATCCCTGTCTACAAAGCTTGCTTCTTCTAGAAGAGGAAGATGGGAGTTGGTTTTGGTGGCGTAGGTTTAAAAGTTAATGTAAACTGATCTTCAAGTCCAGACCATAGCAACCATAGCAGGGCTTTGTATTTGGTGCCCGGTGCCCGAGACGTCCCATCAAGTTAGAAGTCATCAGTTTTTTTAATCTTTATCAGAGTTGTCAAATCTCTTAACTTTCAAATGAAATGGTTACGTTTCAAACATGATTTCCCATAGCCTACCGCATAAAACAATAAATAAATAGAATTTTTACAACTTTCTTCCACAACCTTTGTCTTATTCTCCCATAAATTTTTATGGTTGACCAACTTTTGTATACATAAATTTTTATGGTTGACCAACTTTTTTATACATTTTGAGTGGCAGCATAGATACAATATTTATTTTTGACCATCGTACTTGTTGACGAGTAACATAAATTCAATTTTTTATTCTTAACCATCGTATTGTTGATTAGCACAGTCACAAAATTTGTGGTTTATGAATAGGGTTGGCTAAATGTTCTACTTTTTGGATTTAACGTGTTCGAAATTTTTTTAAGGCATTTCTATTATACAAACTTAACCTAGAGTAGTGATAGCATGGTTCCATCTAATTTAGCATCGTATTTAATTTGTTAATGTAAACTTTAACTAGTGTAACTGTAATTTTAAATCACAAGTAGGTGAAAAAATCTTCCAGTCTAAACGTGTTGTTAAGATGGATCATATCTAGTATATCTATTGCCCACAAATTATAAGAAATGAGAATTCTTTTTTTTTTCAGGGCAGAAAAAAACAGTTTCATTGTATATCAATAGATATGATCAACAGTGTATAATATAATCAAAAACATTGATGATCTTAGAAAACATAACAATTTCTTGATAGTTTATATAGAAAATAAACTATTCAAAAAATGTTGATGTTGCTTTCAGTCTAGTAGCTTCATGCTAATTACAAAATATAATATTCTTGTCTTATCAAAAAAGAAATTTTCATCTAGAACAGATGGTGTTTTCTTGCTTTGTCTTTAAAATAAAAGATAGATATCTTCATTAACAACATCTAAAATAAAAGATATATATCTTCATTAACAACATCTCCATTTATAGATTCTTCAAAATAAAGTCTTCCCATAGGACAATCTAGTGCCTTCTTTGAGAGCGTGTCTGCTACAGTGTTGAACGCCCTGTGTACATGTATAAATTTGATTCCATCAAAATTTGTGTTTAGAATTCTGATTTGTTCTTTCTAGTTGTTCAAATATAACAGGTTCAGATTTGAATTATCATTTATCCAGTCAATGGCCACCTTGGAGTCTCCAACTACCATCATCTTTTTTATGGACAATCTAGATGCCAAGTGTAAGAGGCGCCATAGCCCCAAGATTTATGCTTTCATATTATTTCCTTCACCGCCTGCAAACAAATAAACTATTCAAAAAATGTTTATGTTGCCTTCAGTCTAGTAGCTTCATGCTAATTACAAAATATAATATTCTTATCTTATCAAAAAAGAAATTTTCATCTAGAACAGATGGTGTTTTCTTGCTCTGTCTTTAAAATAAAAGATAGATATCTTCATTAACAACATCTAAAATAAAAGATAGATATCTTCATTAACATCTCCATTTATAGATTCTTCAAAATAAAGTCTTCCCATAGGACAATCTAGTGCCTTCTTTGAGAGCGTGTCTGCTACAGTGTTGAACGCCCTGTGTACATGTATAAATTTGATTCCATCAAAATTTGCGTTTAGAATTCTGATTTGTTCTTTCTAGTTGTTCAAATATAACAGGTTCATATTTGAATTGTCATTTATCCAGTCAATGGCCACCTTGGAGTCTCCAACTACCATCATCTTTTTTATGGACAATCTAGATGCCAAGTGTAAGAGGCCCCATAGCCCCAAGATTTATGCTTTCATATTATTTCCTTGTCCACCTGCAAACAAATAAACTATTCAAAAAATGTTGATGTTGCCTTCAGTCTAGTAGCTTCATGCTAATTACAAAATATAATATTCTTGTCTTATCAAAAAAGAAATTTTCATCTAGAACAGATGGTGTTTTCTTGCTCTGTCTTTAAAATAGAAGATAGATATCTTCATTAACAACATCTCCATTTATAGATTCTTCAAAATAAAGTCTTGCCATAGGACAATCCAGTGCCTTCTTTGAGAGCATGTCTGCTACAGTGTTGAACGCCATGTGTACATGTATAAATTTGATTCCATCAAAATTTGCGTTTAGAATTCTGATTTGTTCTTTCTAGTTGTTCAAATATAACAGGTTCAGATTTGAATTGTCATTTATCCAGTCAATGGCCACCTTGGAGTCTCCAACTACCATCATCTTTTTTATGGACAATCTAGATGCCAAGTGTAAGAGGCCCCATAGCCCCAAGATTTCTGCTTTCATATTATTTCCTTGTCCGCCTGCAAAGTGTGCTCTGAAAAGGTGTTCTAAATTGATTTTGAGAAAGATTCCTATGTCACAATGATCATCAACAGCTGCACCATCAAAGAATCCTATTGGATTGTCATCAAAGTATATTGGATTTAATATGTAATCAAATATGTCATCTTCACATGCCCCATTGAGTTCTTTGATTGAGAGAAGGATTTGTGTGACTATCCTGGAATCATGCCTATGCCAGTTTTCAAAAAATAATTTATTCATGTACTTCCATATGCCCCAGATTACAATAAAAGGAATATGTTTCAACTTTGGATATTGTGTGAACCATTGAAGCATATTACTTTCTAAAGAGGAACAGCTCCAAGCATCTGGTATTTTGAGGGAAAATAAGATCTCTTTCCATATGTATTGAGTAGTTTCACCGTGCAAAAAAATATGTGAAGTTGTCTCTTCATCTCTTAAGCAAAGACTACATATCGAAGGACCAATGCCTCCCTTATTCCTATAATTTACTCCAGTAAGAATACAATCCTTCAGACAAGGCCACATGAAACAAATAATTTTAACTAGTATTTTTACTTTCCAAATAGACTTATACCACCATCTAATATCTTCTATAGTATTAGAGAAAGTAATGGATTGGTATGCTAGATTGGTTGTTACAATGCCCATTGCCTTGTTCCAAGACCAAACTATCTTATCCTTTGTATTGTTGAGATAGATTCCACTGCTTTTCAACACTAAAAGGAAGTTGCTCCATTATGTAGCCATCTCCCCTGTCAGACCGAGGTGGATAGCCTCAATCGAACTCTGATTATTACCAGCATCATTTGTTGTGGCCACCTGTGCTAAAGTGTAGATATGTTGATTGTTGAGATGTTGAATTGAGGGGCCTGAGAACCAGAAAGAAGCATTATCTCCTATAAACGGATCCATCCCAAGTATGACTTGTTTACCACACCCAATCAGCTAGGCATCCATTGTTTTATAATATGCAAAGAGGCCATAAAATTTTTCCAGATGTTTGAGGCTACCAGATACTTACAGTCGGCTTTATGCAGCCAAGAAGTCAGGTCTATTCCTTTTAAATATTTTTTTTAAGGAGCTCACTCCACAGTCCTTTGCTGAAAAGACCTCTCCAACAAGATTTGTCTACCAATGATTGTGCAAACCATAAAATATTTTGTATACCCCATCCTCCAGATTCCTTTGGTCTAGCGATGTTTTGTCACTTTGAAAGGTGAAAGCCTGTAGTTTTTTATGCTCCTCTCCAAATAAAATTTGCAATAATCTATTGTATCTTATGTAGTATTGTTGAAGGAATCTTGGCTAAGCTAATCTAGTATACATGGAGACTTTGAAGTACATATTTTGCTAAAACCAGTCTGTATTCTAAAGATAGCCAACAGAAAGTCCAGTTATTGATTCTCTTCTCAACTTTTTGTATCATCCAATTCCAATCCACCACTTTGTAGTTGTTGGGTTTTAGATAAAAACCCAAATATTTCATACCTTTATCCATGCTAATAAAAGGTATATTGTAAGCAACTTGTATCCTTTGTTCCAGGATAGGATCAATATTTTGTGCAAGAAAGCATGATTTTTGACAGTTAACATCCATACTAGAGGCAAGACAAAAACTTGATAAATAGATTTAAACTCCATCCAATCTTCAAATTTGCCAATTCCTAAAATTAGAACATCATCAACAAAGAACAAATGCGAGATTATAGCCTTAGAAGCAACTTTGAGTCCATGAAAATCCCCTTCTTCCATTGCCTTCTTCAAACATCTGCTTAAGCATTCCACAACCAATAGAAATAAAAGGGGGGAGAGTGGGCATCCCTGACGTAGCCCTCAATAACTCTTAAAGAAATCTGAAGGGGGTCCATTTATTAAGACTTCCATGTTTACAATGTTTACACAAGCCATGATCCATTGGGACACCTCTCATTTTAACCCAATTTGGATTAATAACATTCGTAGAAATTGCCAGCTTACTTTATCATATGCTTTTTTTAGGTCCAGTTAAGTATAATTGAACTCATCTTCTTGGATTTCGCAGTGTGCAAACACTCTTGTGCTATCCCCACAACATCAAATATTAATCGGTCTTTAAGGAAACCAAATTGTTCAAAGGAGATATAAGATACCAATTTATCTTTCATCCTTGATGCAATGATTTTAGATATTACTTTATATACAAAGTTACAGAGGGCAATAGGTCTAAAGTCATGAAAAGAGTTTGACTTGCTTACTTTGGGGATAAGTGCAAAGAAAGTAGCATTGAGAGCGTTGGGTATAAATCCTTTGCATCTGGATTCTTCAATCGCCTTGTGTAGATCCTCCCCCATTAAATAAAAAAAAATCCTGAAATAGTTCCTAGGTGTAACACCCTGTTTCCCCCAGTTTGTAAATATAAATGTATTGGCCACAAACTATGTCAAACTCAAAGTGTGAATGTTTGATTTGGTGGACCTTTATATAGAGGTCGATGAATGTAAATCTTGTTATTTTAATATATAATGGAAACGTGTCGCATGACTGCTGAGAAGGGGATGTGTTAAGAGAGACCTCTATTGCAAATGAAAAGGTGGTGCAGGGGACCCGGAAGGGTTGCGTTAACCTCCACTGAACCAGTACTATGCTAGTTTTAATTGCTCAAGATCAGAACAACCCTCTAACCCGAAATGAATTACAGTCAAGATGGTAGGTGGGAAGACCTCCTCAATAATTAATGAGGGGATGGGGCAGACCGCCCATCTGTAAGGCTTTCGGACCTGACCAGGGACTAGGGATTCGAGCCACATGCAATATTGCTGAGGAAGGAAAGAACGAAAGCGTGGTGTGGGCAGAGGGAGGACCAGCGAAGAATGCAGAGACGGGAACGGAAACTCTCAAGGTCCGAGGAAAGATTGAAAGCGAAAAGTGAGTTCTAATTGTAGGAAAGGGAGACTGAGTTAGGAGAAGAAGAGTAACCTTCGTCCTCGTTTATTCCTATATAGGGAGAAGGAGAGTAACCTTCCTCCCTAACTTTCGTTGAGCTGGAAGTGAGAGATTGAATCTCAAAACACCGTGGCCTAAGCTCGGGGGTGGGCAGTGATAAATCCATTGGGAGTGACTAAGCCTATGGTTGGGTGGAAACGAGCACCCCTTTTAGCAGTTGCATCACGCTATATAGTTCTAATAAGTGTTTTTATGCCTTGTGCTTTGAATTGGAAATAATGAATGCATGCTTGTATTTATATGCCTAAAATGAGTACTAAATGATTAAGTTAGAAGTGTGCGTTCATTCCTTGAGAACTTTCATATCTGCTTGATTTCCTTATGCATTATTTTAACTCCTCAGAAGCACTTTCCTAGAGAATTTTGTCACCTTCTTAGAGTCACATGAGTATTTCCTAATTGCGGAGGTTGAACCCCACAATCACTGCGAGAAGGAAGTCCAACAAGCTCAGGAGGGGTAGTGCATGTATGCACCAAGTCTCTGCAAGGTGGGCAGAGACCGAGACCATCTTAAGTCCTAAATTTGAGGAATGGACATAAGGAGTGCGGGGAAGAATGCTTCCAAGCGTTACGTTCAAGAGAAAGAGTGCAAAACTCTTAAGCCTTTTAGAGCCAACCAAGATCAGGAAGAATAGTGAGGTTCAAGTATCGAAAGGGAATATCCTTTCGTTTAGAAGATGAACGAATGAGATCCGTTCGGGAGGACCCAGGTTCTGTCGCGACTGTTAGATTTGAAGAAAGGGTGCAGGTGTTAACGCCTCGACTCCTTCAGTCTTTGCGAGATCACACATCGGGAGATTCGCACGTTGGCGCGACTAAACTCCCGAAACCCGAAATTGTGACGTGATCTAGACCGTAGATCTAAGGATCTATCGAGACCCTCCTTGACCGTCGGATTGGCGAGATTGGGGATTCACACATTGGGAGATTTGCATGTTGGCGTGACTAAACTTCCGAAACCCGAAGTTGCGACGTGATCTGGACCGCAAATCTAAGGATCTATCGGGACCCTCTTTGATCATGGGATTGGCGAGATCGGGGATTTGCACATCGGGAGATTCACATGTTGGCGCGACTAAACTCTCGAAACCTAAAGTTGTGACGTGATCTGGACTGCAGATCTAAGGATCTATCAGGACCCTCCTTGACTATCGGATTGGAGAGATCATGGATTCGCCCATCGGGAGATTCGCATGTTGGCGCGACTAAAGTCTTGAAACCCGAAGTTACGACGTGATCTGGACCGTAGATCTAAGGATCTATCGGGACCCTCCTTGACCGTTGGATTGGCGAGATCGCGGATTTGCACGTCGAGAGATTTTTACGTTGGTGTGACTAAACTTCTGAAACTCGAAGTTGCGATGTGAGCTAGACCATTGGATCAAGGAAGGTCATTGACCGTCGATCTGACGCGAGTAGATTAATTCAAGAGGATGTGGGAATTTGAAATTCCCTAAGAACCAAGCTCAGAAGAGATAAGCGCTTTTTAGAAGCACAGATCTGAATCATCGATTTAGCCATTATCCTCAAGATCATGAGATCGACTATCCTGTGGCATTGCGGGGACAAGAGCTGTGAGGAGTTTAAGATATTGAGAGCAGACCGCAATTCAAATTGTGGTTTCGTCAAGAGGACACGTGGAGGTTGTAAGAGCATTGTGGACTCAAAACCGCTTGCGGTCGTGCCCGCAATCGTGTGGTCATCGCCAACATCACATCAAGAGGGGGCTTATCAAACAAAAGGAGCTAATGCTTGACACTCTGAGTTTTCACAGCAGGGCGAACGGGAAGGTCGTGTGTGCCCTTGAACCTGCACCAAGAAACCGAAAGGTTGTGTGTTTAACTATAGAAGGAGACCATAAAGGTCTCAGAGAATTGTTTGGCTTCAGAATCGGAGATCCTTGGCTAGGAGGTCAAACTGGTTCCTTGACCTTCCAAATTAGGAACCATGAATGGAGATTATGTCCTTTAAGAAAAACAAAAAAAATTATTCATTGTCGTGGGTGTGTTACAAATTGGTATCAGAGCATGGTTACAACACTTGACCTACTTGGGCTTACAGATGAGCCGCTTAAAAACACTATTGGGAGTACTTTTAAAGGAGTGACACCCTACCTTGCCTCTTTCTTAAAAGTCTGGTTAAAAACAAAATTTTATTAATGAAAAGAGTGAAACTTTCTACTGAGTGTATGCATTTAAGAAATTGAACCGTGTATTGTTCATAAACTGATATACTGTTAGCTGACAATAAGATTTTTTGTCAACACTCGAGCAATCAGTGAATCACGGGAAAAATCCAAGACTAAAGGATGGTGACGTGTCATGAAGTGGGGGATGGCTCCGACAATAGAGACGAAGAATCTGATGAAAGGAGGGCAGTGGAAACCCCTCCAGATCTGGCTGAAACTGTAAGGAGCCTCAGGGTCGAGTTATAGAGTTTCAAGGCTGACAACGAGAGATTGATAAAGGAGAAAGAGAAACAAACATAAATTAACGCAGTCTTGCTACAGAGCTTATCCGACATACAGAGGAAACTGCAACATGAACCCACAACGAGTCATGTGGACCAACGACACAAGAAGAGAAGTCAGAGTCCACCTGAGACCCGAAAACATGACTCCATAAGTGACCCCACTGGGAGAAGTACTGCGAAGAAGGTCCAACCTGGAGGCAGGGGACACTCATCGAGAGAGTCCTCTAGAAAGGAAGCTGACAACTCCAAAGGATCTTCTAGTAGCAGGGTCGTCTTGCATTCTCACAGGAAAGAAAAGAAGCGGAAGTGTTCCAAAACCCATGGTCTTGAAGAGTTCAAGAAATCCAAACCACCCTCTTTCGACGAAGAGATTAAGAAGGGAGAAGAGACAGAATCTTGGCTGCTTGGTTCAAAGAAGTATTTTAGAATCCATGACTACTCTGAAAACTTGAAGGCTCGAATAGCCATCTTCAACCTGAATGGAAAGACCTCCATATGGTGGGAAGACCTTAGGAATGTGAAAGGAGTCCATGAGAAGGACTTTTCATGGAAACAGTTTGAGAAATACTTTAGGAAGCAGTATCTGTCAGAAAAATACATGGATGGGAAAACTAAGGAATTCTATGAGCTCCGGCTGGGGCATCTCACCATAGATGAATTTGTCAATAAATTCCTTGAACTACTGAGGTATGTACCCTACATAAAAGATGAAAAAGCAAAAATGTAGCGGTTCATTAGTGGGTTACCTCATACCTACCAGGATAGGATTGAGTTCGACGAACCAAATACCTTAGAATAAGCTATTCGGAAGGCGAGGTATTGTTATGAACAGTTTGGGAGTAAGACAAGACCCCACGAGGACTGGGAGAAGAAGAGTAGTTCGGGATTCCAGAAGAAAAGGTTTAAATCCTCAAGATTTAAGAACTATGGAAAAGATTCTAGAGGAAGACTTCCTGCTAGAAGTGTTTATCAACAAAATTTCCCCTCTCAAAGTGGAAATAAACCTTTTAAGACAGTCCTAGCAAAGACCAATAACCTCAAGAAGGAACCCTTAAAATGTTGGGGTTGTGGAGAAGATCATAAATTGAGGGACTGCTCACACAGACAATAGAACAGTAAGAGAGTATACAATATCCAAGAAGCTACCACTGTCAATGATGTGGCTAGGAGCATGCCACAAATCTATGCATCCCTGGACAATAATCAAGTTGACCACCAAGATTCAGTAATGGAGCTCGAAGGTATGATCGCCAACCATCTAGTTTCTATTTTAATTGACCCAGGTTCGAATTTGAGTTATGTGGCCCCTCAGGCTGTTGATAAGTGTAAACTGCAACCAATTAGACATGTTAAACCATGGTTGGTGCAATTGGTCACTGGGACCAAAATAAAGGTTGCAGAGGCCATATCAACCTATCAATTCATCATGGGTGGATTGCCCACTCGAGTGACCCTTAACATACTTCCCCTGGGATCATATGACTTGTTGATTGGTATGGATTGGTTGGTTGCTTATAAAACTAAAGTGGACTGTTATCATAAAACTTTAGAATGTGTAAACAAAGAAGGGAGAAAGATGACCCTCCAAGGGATTCAAAAGCCTGTCTCAGTGAGACAAATATCGGCCCTTCAAATGAAGAAGTATTGCAAAAAAGGGTGTTCTTTATATGCAATACAGGTATTGGAATCTGTTGAGGACAACAAACCAAACCTTGAGGACCACCCCATAACGTGTTCCCCGAATAAGTACTAGGTCTACCTCCAAGAAGGGATATTGATTTCTCGATAGAGCTTACACCAGGAGCAGTACCAGCATCTAGAACGCCATATAGGATGAGCACGCCAGAGTTGGTTGAGCTCAAGCTACAACTAAAGGAGATGATGGACAAAGGCTACATCCGACCCAATGTATCTGCATGGGGAGCGCCCATCTTGTTTGTGAAAAAGAAAGATGGCACACTCCGACTGTGCATAAATTACAGACAACTCAATAAGACAACCATAAATAACAAATACCCCTTACCTAGAATCGATGACTTGTTCGACCAACTATGAGGTGCTACCATCTTCTCGAAGATCGACTTGAGGTCTGGAGACCACCAAGTCCGGATTAAGGATGAATACATCCACAAAACAACCTTCATAACGAGGTATGGTCACTATAAATTCGTGGTGGTGCCATTTGGGTTAACTAATGCCCCCGCCACTTTTATGTGTTTGATGAATAATGTACTTAACAAATTTCTGGACAAATTTGTATTGGTTTTCATTGATGATATCCTAATATACTCCAAGAACAAGGAGGATCACGAAGAACATCTTAGACTCGTACTTCAAGTAATAAGAGAGCATCATCTCTACACTAAGTTTAGCAAGTGCGACTTCTTTCAAAAGCAAGTCCATTACTTAGGCCTTATCATTTATATGGAAGGGGTGACAGTGGATCCCGATAAGATAAGATCTATTATGGAATGGACTACCCCAAAGGATGTATCAGATATCAGATCCTTCATGGGCTTATCCGGATACTATAGAAGGTTCATAAAAGGATTTTCCAAGATTGGTTGTCCAATCACTACCCTTCAAAAAAAGGGGATCAAATTCATTTGGACATCAAAATATGAAAAAAGATTTCAAGAACTGAAATACCTCCTGACCCATGCACCCGTGCTAAAGATTGTAGACCCAGATAATGATTTCCTCGTATGTACAGATGCCTGCAAGGAAGGACTCGAAGGAGTCCTTATGCAAGAGGGACGTGTAATTTCCTACGCGTCCTGGAAATTAAATGAACATGAGATCAATTATGTGACCCGTGACCTAGAGTTGGCTTCCATAGTACATGCTTTAAAAATGTGGAGGCACTACCTCCTGGGAAGGATATTTTTTCTTATGACAAAGCATTGTGGGTTGAGGCACCTGTTTGATCAACCGAAACTCAACGCTAGACAAGCTAGGTGGATGGCTCTCCTAAGTGAATTCGATTTCGAAATCAAACACATAAAAAGAAAGGAAAATAGGGTGGTCGATGCCCTTAGCAGAAGTATAAAAATGATTCATCTGGCAGTAGTCAACACCTGTGAAATGGATGTCAAGGAAAGAGTCATAAATGCACAAGAGACAGATGCATTCTTCAAGACCGTGACCTCATACCTAAGACAAAATCCTACATGGCTGAAGTATGAAGGCTACCAAATGATCGAGGAAGGGTTGTTGACTTACAAAAATAGATTGTATATTCTGAACTTTGACAACTTGAAGAGGTTCATAATGGATGAACTGCATAAGAGACCATATACTGGTCACCTAGGATATCAGAAGATGATCACGACCACTAGGAAACAATTATATTGGCCTGGGTTAAAGAAAGACATAGCTAACTATCTAGATAAGTGCCTAGAATGCCATCAAGTTAAGGCAGAACTGATCTAGGTGGATATCAGTGGCCACCCACCTTTTCCAAATGGCTCAAAACAGTTTTCTGGCAATTTTGGCAATTTATTATTTTTAACAGGTTTTAACTTCCGGGGCCATTTTGAGGGCCCAAATGAAGGTTTTTCGAGATCAAGGTTCTCAATAATAGCCAAAGGCATAATTGAGCCCCCAAAATGAATCTCCTTGACGATACCTTTCCAACGAGCTATCACATGCCTAAAACGGAGATCGTATGCAAAAGTTACGACCCCGAGAAGTTGATGTACTCACTTACCTAAACAGGGCCCACATGACTTTTGGCGCTTCATCTCCTAGGGTTAGGTTTTTGGATGTCTAGGGGTTTTGGCATTCCTGCTTATTGTAAAAAGGCCTTCAGAGCCTCATTGTAATCATCTTCTTGCGAATGCAAGTAGCC
The DNA here is from genome assembly GCA_009831015.1 of Picea engelmannii. Classification (NCBI taxonomy): domain Eukaryota; kingdom Viridiplantae; phylum Streptophyta; class Pinopsida; order Pinales; family Pinaceae; genus Picea; species Picea engelmannii. The sequence goes on from ML778263.1 coordinate 649,939, forward strand.
GTCACATCTCTTCTCAGAGATAAGCTGCCACCATTCTAGCGAGTCTTTCACTTTGAATTTTACAGTCTCTGTACATGTCTTTCATTAATAGAAATCGTGTATTACTGTATATATGTGTTTATGGTTGCATCTCTGATACATTTCTGTTATATTATTGAACATCTGCGATATATCTGTGCATTTCTTTATTATATCTCCGCTCTCATTTCGTGCTGAAAATAATCCGGATCAAGAACACCGACATCCAACAGGATTATTACAGCCCCTACCGATCCCAAAATGGAAAAGGGAAACCATCTCCATGGATTTCATCACCGGATTACCAAATTCGACCAAGAAAAATGATTCCATCATGGTCATGGTGGACAAATTGAGTAATTCTATGCATTTCATTCCTGTCAAATCAACTTGCAAGGCCATAGATATTGCCAACATCTTCATGAAGGAGATAGTTTGACTGTATGGAATGCCCAAGGAAATTGTATCTGACTGAGATACCAAGTTCACTTCAAACTTTTGGAAATCCCTCATGGTCGGTCTGGAGACAAAATTACTATTTAGTAGAGCTTATCACCCTCAAATTGATGGACAGATAGAAAGAGTTAACCAAATAGTAGAAGACATGCTAAGGATGCATGTAATGCATCGGCCTAAGAAGTGGGAAGACTACCTACCATTGGTAGAGTTTGCCTACAACAACGGTTACCAGGAATCCTTGAAGATGAGCCCTTTTGAAATCCTCTATGGTAGACAGTGCAAGATTACAATCAGCTGGAGTAATCCAGTTGATAGAATTACAATCGGACCCGACATGCTTAAAGAAATGGAACATCAAGTGGTGCAGATAAGGAAAAATCTGAAAATTGCTTAGGATCGACAGAAAATTTACGCCGATAGAAAGAGATCTCCCTGAGAATTCAAAGTTGAAGACCATGTCTATCTCAGAGTTAGACCCAGGAAGAGTTATCTGAGAATGGGATCCTGTGCCAAGTTGGCACCTCGGTATTGTGGACCCTTTGAAGTCTTAGATAGAGTGTGACCTGTAGCCTATAGGGTAACACTTCCTCCTATAGTAAAGGCACATAATGTTTTCCATGTTTCATTATTGAAGAAATATGTACATGATGCTAATCATATAATTGATTGGTTTGTGATCCAGGTGGAACCAGAGGAAGAATTCTTGCCAGAACCCCAATGCATACTAGACAGGAAGGAAACCTCACTCAGGAACCGAACCATTGCACAGGTCAAGGTGCAATGGAAATACTTTGGCCCAGATGAGGCTACGTGGGAAATGGAAGATGCCATGAGACATGCATATCCGATTTTGTTTACTTCTATACATACCTATCATGTTGATAGATAGAACATCGAGGACGATGATTCCTTTAAGGGGAAGGGAATTGTAACACCTTATTTCCCCCAGTTTGTAAATATAATTGTATTCGCCATGAACTATGGCAAACTTAAAGTGTGAATGTTTGATTTGGTGGACCTTTATATAGAGGTCGATGAATGTAAATCCTATTATTTTAATAGATAATGGAAACGTGTTGCATGACTGCTGAGAAGGGGATGTGCTAAGAGACCACGATTGCTAATGAAAAGGTGGTGGGGGGGACCCGAAAGGGTTGCATTAACCTCCACTGAACCAGTACTATGCTGGTTTTAATTTCTCAAGATCAGAACAACCCTCTGACCCGAAATGAATTACAATCACTCTGGTAGGTGGGAAGACCTCCTCAAGAATTAATGAGGGGATGGGGCAAACTACCCATCTGTAAGGCTTCCGGACCTGACCACGGACTGGGGATTTGAGCCACACACAATCTTGTCGAGGAAGAAAAGAAAGGAAGCGTGGTGTGGGAAGAGGGAGGACCGACGAAGAATGCAGAGACGGGAGCGGAAACTCTCGGGGTTCGAGGAAAGATTGAAAGAGAAAAGTGAGTTTTGATCGCAGGGAAGGGAGACTGAGTCAGGAGAAGGAGAGTAACCTTCGTCCTCATCTATTCATGTATACGGAGAAGGAGAGTAACCTTCGTCCTCGTCTATTCCTATATAGGGAGAAGGAGAGTAACCTTCGTCCCTAACTTATGTTGAGATGGAAGTGAGAGATTGAATCTCAAAGCACCGTGACCTAAGCTCGGGGGTGGCCAGTGATAAATCCATTGGGAGTGATAGAGCCTATGGCTGGGTGGAAACGAGCACCCCTTTCAGCAGTTGCATCATGCTATATAGTTCTAATAAGTGTTTTTATTCCTTGTGCTTTGAATTGGAAATAATGAATGCATGCTTGTATTTATATGCCTAAAATGACTTATGTACTAAATGCTTAAGTTAGAAGTATGAGTTCATTCCTTTAGAACTTTCATATCTGCTTGATTTCCTTATGCGCTAGTTTAACTCCTTGGAAGCACTTTCCCAGAGAATTTCATCACTATCCTAGAGTCGCATGAGTATTTCCTAATTGTGGAGGTTGAACCCCGCAATCACTACGAGAACGGAGTCCAATAAGCTCAAGAGGGGTAGTGCATGTATGCACCAAGTCTCTACAAGGTGGGAAGAGACCGAGACCATCTTAAGTCCTAAAGTTGAGGAATGGACGTAAGGAGTGCGCGGAAGAATGCTTCCAAGCGTTACGTTCAAGAGAAAGAGTGAAAAACTCTTAAGACTTTTAGAGCCAACCAAGCTCATGAAGAATAGTGAGGTTCAAGTATCGAAAGGGAATATCCTTTCATTTAGAAGATGAACAGATGAGATCTGTTCGGGAGGACCCAGGGTCTTTCGCGACTATTAGATTTGAAGAAGGGATGCAGGTGTTAACGCCTCGACTCCTTCAATCTTCGCAAGATCACACATCGGGAGATTCGCACGTTGGCGCGATGAAACTCCTGAAACCCGAAATTGCGATGTGATTTGGATCGTAGATCTAAGGATCTATCAGGACCCTCCTTGACCATTGGATTGGCGAGATCGGGGATTCACACATCGCAAGATTTGCATGTTGGCGTGACTAAACTCCCGAAACCCAAAGTTGCGACGTGATCTAGACCACAGATCTAAGGATCTATCGGGATCCTCCTTGACCGTCGGATTGGCGAGATCGGGGATTCGAACATCGAGAGATTCGCATGTTGGCGTGACTAAACTCCCGAAACCTGAAGTTGCGACATGATCTGGACCAAAGATCTAAGGATCTATCGGGACCCTCCTTGACCATCGGATTGGCAAGATCGGGGATTCGCCCATCGGGAGATTCACATGTTGGCGCGACTAAACTCCTGAAACCCGAAGTTACGACGTGATCTGGACCGTAGATATAAGGATCTATCAGGACCCTCCTTGACCGTCGGATTGGCGAGATCGGGGATTCGCACGTCGGGATATTTGTACGTTGGCGCGACTAAACTTTTGAAACTCGAAGTTGCGATGTGATCTGGACCGTTGGATCAAGGAAGGTCATGGACCGTCGATCTGACGCAAGCAGATTAACGCAAGAGTATGTGGGAATTCGAAATTCCTTAAGAACCAAGCTCATAAAAGATAAGCGCTTTTTAGAAGCGCAGATCTGAATCGTTGATTTAGCCGTTATCCTCAATATCATGAGATCGACAATCCCATAGCATTGCGGGGACAAGAGCTGCGAGGAGTTTAAAATATTGAGGGCGGACCACAATTCAAACCGTGGTTTCGTCAAGATGACATGTGGAGGTTTTAAGAGCATTGCGTGCCCAAAAGCAGTTTGACTCCAAACCTCTTGTGGTCATGCCTGCAATCGCGTGGTCATCGCCAAGGTCACATCAAGAGGGGGCTTATCAAACAAAAGGAGCTAACACCCGACACTCTAAGTTTTCGCAGCAGGGCGAAAGGGAATGTCCCGTGTGCCCTTGAACCTGCACCAAGAAACCGAAAGGTTCTGTGTTTAACTATAGAGGGAGACCATCAAGGTCCCAGAGAATTTTTTGGCTTCAGAATTAGAGATCCTTGACTAGGAGGTCGGATTGGTTTCCTGACCTTCCAAATTAGAAACCATGAATGGAGATTATGTCCTTTAAGAAAAACAAAAAAATTTATTCATCGTCGTGGATGTGTTACACTGGGTCCACCCATCCTAGCATGGGATTTTATCCTTTGGCATTGAATTGATAGTATCCTTAACTTCTTCTAAGGTGACAAATTTGCCAAGTTCATCACTTTCTGAATCATTGAAAAACTTGGGCATATTCTGGAGCACTTTAACTTGATTGACATAATCTTCTGTCACTATCTCATTGAATTGGTCTTTAAAATGGTTAAAATCAATCTCTTTTATATCATTGTCTGTTGTTTTGTGGCATCCAATATCATCAACAATATCCCAGATAATCTTCTGTGATCTTCTTTGTGTGGCATATTTATGAAAAAAATTTGTATTTTTGTCTCTCTTATCTATCTAGATTGCCCGACTTCTGAGCCTTCAAGTGGCTTCTTCAAAGGATAGTATCTTATATTTCCTTTGTTTAAGTGTCCTTAGTAAGTCCAATGCTTCCTGTGCAAACACCTGTGTCGGGCAGTGCTCATAAATCTCTGAAATGTTTTCTTCAATATGTAGGAGTTATGTGTGCATGTGAGTTTTTTTGTTCCTCTACCATAGTATCACAACTTTCTCTTAAGATTCCTCAATTTTTTACACAGTAGTTGTATTGAAGAAGAATCAGACCAATTTCTCATTGAATGTCATGTTTCCCTTATAAGAGAAGAAAACCCGGGATCAAAAATTCATGAGTTGTTGAACTTAAAGGGAGGGGCAGTATTTTGGGAAGACATCTCCAATTGTAAGCAAATCAGGTTGTGATTCGATATGGAAGAATTTATGACCCATGGTCTAATTCTTTTATGACTGCTAAGGAGAGATTCATTCAGTAGGAAACGATCCAATCTTTTCGAGATGCTTGCTATTCTAGTTCTACCATTTCTCCAGGTAGGAACCAATTTTATCGGTTGGATATCCACTAAATCGGAGGAAAGAACAATCCTAGAGAAATATTCTGCAAGGGTGAGAATTCACAACACCATTAATGCATTGGATCAATAAAAATAAATTGACTTCTCACCACTAAGATGATAATTAAGGAAAAAAAGATATATAATACATGTGATAATTCACAACACCATTAATACATTGGATCAATAAAAATAAATTGACTTCTCACCACCAAGATGATAATTAAAAAATAAAAGATATATAGTATATGTGCAAAAGTTCTACTCATATATATCCTCGTAATAAATACAATATGTCAAGCCAAACACCAAATGGATTAAACTCCTTTACATTAAAGAAAAAACATATGCTTTTAATCTCAAATTATATATATATATATAATTTTTTTTAAATATATTTAAAAATCAGAATAATTTATAACAAACCAGTTAAATATTAAATATTATTAATGATATTTAGAGATTTGTTTTCTCAAAACCTCCATTGATAGCAACGAATCTTATGATGGATTCTCTTGTGCACGTTGTATCCACTTACTTTTTCTTTGCATATGTGACGAAACAAGCCACAAGTTTTAATATTTAAATCAGAATTAAGATATTAATATGAGAATATTCGTATTAATATCAATATTAAAATCTAATATTGACTATTAGTGAGACTTGATTAGTATGTAATTGTTAATTAATGTTATATGATTGAACCATTGTATTTTAAAGTGCACTTTATTATGATGTAACATGTTATCTGCACTCGCCCGTCGGTGGGCCACACTAACCATAAATAAAGAGATCACATACTTGATATTAGATGATATTGCATGTGGAGAAATTGATAGTTTACTGAACACAATCTTTAGAAGAGATCAAGCATCTATGACATAATTGATGTACATATAATACATTATAGATGTCATCTATATTTTATAAGTAAGAGAAATAAGATAACTAAAAGTTTCAAATGATATTGTATATTTAAATAGATCAATTAGCATTTTAAATGTATTTATACTATATAATAATAATAATAATTTAATTTAATTTTAAAGTCATGGTATTGGTATATGAGATTTTGTTTGTGGGATAAGGGATCTCTATACATTAAATCGGTGTATGAGACTTCATTGTTTGTGGGATAAGGGATTCAAATTGGTGTATGAATTTCCTTGTTTGTAGGACAAGGGACCCTCTCCACGTAGGGATTTATATGAGACTTCCTTGTTTGTGGGACAAGGGATCCCCAGACACCAAATTGGTGTATGAGACCCCCTTGTTTGTGGGAAAAGGGACCCAAATTGGTTTATGAGACCCCCTTGTTTGTGGGACAAGGTACTTCCTCCATGTAGGGATTTAACTACTAAAGTCTACAGAGGTATGCATACCCTACCCCCCTCTAGATTTGCACTTGTGACCTCTTAGGAGTAAACACATGTTCTTAACCATTGGGCCCACTATGAATTTTTGTAAAAAAATATTATGTTCGAAACTCGTTGCTCGACTACAGTGATTTGTGAGATACACGGAGTGGGAGGGGAAAGAGGGTGAGAGGGAGGGGAGGGGGGAAACTGATTGGAAATTAGATCATTGAGACACAAGAAACAATGGTTTGGATGTGGATGGGGAAGCGTAATCATCAGATTGACGAGGATTGAAAAATCGACGAAATTTCTCTAAAAAATTAGGTGATTTTTCAAATATAGAAACCATAAACTATGATTTTTTCAAATACTGAAACCATAAACTAAGAATTGGAACACTGAAACTATATGACATTCCCAAAAGATAAACTTCCATTGGCCATTTTGGCTCTTGTATGTATGAAATTGAATTCACTGTCTACAAACAAACCTTGCTTGCTTCTTCTATAAGAGGAAGATGGGGGATGGGGGTTGGTTTCGGTAGGGTGGGGGTAAAAGTTAATGTAAAATGAACTTCAAATGTAAGTCCAAACCATAGCAATGCATGGTACATATTACATAATAACAATAATAATAATCTATTTTTAAGGTCACCACCAAGCCAAACACCAAATTGGTGTATCATCAAATTGGTGTATGAGACCCCCTTGTTTGTGGGACAAGAGATCTCCTCTTCGGAGCGATTTGACTTCCAAAGTATATAGAGGTATACATACCCTACCCCTTCTGAATTTGAACATGTAACCTCCAAGAAAGAAACACATGTTCTTAACCATAAATCCTCAACTTTTCATCTTTTGAGAATTGTCTCTTCTACTCTAATTATGGAACACTCGTATTTTAAACACAATTTCCCATCACCTACCTACCTCAAGCAAAATATAAGACAATAAATAAATAAAAATACTACAACTTTTTCCTATCACCTTTTTCTTATTCTCCCATAAATTTTAAGGTTAACCAATTTTTTTATACATTTATTTGTTCCATGACCTTTTTCTTATTCTCCTATAAATTTTAACGTTAACAAATTTTTTGTATACATATACTTGTTGAATTCTAACATAAATATAATATTTATTTTGGACAGTCGTACTTGGAGTGGCCAAGTTACTAGGGAGAAGGGGTAGGAATTTGAAAACAATTGACTTGAAGGTATATATATATATTTATTGATGCTGTGAAGATAATTTTTTTAAATATATTTAAAAATTATAATTATTAATTTAATTATTAATAATATTTAAAAAAATATTTTTTTATTATAAAAAAATGAATAATTATTAAAATTAATTGAGTAGGACTCACTTGGCTGTCACTAACCCTAATACCAACAACAGCCTATAAACCAATTGTTAGTAGTGACCCTTGAATTCAATTCCTTTAGCGTAAAGAAAGCTTCTATTATCATATTTGTCTAAATAACCCTCACAAACACAAAGAAATATCAATATCCATCCGAGTTTCAGCTTCTTGGAAAAACTCTATTGATAGCAACGAATCTTATCCACTTACTTTATCTTTGTATATGTGGTGAAACAAACCACTAGTTTTTTATATTAATATTAGTTCATACAAGTTTATTCCTATTAATATTAAAATTTAATATTGACTATCAACATCATAATAATTATTAATGATATATGATGAAACCATTATAGATAAATATACACTTTATTATAATGTGGAATACATTGATCATTAATATATATATAAATATGATGAGATTTTAATTTTTTATTGTTTAAATTGTATTTTTGAATATATAAATAATTTGATGTGCTAAAAACCTAAAAAAATATAATAAACTTAATCATTAAAATTTACAGATTTAACAACTTCTAACCAAATTTTCAACAAAATTAAATATATATTATTTTATGAAAAAAACAAAATTTAAAACGTTTAAATTACAACAATCAAATTTTAAAATAAGTAAAAATTTAATAAAAAATAAAAAACTTAAAAGAAAAGGCATAACCAATAGAGAGACAACTAACAATTATACAATCTTTACAAGAGATCTGGCATCTATTACATAATTTATGTACATATAATATATTATAAATGCCATCCATATTTTATAAGTAGTGAGATAAATAGAATAACTAGAGCAAAGCATCTCTGACATAATTGATGTACATGTAATATATTATAAATGCCATCCATATTTTATAAGTGAGATAAATAGGATAAATAGAGCATCTACAATGTATCTACATTTTATATTTACAATATGAATTTTGTTAAACAAATATTATGTTTGGAACTTGATTCTTGCTGGGGTGGTTCGCAAGTCGCGTGAGGGGAGGGTTTGATTTTGCTTTCTCAGAATTTTTGTTTAATTTAAAAAAAGAAAAATTATTTTTTTTTATATTTTTAAAATCGCTTGTTAAGTTTTTTAGTTATTCATAATATTGTATAGATTTATGGATATAAATAATGTATAGAGTTTTTGTTAGAGTGGACACTCCATTTATTATTAGAGATTTTTGAAACAATGAAAATTGAAAAAATTATAGAAAAAAATATTTTTATTTTATTTTATTTTTTTAAATGGTTTGTTAAGTTTTTATAGTTATTCATAATATTGTATAGATTTATGGATATAAATAATATATAGAGTTTTTGTTAGAGTGGACACTTCATTTATTATTAGAAATTTTTGAAGCAGTGAGAATTGAAAAGACTATAGAAAAAAATATTTTAATTTTGTTTTATTTATTTTTAAATGGTTTGTTAAGTTTTTGTAGTTATTCATAATATTGTATAGATTTATGGATATAAATAATGTATAGAGTTTTTGTTAGAGTGGATATTCTAGAGATTTTTGAAGTAATGAGAATTGAAAAGACTATAGAAGAACAATTTTTAAAGGTTAAAATTAATATGGTTATTGGGGAAAAATTGTTGTCAATTGATGAAAAATTATTATTATTAATAATTAATTATAATTTAGTTTATACATTTTATTTTATTTTTGTTTTTTTTCGGAGATTTTTTCAGTTGGGTTTTGTCAGAAATTTTCTGAGGAATCAATTTGCATATTTGAGTGGTTAAGTTTGTATAATCCGAGTGCCCCAAGAGTTTTTCAGCACCCATAGGGTGAATGAAAAGTAATGATGACAAAGATTAAAGTAATAATACTAGTAGAATAAAAAAATAACTAAAGATTATTAAAATAATAATTAATTAATTGAATAATTAAAAGTTAAAATACTTATGACAAGATTAAGATAGAGATCAATAATAATTATAATTATGATAAATAGTTAAAGAATAAAAAGTTAAATAAATAATTAACTATAAGGTGAGTGAAAAGTAATGATGACAAGATTAAATTAATAATACTAGTAGAATAAAAAGATAACTAATGAGTATTGAAATAATAATCAATTAATTGAATAATTAAAGGTTAAGATACTTATGACAAGATTTTTTTTTTTGTTTGTTAATTTGTGCAGGACCTGCGATTAACCTGTGGCTTGAGAAACCGCGACTCAGGGGCATCTAAGCCGTCAAAATCACCCGGGGATCGCACCCGGCCTGAGCCACACCAACCCTTAACATGGTTGG
>ML778263.1:659965-693169 GCA_009831015.1 Picea engelmannii
GTATCTCTGGGTGCAACCACACGTTCGACCACTACCTCAAGGTGTCCCCATGGCTCCAGGTAAAGCCCTCACGAGAATTGAACCTTGCCCAATGGTGAAAAACTCCTCGCTTTCCACCATTGGATCCAACCCCTTTGGGCAAGATACTTATGACAAGATTAAGATAACGATTAATAATAATTAGAATTAATTAAAAGTATAATCAAAGGTTGAATAAAAATTACAATATTAATTAGTCGAGGTTTAAATTAGAGAATAAAATGGTTGGGGGAGAAGGGGTCCTTTAGATTAGAAAAAATTACAGTATTAATTAGCCGGGGTTTAAATTAGAGAATAAAAGGCTTGGGGGAGAAGGGGTCCTTTAGATTAGAAAAATGAAGAACATAGAAATTTAAGATTAGAGAAAAGAAGAAAAGGGAGATTTAAAATAAGAGGATCAAGGGAGATAAAAATAGTCGAGGAGAGGGAAAGCTAGAGGAAGGAGAATCAACTTAGGTTTGATGCATGAGGCGATGACTGATAAGCTTCCAAGATTGGTTGAGTTTGTACCCATCATCACAGTTAAAATTGTTTGGATTTTTTTCGATTTCTAAAACTTCGCGAATGACAAGAGATGGGTGATAGGGTGTTCAGGCTAGGATTCTGGTTTGATCAAAACATATTAAATGTTTTGATTTAGAAGAGTGTTCAACAATAGTTGATTTATAGAGGGATTGTAGGTTGTGTCAGCTATGTGCTCTTTGAGGCAGACTTGGAAGGATCTGTCTGTTTGACCAATGTATGATTTTCCATAGGAGCAAGGAATTCGGTAAACTCATAGGCCAAGCATTGGGTCAAATTTATCCTTGGCTGATCAAAAAGACCATTTTAAGGTTTTGAAGGGATTGGAGACGGTTTTGATGTTCTTTTTAGCAAGAATTTTGGATATGAGATCAGTGGTGCCTTGGATGTAGGCAAGAGAAATGAGAGCTACGAGTTGGGAGGAAGAGGGAGAGTTGCTTGATTTTGGCTTGTAGGTTGAGTGGACAACTTTGTTAATTTGAGAGTTGGTGCAACCATTAGACATAAGAGCCTTGGTTAGGTGGGATTTTTCCTTCTCAATGAATTGGGGGTCTGATATTCAGACGCCTCGAGTAACTAGAGTTTTGAGGACAAATGATTTTTTAGCGGGATGATGATGGGATTGGGCATGAAGGTGTTAGATACCTTCATGCCTAATCCCATCATCATCTTGCTAAAAAACATGCTATCCTCAAAACTCTAGTTACTCGAGCCATTTGAATCTTAGACCCCCAATTGCTTGAGAAGGAAAAAGGCCACCCAACCAAGGCCCTTGTGTCAAATGGTTACACCATTGCTCAAATTAAAAAATCTGTATGCTCATCACGCAAGAGAAAATCGAACAATCCTCCCTTTTCCTCCCCACCCATAGCTCTCATTTATCTTCCCTACATCCAAGGCACTACAGATCTCATATCCAAAATCCTTGCTAAAAATATCATCAAAATTGTTTTCAATCCCTTCAAAACCTTAAAACAGTCTTTCAAATATGCCAAGGATAAATCGAACCCGATACTTGGCCCAAGAGTTTTACTGAATTCATTGCACTTGTGGAAAATCATACATTGGAAAAATAGGCATATCTTTCAAATCCCGTCTCAAAGAGCACACAACTGACACAGCCTACAATCACATCTCTAAATTAGCTATCGTTGATTAGTCCTCTAAATCAAAACATTTAATATGTTTTGATCAAACCAAAATCCTGGCCTCAACACCCTATTACCCATCTCGCATCATTCGTGACTATTTGGAAATCGAAAAAACATCCAAACGATTTTAACCGTGATGATGGGTACAAACTCAACCAATTCTAGAAGCCTATCATTCATCACCTCATGCATCAAACCTAAGTTGTTTCTCCTTCCTCTGGCTTTCCCTCTCCCCCTCTCCTCGACTATTTTTATCTCCCTTGATCCTGTTATTTTAAATCTCCCTTTTCTTCTTTTCTATAATCTTAAATTTATGTGTTCTTCATTTTTCTAATGTAAAGGACCCCTTCTCCCCCCGCCCTCTTATTCTCTAATTTAAACCTCGACTAATTAATACTGTAATTTTTCAACCTTTGATTATATTTTTAATCAATTCCAATTATTATTAATTTTTATCGTAATCTTGTCATATGTATCTTCACCTTTAATTATTCAATTAATTGATTATTGTTTCAATAGTCATTAGTTATCTTTTTATTCTATTAGTATTATTAATTTAATCTTTTCCTCATTACTTTCCACTCAGCCTATAATTAATTATTTGCATTTTTTTCTTTAATTATTTATCATAATTATAATTATTGTTGATCTCTATCTTAATCTTGTCATTATTATCTTAACCTTTAATTATTTAATTAATTGTTTTTTTTTTCTCGTGGAAAAAAACAAGTAATTTTATTCAAAAAGACAAAATTACAATAGTAGAATGTTGATGTATTTCTTTTTGGATTTCCGTGCCTCATAGTGTTTGTTGGAGATAGCTCCATTCCAAAATTTTCTTGTTGACCTTATAGGTCCTAAGTGTTTTCAAAATTTCCATCAAAATGTTGTATACAATCCTTCCCTTTATGGGAGTAGAAAATTGAAACTTTTTGGATCAACAGTAAAAACTATCAATAAAAAAAAGATATAACCATATCCATGAAAATAGCAGAAAAAAAGAGAGCATTAGTCATATAGGGGGGGCAATGTTGCAAAGAAATTCAGAGGAGCCCATCGGGCTTTCTTCCCAGACTTTCTAGCAGTTGAGGTTCGGGTCCAATCCATCCCTTGAGAGGTCATCCACTTCTTGATTCCATCTTTGGTAGACATGTGAAAAACTTGCATGGGAGAAAGATGATAGTAGCATTTTGATGTCCTTCAAAATTGGTTGAAGGGAGGATATGTGAAGGGATTTATTCCCTTTTATGCAATTTCTCACTAGAGAAGGGTCACCATAAATGTTTATGTGGGGTAAGCCTTTTTATTTTTCCAGGGTGAGGAGTAATTTTACCGCCGAGAATTCATTGAGATTGTTGGTGGCAGTGCACAAATTGGCAACAAAAGAGATTTTTGTGTTAGGATCAATGTAGATGATTCCCCTAGTAGCACCTATGGAGGGGGAGCCTTGGGTTGCCCAATCGAAAAAGGACTGAGAGGTGGAGAAGAGTCAATGGATGGGGGGGGGGATGATACCCTAGGCTGTGATAAGAGGAAGAGATTTGTGTTGTGAAGTGGATGGGGGAGGAAATCCATGATTTTAGGGTATCTTCAATAGAAGTTACATGCCATGGATCAAGAAAGGAGAGAGAGGAGGATAGAATGGACCATAATTTTTTTCTAAAGGGGTAGTGTAGAAACAGGTGGGGGATATCCTCTGAGTCTTGTTTACAGAGAGCGCATCATCTCGGAACCATAAAATTGTTCTTCTGTAGATTATCCCATGTGGGTGATTTTTTGTTAGGAGAAGCCACATGAAGAATTTTTCTAGGAATTTCAATTTCTAGAGAATGTCTCCCCACCATGGGGTTGGATTTTCAATGTGTTACAGGATTAAAGCAAAGTAGCTCTGCTTCGGGGTGTAGGTTCCTTCTAGGTTGAAGGACCAGATGAGGGAGTCTGGTTGGTGTGTGAGGTTGACCATGGAAGAGGAAATAACATCAGTGTATTCTCTCCAAATGTGTGCATGTTTCTCATTTAAACCCACTTCCTCCCAATTTAGCCACTACGTATTACCCAACGAGAAGTTCCTTCTGGCAATGCGATGGAGGTGTGTTTACCCTACATTGTTTAGGTCTTGAACTACAATATCTTGAAGAAGGTGTTTCTCTTTACAATTAATTTAGGATCTCTAATGATGAGGACATCTTCTCCCTTGCCAATCTCCCAGATGAGCCAGTTCCTGATCAGTGGGAAGACTTTGATAGCGGCCTTCCAAATGATTGATCCACTTTTGGATGTTTTTTGGATTTTTCATATCCAATCGATTGTGATTCTTGGGGGAAGTAATTTTCTTTAACTATGCAGGCCCACACACTAGAATTTATGATGATCCCCCAAACATTCTTTGTAGCTAGGGCTTGGGAAAAAGGTGAATATTTTTTATGCCCCATCCCCCATAATATTTTGGAATAGAGACCCTTTTTTTATGCCAGTAGAAGGGGTCTTTTTTCCTCTTCTCCATCCCATAGAAATATGAAGGATAGTTGACTAATTTTCTCCAGGATTGCCTTAGGGACCCAAGCCAAAGAATTCCAGCAGACTGAGATTGCTTCCAGGACAGATTTGACTAACACCAGTCGTCCTGCACAGGAAAGCCATCGTTTTTTCCATGACAAAAATATTTTTTCTATCTTGGACTAGAGCCACTGTCAATCCTTCTGGTTGTAGTTATTTTCCTTCAGGTTGAACCCTAGATATTTCAACCCATCTAAGTTCTTTGAAACATGGGTACCTAGGGTTCTAGAAATGTGCTGAAATTCAGAATCTGATAGGCCCCAATATATGACATAGGATTTCTCCATGTTTATTTGCATGCCTGTAACAATGTAAAATGTATGGAAGATCTCCTTTAAGAAGGAAAAAGATGAGATATTCCCTTCACAAAATAGAAAAATGTCATCTACAAAAAGAAGGTGAGTTAGGGAGAAAGAGGAGTTGATTTTGATACCTTTGATTTTTTTTTTTTATTGTGGCTTCACTGTGGATTATTCTACTAAGACATTCAACTACCGGGATAAAGAGGAGTGGAGAGAGGGGGCATCCTTGGCAAAGTCCTCTTTCTTCTCTGAAGAATTTTGTGGCTGATCCATTTATGAGGAGAGAAAAGGATGTTGATGAAATATAGTTCATTGTTAAGGTGACAAAGGGATGGTTGAAGCCTAGGTGAATCAAGAGGAGCCTTATATATAGCCAACTTACTATGTCGAAGGCCTTTGAGATGTCAACCTTGTAAGTGGATGCTTTCTTCTTTTGTGTGTGTATGGAGTGAAGTCCTTCCTGAGAAATCCCTATGTATTGATGGATTTATCTCCCCTTCAAGAAGCCAAATTGCTCCTCCGAAATATTTTCACTTAGTGTGTCTTTGATTCAAAGGGCTATGATTTTTGCAGTGATTTTGTAGATGTTGTTGCATAGCGATATGGGCCTGAATCAATCAAATCTCGAGGGATCATCCACCTTTGGAATGATGGCTATGAAGGTGGCATTGAAAGGGTCATGAATTTGTCTAACTCTTCTTGAATTTGCAACCACTTTTAAGAGGTCTTCACCGATGATTTCAAAACAACCCTTGTAGAAATATATTGGAAAACCATTCGGGCTCAAACTTTTTTCCTTCTGAAAACTATGGATGTTTTTTTCATCTCATCTTTTGTGATCTCTTCCATAAGATTGTGGTTATCCTCTGGGGAGATGAACTCAAGGAAGAGATTTTCCACCCTTATGATATATTCAATGTTCACTTTGGAATTTTCTTTAAATAGAGATTCAAAGTGGGAGGTGCATTCAAGTACTATTTCTTCAAAGGATTTTCCCTTTGATCCATCAATTTCATGGAGTTACCAAATGGTGTTGTGTATTTTTCTATGGTTGGAAAAATGGTGGAAGAATTTTGTGTTTTCGTCGCTACTTTCAACAAAAGAGCTTTGTTTCTAATTCTCCATTCTCATTCTCTATTTTGTAGGATTTGTCATGTTTGGAGATCCACATATTTATATTCTTCTTTTATCTCCAAAGTGGTTGCTTGATGAAGATGCACCTGTTGCTATCGACAAGCGATGAAGGATATGAGGAAAATTCTCCATCATTTCATCCCTATGTCGTGCGAGAGCTTGCTCAAGCAACAGGTTAATAGAATCTTATGCTCTGTCGTTTTTCTTTTCTACCGCCATAGAGGGTTTATTGGGCGTGCGAGAGAGATTTTCCTCAAGAGAGACAAGCTCAAGACCCAACTTGCTATACTTGGACCTTGTCGGGGACATGCGCTGAAAAATAATCAAGAGCAACCTGCTCTAATACCACTGATCCAGATTGTTTTCAGAACGAAATGAAAGCATATATATTACAATGAAATACGCATAAATATTGCTAGAAACAGAGAAATAAAACAATACATGATTTCTATTAATGAAAGAAATGTACAGAGACTGTACAAATACAGAGTGCAAAAATCTCTAGAATGGTGGTAGCTTTATCTCTGAGAAGAGATTTGATGGCTATGCTCATTCACAAGAACATGACTACATTGAGACTCTGAAGACTTGTTTATGATAAACATGAATGCCAAAACTCTATACATCAAAAAACCTAACCCTATGAGATGAAGCGCCAAAAGTCATGTGGGTCCCGTTGGGGTAAGTTATTACATTAACTTCCTGGGGTCGTAACTTTTGCATATGATCTTCATTTTAGGAGTGTGATAGCCTGTTGGAAAGGTATTTTCGAGAACTATGCATTATGCCAAAAAACTCTAACTTTGTCTACAGTTTGATTGTGGCAAGCCAAGAAAACACTGTTTGAACCCCAAAACGGCCCTGGAAGTACATAAAGATGCACTGACATGGAAACTTCCAAAATAAGCCAGTTGGAATAGGTGGGCGGCCACCAATATCCACCTGGATGCTTTTTTGGGCTTCAGGACAACCACGTAAGCGCAGAACCCACAATTACAAAGAAATGTCCCCATTACAGAGAAACGTGTTGAACTTAAAACTTTCCATATGAGCCAGTTGGAATCTGGAACAGGTGGGTGACCACCAATATCCACCTGGATCACATAGGGATTTAACTACTAAAGTCTACGGAGGTATACATACCCTACCCCCCTCTATATTTGAACTTGTGACCTCTTAGGAGTAAACACATGTTCTTAACCATTAGGCCCACTATGAATTTTTGTAAACAAATATTATGTTTGGAACTCATTGCTCGACTACAATGATTTGTGAGAGACACAGGGTGGGAGGGGGAAGAGGGAGAGAGGGAGGGGAGGGGGGAAACTGATAGGTTATTATATCATTGAAACACAAGAAACAATGGTTTGGATGTAGACGGGGAAGCGTAATCATCTAATTGATGAGGATTGCAAAATCGATGAAATTACTCTGAAAAATTAGGTGTTTTTCAAATATAGAAACCATAAACTATGAATTTTTCAAATACTGAAACCATAAACTAGGATTGGAACACTCAAACTATACAACATTCCCAAAAGATGAACTTCCACTGGCCATTCCAGCTCTTGTGTGTATGAAATTGAATTCATTGTCTACAAAAAAACCTTGCTTGCTTCTTCTATAAGAGGAAGATGGGGGGATGGGGGTTGGTTTCGGTAGGGTGGGGGTAAAAGTTAATGTAAAATGAACTTCAAATGGAAGTCCAAACCATAGCAATGCATGGTACATATTACATAATAACAATAATAATAATAATCTATTTTTAAGGTTACCACCAAGCCAACCACCAAATTGGTGTATGAGACCCCCTTGTTTGTGGGACAAGAGATCTCCTCTTCGGAGCGATTTGACTTCCAAAGTCTACAGAGGTATACATACCCTACCCCCCTCTAAATTTGAACATGTAACCTCCAAGGAGGAAACGCATATTCTTAACCATAAATACTCAACTTTTCAACATTTCATAATGGTCTCTTCTTATCAAATTGTCAAACACTCATGTTTCAAACATAATTTCCCATCACCTACCTCAAGCAACATATAACTCGAGCAATAAACAGAAATACTACAACTTTTCCATATCACCTTTTTCTTATTCTCCATAAATTTTAAGGTTAACCAATTTTACATATAGCATATATGTTGTACATATAACATAGTTTCATGACCTTTTTATTATTCTCCCATAAATTTTAACGTAAACCAATTTTCTTATACATATACTTGTTGAATTCTAACAAAAATATAATATTTATTTTGGACTCGTACTTGGAGCGGCCAAGTTACTAGGGAGAAGGGGTAGGAATTTGAAATCAATTGACTTGAAAGTTTATATATATATATTCCCTTCAGCGTAAAGAAAGCCTCTGTTATCATATTTGTCTGTTATCATAATTTTTTAAAATATATTTAAAAATTATAATAATTTATATTAAATAATTTAATTATTAATGAGATTTAAAAATTTATTTTTTAAATATAAAAAATGGATAATTATCAAAATTAATTGGGTGGGATTCAGCTGGTTATCACTAACCCTAATACCCATTGTTACTAGTGACCGTTGAATTCAATCCCTTCAGCATAAAGAAACCCTCCCAAACACAAAGAAATATCAATATCCATCCGAGTTTCAGCTTCTTTCAGGAAAAGCTCTATTAATAGCATCAAATCTTATCCACTTACTTTATCTTTGTATATGTGGTGAAAAAAAAAGCCACTAGTTTTAATATTAGTTCGTACAAGTTTATTCGTATTAATATTAATATTAAAATTTAATATTAATTATCAACATGATAATATTTGTGTGGTAATTTTTAATGTTATATGATAAAATTATTGTACTTAAATGTGCACGCACTTTATTATAATGTGAGCTACACTAACTATAAATAAAAAGAAACACTATAATGAAGGTCACACCAACAATAAAATGATGTTGATTAAACATTTTATTTTTGATATTTTTAATAGGAATTTGGTGATAAAAATATGAGCAAGATTTCAATTTTCTATTATTTATATTTAATTTTTAAATATAAAAATAAATTTAATATATTCAAAAATTTAATTATATAAACTTAATCACATTAAAATTCATCAAATTTCAAACAAAACTAAATATACAATATTCTAAAAAAACAAACAAAACTTAAAACCTTTAAACTAAGACCAATAAAACAAATATAGAGTCAAATTTTGAAATAAGTGATATTTGATAGTTTACCCAATACAATCTTTAAAAGAGATCTAGCATTTATAACATAATTTATGTACATATAACATATTATAAATGCCAGTGCCATCCATATTTTATAGTATATTATAAATGCAATCCATATTTTATAAGTAGTGAGATAAATAGTAATTTATGTACATATAATATATTTAAATGCCATCTATATAAGTATATTATAAATGTCATCCATATTTTATAAGTAGTGAGATAAATAGAATAACTAGAGCAAAGCATCATCTATGACATAATTGATGTACATGTAATATATTATAAATGGCATCCATATTTTATAAGTGAGATATATAGGATAAATAGAGCATGTTCAATGTATCTACATTATATATTTACACTATGAATTTTGTTAAACAAATATTATGTTTGGAACTTGCTCCTTGTTGTGGTGGTTTGCAAGTTGCGCAAGGGGAGGGTTTGATTTTGTTTTCTTAAATTCTTTGTTTAATTTTTGAAAAAATATTTTAATTTTGTTTTATTTTTTAAAAATGATTTGTTTGGTTTTTGTAGTTATTAGTCCCTGTTGTAGGTGTAGAGGGACTATAGTAATCGATAAATCGTTGACTTCATATTAGTTTGTCCTTTAACTACAAATATTTCCATATTATCTATTGTTGGAACCAGGGAATTGAAAACGTTGATTTTTATATAAAAAAAGTATTATATTTGTCATGATCTGATTGGACAACGGATTGGAGGTCTTATTGCTGAGTTCACTATTCCCAATGTTATATATGTTGGCATATCCAAAGTATTTGATCGTATATGGTCTTTTTGAATCATATATTTTCTTGTGCATTCCTCAAAGGTGGATTAATGTTAGCATTAATTCGAATGTCTGGTTTAACATTTTATGCTAGGTAAATTTATGACAATGTTTGATATGGTGACATATCAAAAGTTTGGCTTTCCAATATATTCTCTGGTGTTTGAACTATTGTTACAAAAAATATAATTATTTTTTTGGGATACGTCAGAGACCTGCCACTTTGAATTTTTTTCTTAAATGTTTACAGTGCAATTCTGAGAGACTTAAATGTTTACCTAACAGGCTTGGTAGTGTTGAATGGTTACTTAACAGGTTTGTTAGAAGACATTTTATTCCGTTTTTAAAATTTATATGCTCCAGCGGCATTGCTGGTTCACTGGTCCATGCTTGTTTTTTGCATGCCACTGATTTCTTATTTGCATGTTGTCGTTGTTGTTGCTTTCATGTTCGTGTTGTTGCAGTTTGCACGTTTGGGTTTCTACAATCGCGATTGGAACAACATCGTTCCCGAGGGAGTGGTTGTTGCTTGCTTCTTTCTTCATTGTATGTTGTTTATTGTTGCTTGATTCAACTTTGCAGGGTTCTGGTCCTACACCTACACTTGGGCATTTTGGTGCTTCTTAGCTGGGTTCTTATTTGGTGCTTGTTCTTGTTTGCCTATGGTTTGCAATGTTGGGATGCTGCATCTGCGGTTGGATCTCTGGTTACATTTTTTTGCACTGTAGTTTGCATAGAATACTATTAAGATAAAATAACAGACTAAAGAATTGCAGGCGATGTAAATTGAATATGTTACGTGTTGAAGCAAAGTTTGTCAGCCTCAAAATATATTTCATAGCTGTCGATGCTTTTTCCATGGATTTTGTGTTACTATGGTTTCATAGTTATGAGAAATCCTTTTGCTGTGTGGGAGATATAACTGTTCTCTCCCTTTTACTTTTCTATTGTAAACTGCGTTTGACTCTAGTTTATCGCGTTTATGTGGTCATTTCGAGCGACCAACGTTCGGTTGCATAATTAGCCAGTTTTATGGACGCGGCTTCACGAATAGGTTCTATCGAACTATGACAGGTCGTGTTCGGTGTATACATTAGTTTTCCTGAATTAGTTTTCTTTAAAAGAAGGCCTCTTGGACAAAAGCGAATGCAATTTATGAAATTATAGGTTTCCTGGACTACATAAGTTAATGATCGCGGGTTCTCGGGGTGGCAAGCTAAAAATTGAGCTTATTAAGATAAAATAATAGACTAAATAAATGTAGGCGATGTAAATTGCATTTGTTACGCGTTGAAGCAGAGTTTGTCTGCCTCAAAATATATTTCATAGCTGCCGATGCTTTTTCCATGGATTATGTGCTACTATGGTTTCATAGTTATGAGATTGTCTTTTGTTGTGTGGGAGATATAGTTGTTCTCTCCCTTTTACTTTCCTTTTGTAAACTATGTTTGACTCTAGTTTCTCGTGTTTCTATGGTCATTTCGAGTGATGACTGTTCGGTTGCATACTTAGCCAGTTTTATGGACGTGGCTTCGTGAATAGGTTCTATCAAACTATGACATGTCGTGTTCGGTGTATACATTAGCTTTCCCGAATTAGTTTTCTTTAAAAGAAGGCCTCCTGGATAGAAGAGAATGCAATTTATGAAATTATAGGTTTCCTGGACAACATAAGTCAAATTGGGCTTATTAAGATAAAATAACAGACTAAAGAATTGCAAGCGATGTAAATTGCATTTGTTACGTGTTGAAATAGAGTTTGTCGGCCTCAAAATATATTTCATAGTTGCCGATGCTTTTTCCATGGATTCTGTGTTACTATGTTTCATAGTTATGAGATTGCATTTTGCCATGTGGGAGATATAGTTGTTCTCTCCCTTTTACTTTCTTGTTGTAAACTACGTTTGACTCTAGTTTATTGCGTTTATGTGGTCATTGTGAGCGACCGCCGTTCGGTTGCATACTTAGCCAGTTTTATGGACACGGCTTCGCAAATAGGTTCTATCGAACTATGACAGGTCGAGTTCGGTGTATACATTAGCTTTCCCAAATTAGTTTTCTTTAAAAGAAGGCCTCTTGGACAGAAGAGAATGCAATTTATGAAATCATAGGTTTCCTGGACAACATAAGTTAATGATCGCGGGTTCTTGGGGTGGCGGGCTGAAAATTGGGCTTCTATTGTTCCATGCCCTGCAAATAGCACGGAGAGTTCCGCGATCATTCTAACCGACCGTAGTTCGGTTCCATACTTCGCCAATTTTATGGACGCGGCTTCGCGGATAGGTTGTATCGAACTATGGTGTATACATTAGCATTTCCGAATTAGTTTTCTTTAAAAGAAGGGCTCCTGGACATAAGACATTGAAATTTATCAAATTATGGGTTTCCTGGACAACATAAATTAAACATAGGAAATATGTAATTTTATAAAGTAGATATATAAAGCATGCACGGAGCCCTCATCCCATACTTAGCCAGTTTTTGCATTGCGGGTTTTTGTAGAAATTTCAATACAAATTAAGTATTTCCTGCGATTCTCCTGATCTAACAATTATATGCCACTGTTAAATACATAATCACTTCTACTATTATTATTGCAAAAAATTAAACCACGATCACAAAGTGAAATATCAAGAACACATAACACATAAGTTTTTCCGGGAAAGTGTAAAGCTAAAAACCCCACTATCATATATTATATATA
The DNA here is from genome assembly GCA_009831015.1 of Picea engelmannii. Lineage (NCBI taxonomy): Eukaryota > Viridiplantae > Streptophyta > Pinopsida > Pinales > Pinaceae > Picea > Picea engelmannii. Next base: position 672,392 of record ML778263.1, read on the forward strand.
TCATGGATCATGAAACAATCTCATACAAAACTCTAGTCCAAGAGCTCTTAGTACAACACAATCGTCTCACATTGACATACACAAATCAACAAATACATGTGCCAATTCTCTGTGTCCAGACAACTTGCCTCCTCTACACAATCCCTGCAATTAGAATTATCACAATTGAATTTGAATTGCCTAGTTTGCACATGCTCTCAAGCATATCCACTGCATGTGTGATTGCATGAGTGCACTTCACTCAAATCACAACTGATAGCCAAATTGTCCCTTTCACCTGTTATCTCAACTGGGTCTCCATTGGATCTGACATGCATGTAGTTAACCGTGGAGAATCTTCAATTGCATGTGAGTTCACTGATTTGAATTAATTAATAATTAATTCACTGAACTCTCACTAGTGCAAGTTTAGTTACAACTAGTACAACTGAGCTTAACTCACTTAACTACACTTATAATTCTGTTACAACGCCAAATCACTCAGTTATAGATGAGATAATAGATTAATATTTATTGTCCAATTTATTTAAGGGAAAAGTAAATTAGACACATGTTTCTTGTTTTGACTTTTCAACACTCCCTCTCAATAAGAAAGGGATTATCCTTCACCCCAATCCTATCTCTATGATATTCGAATTTGCTCCTGGTGAGCGCCTTCGTCAGAATGTCTGCATCCTGATCTTCCGTAGGAATGTATTGAAGCAACGTGGTCTTCCACTGCACACAATATCTGAGATGATGATACCGAATATCTATATGTTTAGATCTATCATGAAACACATGATTAATCGAGAGTTTAATGCAACTCTGATTATCACAATAAATCACTGTCGGATCTAAATGAGAACAACAAACCAACCAAGATCTTCCTCATCCAGATAGCCTCACATGCAGCTCGACTCACTGCCATGTATTCTGCTTCCGTTGAATTGAGTTCCACAGATCTTTGTTTCTTGCTGTACCAAGAAACAATTGTAGATTCGATACTAAAGATCCCCCCTGATGTGATCTTTCTTTTCGTTGGGTTGCCTGCCCAATCTGCATCCGTGAAGCCATGCAACTTCACCTCATCCGTCTGTCTGTACCATAATCCATACTCAGATGTGCCCTTCATATATCTCAGGACATGCTTACCCGCCTTCCAAAAGAGTTTGGTAGGATTAACCATCGCTTGACTTAGCTGGTTAACCGCATAGCAAATGTCCGGTCTTGTATTCACTAAATACATTAGTGAACCCACTAACTGTCGATAGAAAATAGCATCCACTACCTCTCTAGAAGTAGCATCCTCTTTCCTCCAATTTCCTAGAAGAGGAGTATCCATGGGTTTGCAGCCCTCCATGTGAAACTTACCTAGTATCTCCCTTGCATACTTGCCTTGAGACACAAAAAGTTCACCATCTTGCTGTCATATTTCCAATCCAAGGAAATAATGAAGAAGGCCCAAATCCTTCATCTCGAACTCCTTTGCAAGGTCATCCTTGCATGAGTGTATCAGCTACTCATCACCAGTCAATAATAAATCATCAACATAAAGAACAATGATTAAGATCTTACCCTCCACCACAATTTGGTATAGGTTTGCATCCGCTTCACTTTTGGTGAAGCCCAATCTGGTGAAATAGCTGTCTATCTGAGTGTACCAAGCACGAGGTGCTTGCTTTAGCCCATACAATGCTCTCTTGAGTCTGTACACATGCGAATCCCTATCAAAGGTCTCAAAACCTTTTGGCTGTTAAATGTACACTTCTTCCTCAATGATCCTATTGAGGAATGCAGTTTTTACATCCATCTGATGAATGCGCCAACCCATCTGCGCTGAGAGTGCAAGGATGGATCTTATGGAAGAGTACCTTGTGACAGGTGCAAAGGTCTCATCATAATCTATCCCCTCGATCTGTGAGAAGCCCCGAGACACAAACCTGGCCTTGTATTTCTCAACACTCCCATCAGTAGCTTGCTTTACCTTGTAGATCCATCTCGAACCTACCACTGAATTATCAATCGGTCTTGGGACAATTTCCCATGCACTGTTTTTGACAATGGAGTCATAGTCCTCTACCATAGCATCAACCCAAGTGGGATCCTGTACTGCTTCCTGAAAGGAATATGGTTCAGTCACAATACATTTGCTCATGAGAGCCATGTATCCAACAAATCGATCAGGAGACTGTCTCTATTTGTGCTGTGAAGTAGACACTCCTACATTTTGTGCAGCATCTAGTCTCAATCTGTCAGCTTCCATGGTGCACTTTCTTCCATTTCTGATGGATGGATCTGATTGAGTGGTTTCCTCCACTCCATAAACATCCTCATGTGGCTGATCCACATCTTGAGACTCATCTTTGGGAACCAACAATTCCTCTTTTGCATTCAAGTCTAGCTCCCTCTTAAGCGACAACCGCATGGCTTTCCCCTCATCGAATTTTATATCCCGTCGCATAACAGTCATCTTACTATTCAACAAATACACATGATAATTATGGGGTGTTTATGTGTACCCCACAAATATCCCAACTTCAACAGTTGGTTCCAGCTTCTTCCTGTAATCCTTGGTCACATGCACATAAACAAATGAGCGAAATTTTTTAAAATGAGAAACATCAGGTTTCTTACCAGTGAAAGCTTCTTCAGGTGTACTCATGCCAAGTATTCTATGAGGACAACGATTTTTCACATAAACTGTAGTATTGCATGCTTCTGCCCACAAATTCATTGGTAGGCCCTGATCATGCAACATCGCTCGTGCTGCACCCACGATCGTTCTGTTCTTTCTCTCCGCGACCCCATTTTGTTGTGGGTTATGAGGCACTATGAGTTCTCTTCGAATTCCTTCTCTACTGTAGAAGTCTTTGAATTCGTTAGAGATGTATTCTCCACCATTATCACTCCTTAGAGCCTTCACTTGCTTCCTTGACACTTTCTCCACCAATGCTTTAAGCTCACAGAACTTTGAGAATGTTTGATCCTTCTTCTGCATGAAGAATATCCAACATTTACGAGAAAAGTCATCAACAAAAATAACATAATACCTATGTTTTACTTTTGAAGAAACCGAGAATGGTCCACACACGTCTGTTAGAATTCTCTCCAGGATTACTGAAGCAAGGTTCTCCTTTTCATGAAAGGTGGACTTTACATACTTCCCCAAGGTGCACCTCTTGCACTGATCTAACTGAGCAAGTGTTCCCATTGGAAGTCAGGTAGATATTTTCTGCATGATCTTCAAGGCTCCATGATGAAGATGGCTCAATCTCCTGTGCCATAATTTGCCCTCATCCCAGCTCACCACTTTTTCTGCCTTGCCTATCATGGCACCGCAGCCATCTACCTCCAGCATGTAGAGATTCTTAACTCGAATCCCTATCTTCTTGACTTAACCCGTTGCTTTATGTCGCAGGTAGGATTTTCCACTGCTAAAAAAAACATCATAGCCTCTTTCCTCCAACATTGTGACTGAGACCAGGTTTTTCTTCAGACCTGGAACATGCATAATATTTTTTAATTGAAATGGTTTACTTGACTCCCTCTGAAAGGTAATGGTACCAATACCAATCGCACTGTATCATCCATCGTCGCCCATCTTTATATGCATTCTGAGATCTTTCTCCTCCAAGTCAATGAAAGACTCTTTATCTCCCGTCATGTGGAAGGAAGCACCACTATCCAAATACCACACCGATCCCGATGCACTTGATCCCGTTAAGTTCAAATTGAAAGACAAGAGCCTCACCAGTTGCAGCTCCAACAACCGTCTTGTTCTTCCTCTTCTGTGGACAGTTAGTAGCGAGATGCCCATGTTCGTGATAATGAAGACACTTCACTTTGGACAAATCCAACTTCTTGACTTTAGACTCGGATTTTGAATGGAATTTCTTCCCTTTCCCTTTCCTTTCCTTGGTAGTCAAATAAAAATCCTCTTCATCATCACGCTTTGATGAAGATCCATCTCTGGTGTTCCACTTGAACTCCTCCTGCACTAGATCCGACCATAGTCGTTCCCAATCTGGAAATTTTTCCCTTCCATTGACAGAGTCTTGATAACTATGCCAACTCTTGGGAAGTCCTAGGAGAGCCAAGCTCACCAAATCATCATCAACGACTGTTATTCCCACACTTCCAAGCTCATCCCAACATTTGACAAACTTCGTGAGATATTTTGGAATGGTGTCACCCTTCTCCATCTTGATCTTCCTGAGTTTATCTTTGAGCGCCAATTTCCTATGGTCGCTGTTGTTTTGGAATAGATCCATCAAAACCTTCCACATTGCATGTGGTGTGGTTTTCCCATGGAGACTTGAGACAATGCGGTCTCGTACTCCCTCCAATAGAATCCTCATCGCCTTTGCCACTTTCTTTTGCCATGCATCAAGATTTGCAGTATCTGTCGCATCCAGCTTAGAAACATCTTTGTCAATGTAATCCTTCAAACCATTGTCTTCGAGTGTTGCTTCCATCCCGTCCTTCCAAGAAATGTAGTTAGATCTGCCCTCGAGTGCATACTCCAACCTCAAGCCATTGAAAGACATTTCGATCTCTAATCAACTGTCGCACCAAGAAAATCCTGAAAATTTGAATGTTATCCAACCACAAAACTCAACTGCTACAATTTCTCTTGCCTTGGGAGGTTCGCACCCCACCTGAGAGTAGCCTGAGGGAATTTTGCACCCTACCTATATATAGCCTGCGAACTTGTTGAGGGAGTTTGCGTTGTAATGCATTGTGGGGTGAGGGAAGTTCGCACTTCTCCTTTAAGCAGCCTGCGAGAATTTCAATGAAGTTCGCACCTCTCCTTTGAGTAGGGTGAGAGAATTTTTGCTCCTAGAAATGTGCGTAGTTTTCAGTACTAAGGTTCACACTCTTCTAGAGACAGGACCTACGATAATACTATTATTTCCGCACCTCACTTTCGTGGCTCCGTGGCCTCCGTGGCTCTGATACCATGTAGAAATTTCAATACAAATTAAGTATTTCCTGCGATTCTCCTGATCTAACAATTATATGCCACTGTTAAATACATAATCACTTCTACTATTATTCTTGTGGAAAATTAAACCATGATCACAAAGTGAAATATCAAGAACACATAACACATAAGTTTTTCCGGGAAAGCGTAAAGCTAAAAACCCCACTATCATATATTATGTATATCATGGATCATGAAACATTCTCATACAAAACTCTAATCCAAGAGCTCTTAGTACAATACAATCATCTCACACTGTCATACACAAATCAACAAATACATGTGTCAATTCTCTGTGTCCAGATATCCTGCCTCCTCTGCACAATCCCTCCAATTAGAATTCTCACAATTGAATTCAAATTGCCTAGTTTGCACATGCTCATAAGCATATCCACTGCATGTGTGATTGCATGAGTGCACTTCACTCAAATCACAACTGATAGTCAAACTGTCCCTTTCACCCGTTATCTCAACTGGGTCTCCACTGGATTTGACATGCGTGTAGTTAACCGTGACAAATCTTCAGTTGGATGTGAGTTCACTGATTTGAATTAATTAATAATTAATTCACTGAACTCTCACTAGTGCAAGTTTAGTTACAACTAATACAACTGAGCTTAACTCACTTAACTACACTTATAATTCTGTTACAACACCAAATTACTTAGTTATAGATGAGATAATAGATTAATATTTATTGTCCAATTTATTTAAGGGAAAAGTAAATTAGACACATGTTTCTTGTTTTGACTTTTCAACAGTTCTCGGGGTAGGCGGATGAAAATTGACAATCGGAGAGTTTCGAGATATACAAATTGACAATTGGACTTGCGGACTATTTGAATTTGAAGGGCGTCATGTCCAAAAAATTTAACATTCTCGAAATAGTTTACTTTACGTATGTTCTACATACCCCAGTGGACAGAAAACACACAAAAAAAATAGTAAGAATTTTTTGGATCGCAGGTTCTCGGGGTGGCGGGCTCTAAGTTCGGTCTTTGTTGTTCCGTGTCCTACAAATAGCACAGAGAGTTCTGCGATATAAAAATTGACAATCGGACTTGCAGACTATTTGAATTTCAAGGGCTCGTGCAAAAAAACTAGCATTCTCAAATTACTTTTCTTTACCTACGTTTTCATATGCTCGTCGACAAAAACAAAAAATCAGTAGTAACATTTGTTACACAGGGCTCCATCCCCGCTACCTTCAACGCTTCCCAATACACATTAAATATGCTTTCAAAAGTCAGAACCGACCAGACAGGTTCAAAAATATGGGCTTTAATAACTGGAAATCTTGAGGACATCTCCCATTAAAATGAATAGACAGGCAAATATTATGGGATCCGGTAATTTCTTTTTGCTTGCATTTTGAATTTGTGCAAATAATTGTTTTTTTTTTTTTGCTTGTGCAGTTTTAGTTTTCTTAAAATCTTTAGCATAGTTCATGAACGTGTCGCCGACAAAGGCCTTTACGTCATGTCCCTCTTTAATATTGTGCATTTCGAAATGATGGGCTTTAATAACTGGAAAGCTCGAGGACATCTCCCATTAAAATGAATAGATAGGGGAATATTATGGGATCTGGTAATTTCTTTTTGCATGCATTTTGAATTTGCGAAATACTTTTTATTTTATTTTTTGGCTTTTGCAATTTTAGTTTTCTTAAAAGCTTCAACATAGTTCACGAATGTGTCACCCACAAAGGCCTTGATGTCATGTCCCTCTTTAATATTGTGCATATCTTAGATGTCAGATTTGAGAATCTGCTTGGATATGGGAATTCTAATACGTGCTGCTAGTCACTATTGATCGTACATATTCAAAAATATTGGCATTAATAAGTGAAAATATCGAGAACATCTGTCATTAAAACGAATCAACACAAAATCTAGGGAAGACCATCCAACGTTTCTTTTAAATACTTATTGCCATTTCTCTATATCATCAAAGAATTACGCTTTAGGGTGCCTTCGTTATAATGTTCCTGGTCATGGACATGTAAGACAACTTAGAGATGTGATTGAGGGGAAGATGAAAGAAGAGAGACAGGTTTTACGTGACATGAGATTTGAGTAAAAAAAAAATTCTATTATACAAGAGAAACTCAGAGAGGATGAAAAAAAAAGAACAAGTATGTTCTGGTTGGTGTTCTCCCTGTGTTCGATGCTTTGGTTGGTTGAAAAGGCTGCTTGGAGATTTGTTGGTAGAACTTCTTTGTTTTCTTTCTCGCAATTGTAATGGATTTTGAGGTCACATGCAAAATAGTTCTTCGTTTAAGTATATATCTTCTTCGAACAACACATATTTGGCAAGTGTATCGAATTGTAGAGATTGCACAAGTATTTGTCTACCTCAGAGGCAGGTAAAAGAAACTGTATGGGTGGCTAAAACGACATATTATCACTACAAAAGTTTCTACTTCATAGTTTGATGACTTGCATGTGGGTCTGGTAGCTGACTTTACAGAAAGCTATGTTCTTTGTCAAAGTTTGTTTGATTTCCTCTAGATGTAGTTGTAGAATCCACATATTTGGCGTCACCTCCAAACATTCCAGACCTTTCTGTGGGCTGCCATACCTCCACCGCTATGAGGAAAGATATATTTTGATGCCATCTGCAACATTTGATACACTTGCCAAACCCGTGCTGGTGCATTCTGCAACATTTGATGCACTTGCCACACCTTTGCTGCCCAAAGAAGTTATGTACCTCAACAGAGTTTCATTTTGCATATGGGTTGGACGTTTCTTCCAATTTACTGTAATAAAGCAAAGAAGTTCCACATACAAATCCTCAGGTAGGCTTCTTAACCAACCAGATGATCGAATACAAGGAGAATACCAGTCACTACATACTTGATTTTTTTCCCCTTGCCTTAGTTGTTGTGAAATAAAATGACTCCGTCCACTTTGAAATCGGCCTGAATCACATTTCTAAGTTGTCTCGGATGTCAAGGGTCAAGAACATTGCAAGGAAATCACCTTAAACCCCAACTTTTGACAACAGAGGTAAATTAATACTTGACAAAGAATGGAATGTTGAATAAGCAGCCATTGCAAGTATGCCATATTTGGAAGAGAGAAGGTATTCAAAAAATTGGGATAGATGTACTTGGCAGCACTGATTAAGTACAAAACCCAAAATTGATATTCATCTCATTTTTTACAAATAAAGAGTTTTAACGTCAAGAAAACTGTGAAGAAGCTTCAACAATGTACATATTTTTTATTGGTCGACGATAAGAGAAATCACAATCATTGTTGCAAATAGACTCAACTGTCTTTTGTAGCCCATCTTATTTGAATATAGAATAATTTCGGTTTATTTTTTAACAGTATTTTCCAATTTCTGGTATTTGTTTTAATTGTATTTTTCTTCTTCCCCTGTGTCGTTAAACATGAAGGACAAGCTTTTGTTTCTACTGCCCACTACTTCAATCTAAATAAAACCTGGTCTGTTCTTTGTTTACATTTTACATTTAAGAATAATTTTTCATAGGCCATACTTATGTGGCGGCGACCCTATATTTAAAGAAAGAAATTGGAGGACCCATCCTGCTCCCATTCTTCGGGTTCCGTAAATAGAGTCAATTAATGAGTTACAACAAGGCAGCTGAACTGTTGACACAATGTTCCTGTGAAGTATGTTGGATATATTGCAGCTTCTTCTATTTGATAATATCCATGCATATATACTAATACCAGTACTATTGGAATAAATACAAAAAAAACTTCCTCTTCGACAAAGCTTAGGCAATTATGTTTGGGTTCTCGGTATTAAACAACTATGTACTATTCCGTCATATACATCTTGCATCCTAAGAACTTCTGTAGTCTGTAATTTATGCTTTAATTACTTAAAGTCACACCAAATTTTGATTGCATTTAATTTAATTTAGATATTGATGTTTATGGAGAGCCGACATTTGCTGATGTCATTGCAATGAATACAATATGAATAAATGATAAGGAGTTTATCTTGATGAGACCAGAATGCAAATTCATGTTTCTTGTTGTGTTATGTACATATTGCAATCAAAATTTTCGTGGTTTCAATGAAATTTGCGAGCTGAAGAGCATCTTGCAAATTGGGAGATCATTTGCATTTGAAACATAACCAATCCATTAATATATATGAGTATGAATAGTATTCAGATAAATATTAAAACTTTCTCCATTGATAGATACTAGTATGAAAAATATTGAAATAGATATCAAAACTTTGTCTTGGCCAATACTTAGCCAGTTATCTGGGCACTAGGCCCCGTGTTCGTGATACCCAACACCTATGTCCCCTGTTTCGTCATATACATGTTGCAGCCAAAGAACTTCAGTGATCTGCACTTAATGCTTTTACTAGTGATAACCCAACAAAGGTTCGAAAACATTGCCATTAATAAACGAAAAAAAAGGTTTTTTCGACTCTCAGATACTTATCTCTTTTCCCCTTTTGCTTTTCTTGTCCATTATGGCTTTCTAGTTTTATACTTAGTCGTCTTTCTATAATGAGAAGTTGCAGGGTTCACGGGCTGACATATCTTCATATCCATCTGTATCTTCACATGATGGATTCGGCCGACCGTTGTACCTTTCCATACCTAGGCAATTTTATGGCCGCGATTTCCGGATTGGCGCATACGAACTGGGATTTTCTTCTTCCTACTCGTTATCGCTTTCTAGATATATACTTACTGCCCTTTCTATGGTATCCGGTTCTAGATTTGGCGGGCTAACATGTCTTCATCTCCATCTATATCCTCGCTGGACAGATCCGACCGACCGCTGTTCCTTTCCATACTAAGCCAATTTTATGCCCACCGTCGCTGGGATGGCACTTGCGAACCCAGCTTCTTATCGTTCTTCTATATACATCTCAAAAGATCTGTGATCTACAATTCCATCGTAGGTTCCTCGTATACATTAACTTCGTTCAAAGTATTTGTTGCTACTTTCCATCCCTAGCAACTTCGCGTCCTTCCTGATATACATCAACAATGCTCTTACTAGTGACAAGTGGACACAGTGGTACGAAAGATACTTCTGTGATATGCAATTCATGCTTTAACATCTCCATCTATATCCTCGCACGATGGATCCGATCGACCCCTGTTCCTTTCCATACTTAGCCAATTTTATGCCCGCCGCTGCGGGGCCGACGCTTGCGAACCCAACTGCTTATTGTTCCACTATATACATCTTGCACTTAAAACATCTGTGATCTACAATTCCACCACGGGTTCCTCATATACATTAATTTCGTTCAAAGTATCTATTGCTTCTTTCCATCCCCAACAACTTCGCGTCCTTCCTGATATACATCAACAATGCTCTTACTAGTGACAAGTGGACATAGTGGTACGAAATATACTTCCGTGATTTGCAATTTATGCCTTACCTGGTCAGAACTCAGCAGGGATTCACAAGCATTTGCATTAATATCAAACACTAGATGTTCTTCTGCGAGATACTTGGTTCTTTTTCCCTTCTCTTCTTCCCATGTATTATCTACAATTCCACTACGAACACCTCCACCCTTTTCCCCTTATTTTCTTCCCATGTATTATGGGACTATAAAATATGGACATGATATTTTATAGAGCATGTACAAAGTCCACATTCCATACCTAGTGACATTTTGGATCGCGGGTTCTTGGGCGGGCGGGCTCAAAATTGGGTCTCCATTGTTCTGTGGCCTACAAATAGCACCCAAAGTTCTGCGATATACAAATTGACAAGAGAACATGTGGACTGGCTGATTGAAGATTTCACTTCTATTTTTCCGTGTCCTCCAAACAACGCTCCCAGTTCCACGATATAGAAATTGACACAAAGAATGTAGAACTAGGGGGGTGGAGATTGCCATTGTTTATGGATGCTAATCCCTGTGAAGTATCTAACAATATCTAAAAAATTATTTTGAATACTAAATTAGCTCTTAGTAGTGAAAACTAGACACAGAGGTACGAAACAGTTGGGATTGCACTCTCCGCAATATACAAATTGACTGCCAGACATCGTCCGCTCTTCCGTGTTACAAATTATGCATTCAAATGTTCGAAGCGATACAATTAGCAGGTTCGAGCCTCACCTCCTCTGCATGTTTTGGATCCTCCTATTGTCGGGTTCACGAAATATGTAGCTCCAGTGTTGGCAGGTTGACATATATTTATCTCCATCTATATAATCAGACGACGAATCCGACCGACCGCTATTGCTTTCGATACTTGGCCAATTTTATGTCCATGGTTGCCGGGTTGGGACCAATTTCATCTCCATCTATATCCTCGCATGGCGAATTGCACCGCCAGCTGTTCCTTTTCATACTTAGTGAATTTTATGCCAGTGATTGCCGAGTTGGCGCAATTGAACTCTGTTCCTTTTTGTTCCGTTATATGCATCTTCCACTCTAAATTTCTGTGATCTACAATTCCACTGCTAACTACTTGGTCCTTTTTCCCTTTTTTTCTTCCCATGTATTATGGGACTATAAATTATGGACATGATATCTTATATAGCATGTACGAATTCCTCATTCCATACCTAGCAACATTTTTGATCGCGGGTTCTCGCACGGGCAGGCTCAAAATTGGGCCTCCATTCTTGCGTGTGTTACAAATAACACCCATAATTCTGCGATATACAAATTGACAAGTGGACCTACAGACTAGCTGACTCAACATTGCACTTCTATTGTTCCGTGTCCTCCAAATATCGCTTCTAGTTCCGCGATATACAAATTCACACACAAAATGCAGGGTTGGAGGGGTGGAGATTGCCATTGTTTACGGATGCTAATCCCTATGAAGTATTTAATAGAATCTAAAAAAATATTTTCAATACTAAATTAGCTCTTAGTAGTGACAACTAGACGCAGAGGTGCGAAACAGGTGGCATCGCACCCTGCATAATATACAAATTGACTACTGGGTTCCGACATCATCCGCTCTTTCGTGTTACAAATTATGCATTCAAATGTTCGGAACGATACAAGTTGAACGCCAGGGACTTGCGTCTTCTATAGACATGTTCTCAACCTGTTTTGGATCCTCTTGTTGCTGGGTTCACTAACTGCACAACTCTTGGATACTGTTTCAGGTTGGCATCAACCTTTGTTGTACCACGATACACAAATGTTTCAAAGTATTTGTCATTGCCTCAGTTGGCATCTGGCCCTCCACAATATATGAATTGACTACCGGGTTCACATCTTGTACTCAAAATTTCCATGATCTACAATTCCACCGCCGACTCCTTTGTCCTTTTTCCGTTTTCTTCTTCCCCTGTATTATGGCTCTTTGGTTATATACTTGGTCGCCTTTCTATGATCGCGGGTTCCAGCATTGGTGGGCTGAATTATTTATCTCCATCTATATAATCACACCAGGAATCCGACTGACCGCTATTGCTTTCCATACTTATCCAATTTTATGGCCGCGGTTGTTGCGTTGGCAATCTACAATTCTACCGTGGGCTCCTCGAACTCGCAATCTTCATTGTACCACAGTTCAAAAATGTGCTTCCTAATATACATTAGTTATGCTCTTACTAATGACTCTTACAAGTGACGACGACACACAACAATACAAAATAGTTCGCATCCAGCCCTTCGCAATATAGAAATTGACTATCGGGTTATGACATAGTCCCCTCTTTCGTGTTACAGATTGTGCATTCAAATTTTTTGAACGATACAATTTGACCATCGGGACCTCACATGTTTTGGGTAGACCTTCTGAACCTATTTGGTATCTTCCTGTTCACAGGTTCACGAAATCTCCAATTCTTAGTTAGTGTTTCGGGTTGGCGCATTCGAACTTTGCTGCTTCTTGTTCCGTGATATACATATTGCACTCAAAATTTCCGTGATTTACAATTCCACCACGGAGTCGTTGGTCCTTTTTCCCTTTTCTTCTTCCCTTGTATTATTTATTTGTGGTTATATACTTAGTCGCATTTCTATAAACGTGGGTTCCAGCCTTGGCGGGTTGATATATCTTTATCTCCATCTATATAATCACACAACGAATCCGACCGACCACTATTGCTCTCCATAGTTGGCCAATTTTATGGCCACGGTTGGCGGGTTCACGGTTTTGAACTCTGCTTCTTTTTACGTCATGTACATCTTGCACTCATAACTTCCATAATCTACAATTCCAGCATGGGCTCGTCGAACTCACAAGCTTCACTCTACCACTACTCACAAATGTTTCAAAGTATCTCTCCCTGCTTTCCATCCCCACTAACTTCCTGTCCTTCTGACTATCCTACCATACCCTCTTCATTGTTACGTGTATTTCACTCAAAAATTGTTGAGACATACAATTTGACCCTCACGCCCTCACCTTCAACGGTTGTACCTTGCAACCCTATTTTGTAGCTATTTTTTTCCCTTGCTCGCAACCTCCGTACTTTCTTACTATGCAATTAGAAACCTTTCATGCTAACAACTGACCATGTAGGAACCGTCAACATTGTCATTAATGGGAGAAAATATCAAGGAGATATCCCATTATTACGCATTAAACCAAGATGTGCGGAGAGTTATTTTGTCCCTTCTGATTGTTCATCTCGAACACGCGTCCTCGTGTTGGGCCACTCAAGAAATCTACAATGATTAATCGCTCATTGCAATATCCACCATGTTCGCATTTCTATGTATGCAAGTAGTAGTGTTTAATGTTAACAACACATCATGAAACAACCGTCCAAATTGTCATTAATCAATGAAAGTCTCAAGGACATCTCCCATTCACATGCTTTCGACCAAAATTTGCGCAAGGTTATATTATCCTTTCCAACTTTTCATTTCATGCATCGTCTGGAACAAATAAACGTTCTTGTAGACTTATGGAAACAGTTCGACAACAGTTTTGTGGAGATACAGTAACAAGAGAACCAAAAGTTCTAGTGGTCTAGGGCATACTTTTACTATTCATCCCGTTTCGCCCAGAACGAAGTGATTTGGACCTCTAGAATCGCTCGTGCAGGCTGTGTCCCTGAGGTTTTTGACTATAAGGAGGTGGTCTCTTGGTGCGTCGAAAAATATATTCTAGGCCAAAGAATTATTCCACTGTGCGACCATTCTCTTGTTTCTTTGTCACCTCAGGTCTTCCGCGAGATATTAAAATTGTCGAAACCAACATTGACGTTCAGAGGACAAGACTGCAAGAAGTTTCTAGAAAAAAATCATAACAGGTTGGACATCTTAGCCGACTTCCTCAAAGACCTGACAAAAGTTCCCGAAGATATCACAAGGCTGTAGGTAAGTTCCTTTAGAAATCCATTACGGGAAATTGCTTGGCTCTTTACAAGAATAACAGGACAGGCATCCACAACAAGCATTTCCCATATAATTATTTATATTTTGTATTTCATAGTTAATGAACAATACATTTTCGATTGGGGGAAGCTAATTTCCATTGAGCTCTGTTCCTAGTTGTCATGATTCAAAGAATTGAATAAATTTTATATGTCATCCTACTTGATTTTCACAATTGTGTATTGCTGCCTGTTTCCAAAACTTTCTCTTTCCAATAAAATAAACTGTGGATTCGATCCAATAACATTCTGGCATGAGGCCCTATGGAGACACAATGCCTCCCATTGTTTTTATGAAGTTTTTAATGTCTTTGTCTCAGTTTTCAAAGATTTATTGCTAGGCAAGGATGCTCCGTCTGGCTAGACAAGCAAGTTTTTGAACAAGAAGGGCACACTTGAGCAAGAGGAAAATCACAGTGTCCTCATGGTCTTTGGGTCTAAGGAAAATCCCGACTTCCTTCGATGCCACATCATGGACAAGATGTTTGTTTCATAAATAGCAAGGCAATACAACCACTGGTTACATTTTTTCCATGAAAAGAAAAAAAAACAGTTCATTCCTCTGCCCTGGAAAGTCGGAGACTTCGTGTATAGAAACATCAACAAGATTGATGAGTTTTCCGCCCATTTCAAGGAATTGAACCTAACGTATGATGAATAGCTAAAAGGGTTCAAACCTAATGGAATTTTTTGAGAACATTTACTGGGTGTTGGCTTTAACACCTCTTTTATCCATAGACACCTGACCCAAGATAGGGACAGTATCGACAATAATCCTGCTTCTGTCGATTGTGATGCAGAGACATTGCAAAGCGCGATTGAATTTTACAAACAACATGGAAAAATATCCGGTGAGAAGAATACCCAGTCCTGCCAACACTCCCAAGAGCATGACATCATGAAGCATCGCTTCGACGGGCCACTCCAGTAAGAAAGAAACCCATAAATATTCGAACAAAGGAGGAGATAAGAACCCTCCTCACATAAATATTGATAGTTATCACAAAATTCCATTAGAGAAGAAGAGAAAAAACAATGCAGGGCAGGCAGAGGAACCCAAAATTGAAAGTAGAAAACTGCAACTTGAAATTGAAGCTGAGCACATGTAGAAAATTGGGTCGTCCACGGTGGAAATATTTGAGACCGATTTTTTTGACATAGATGAATCCTTCGTAATCCAGAGTGTTGCTTTTGACAGCCAATCTAAAAGTGTGGTCATTGAAAAGAGACATGTAACAAATAGGAAAGGCAAATCTCACACAGAGATTGACTTTAGTGAAATGTCATCGTCCCAAATCTTCTCATTTCATCAGGTAATCGATGACATTCTCCATGATTCCATTGGAGGAATGGAGACGGATCATGCCAATTTGAAACACCTCCTCAACGAATTTGAGTAGACTTTCATTGCAACACTAGAAATTGCCAGTCCTTTGGCAAAAATCGTGCCTTCTACTACTGCAACGAAGATGAAAGTATCCTCTACCCTCATTGCATGCTCTAGAGCCCTTGTAGAGAATAAAATCAACAAAAGAATGCAGGTAGTTACTGAAGCCTGGGAAACATCGCAAAATTTAGTTTCCTTCGAAAAGAAGGCCAATGATTTGCTGGAACATTTGGAGGCGAATTTAAAAAATGAACAACTTTTCTGTGATCATGTACTAGACCCTTTTGCCAACTATGCCATCAACACATCGGAACTGAAAAGAAGAAAGGAGAAACTCCCCTCCCCAAAGTGCACCAAAAAAGTAAAATCATGATGGAAAAATAAAGTTCACAACCTACAGCTCATTGTCAAATCATGTAAACAAGTCATATGAGAAAAGGAATATTTATTCACAAGCCTGCTCCAGATGGAGTTAGCCAGAACTACCAACGAGGTTCAAGATCCTAACTTAATTCTCAAATCCTTGTTATTCACCAAAGAAGCCTTCCAGGAACAAGTTGATATTTTAAAGGGGTTGTCTTTCGAAAAGTTTTACAACATACTTGAACATCGTCTAGATGAGCAAGAGTGCTAGGTATTGGACTATGCCTCACACAATGAAGAAATTGAACAGAGTCTGCTTAGTATTTCAATGGATCTAAGGAAATTAGAAAATGAGCTTTACGACATAGAAATCCGGGATGAAATCGACACAACCCCCATGAAAAAATACATTGAAGGATGGTTCCAATAGAGAATGGACAACGTCATCCAGGAAGGACAACAACTGGTCAACAACACTCCACTTCCCATCGACGACAGCAACAAAAACGCATCGGCTTCATAGTAAGTCTATACTACCATCTTGTTTTGTTTATCAATCTAGTTTAAGTCTATCTTGTCATCTTCTTTTCTTTATCAATCCACTTATGTCCTCTTTAAATAGAAAATTGTAACCAAAGACTCATAAATTCCATTTTTTTCTTTTCAGGTCTTCCTCTCTATTGTCGCACACTTCTTCTTTCGACGTTCCTAATTCTTGTACTTATTTCATTTTATGGTCCGTGGGAACCCCAATACCAGTCTATATGACAAACACATTTATAGTTCCAGAAACATGTAACAAAAATTATTAATTTTTGATAAATTCCAAAGAAAACTGATTCGACAATGCCCTTATTGTATACTAAATTTTGGCTTTCCAGGAACCTTCTTGTTTGTTCCAAAGAAAACTAATTCGGATATGCTACATTTCTTGTCTCCTATTGTATGCTATTTTTTTTGTCTTCAACGACGTTGATGCTTTAAATGTTGATGTAATTTCCAGAGATATGTAACAAACATTACTTATTTTATAATAAGTTTGTATAGTTCGCAAGCCCGCTTGTCAATTTGTATATCGCAGAACTCTCGATGCTATTTGTAGGGCATGGAACAACAGAGGCCCATTTTTGAAACCGCCAGCCCGAGAACCCACGATCCAAAAACTGGCTAAGTATGGAATGAGCACTCCATGCATGCTCTATAAAACGTGTGTAGAGAAAACTAATTCAGCGATGCCATATATTCTTTGTCCAAAAAAAGCCTTAGTTTTAAAGAAAACTAATTCGGTGTAACATACATTATTACTATTCTATTATATAACATATATTATTAATTTATGGTAAATTTTTGTAGTCCGCAACTCCGCCTGTCATTTTGTATATCACGAAACTGTCAGTGCTATTTGTAGGACACGGACCATCAGAGGCCCAATTTTGAACCCGCCAACCCGAGAACCTGCGATCCAAAAACTGGCTACGTATGCAATGAGGGCTTCGTGCATGCTCTATAAAATCTCATCCCCATACTTTATAAAAGTACAAATTTCGTATCTATAAAACTAAATATCTACTTTATACAAGTGCATATTTCATATGTATAATTTATTTATTTCTGATGAATTTCTATAGTCCGCAATTCCACTCCTCGATTTATGTATCACAGTGAACATCGGAGGCCCAATTTTTTTATCACAGAACTGTTAGTGCTATTTGTAGGGAAGAGAACACCAGAGGCCCAATTTTCAGCCCGCTAGCCCGACAACCCGTGATCCATTATAAAAGTACATATTTCGTATGTATAAAACTAAATATCTACTTTATAAATTACATTTTTGGTATGTATAGTTTATGTTGTCTAGGAACCTATAATTTCATAAGTTTCAATTTCTTTTCTGTCCAAGAGCCCTTGTTTTAAAGATAAATACTTCGATAATGCTAATTTTTTTGTGTCCAACAACCTTTCAAATGTTGATAATTTTTTATATTTTTCAGGAAGAACTAATTCAGGAATACTATGTTCTGCATGTAAACCACATGTATTTCAACCTTCTAGCCACCTATCTGTACTAGGTCACATTTACTCCCATCCCAACCTGACAGGGACTACGTTGCCATGCAACACTTGTTTATAATATTTTATTAGATTTATGGATATAAACAATGTATAGATTTTTTGTTAGATGTTTTATGGATGATAGGTTATAGTGATTAAATATGTATTACTATGTGTTGTAAAGAAACTTTATGATTACATTTTTTCTATAATTTATGTAACACTGATTAGATTGAGCTCTTGATTATGGAGATACATGAGAAAGAGGAGCATTTACTTAGGTGAGGTTCTAAGACATGAGAGGTCTTGACAACTGGAGTTCGGGATACAAGCACGATACCTGCCATTTTATTTAGCAGATGTTTGGTTAGAATAGCTACTACAGTTATGGACAGATTGGTCAGTAATTTGGTAGGGCCATGCCCCAGGATCAAATATGAGGTCTAGATCACATTTAATATGTGCTTTTAATGGTGCAGATAGTGTTTATTTTAGTGGTTACAAGAGTTTAGGTGGCAGTGTGTTAGGAGGAGGGGCAACACTGGTGATGGAGGTTGAAGTCAGTGCACTTATGAGTGCAATTGACGAGGTACTATGGAACAGTGCTGGTATATTTTCCTCAATAGACGCATTTAGTGGGGGTACAGGTGACATATTGTCATCTAAAAAAACCTCTAAACCGAAGACCAAAGGAAAGAAACACTTCATTCCTAAGCCTGGTAATATTTCTTTTGGGGCCACTACAATTGGTGTTTCTCATAAGAAGGGTTTTGGTAATGAGCCTAAGGAGGAGGTGAGATTAGGCCAGAGGAAGTTTGCTTCTACCAAAGCGACGTGGGATTTTGAGTGTTTTCGTAAGGGGGGTCTTCAAGTGCCCGAAACTGTGGAAGGTGAATAAAACTAGATGTAGGTTTGTGATGGGGTTGGACATAGGCTTGGAGGATGCCTGCAACATGGCTCTTTGCATGTTGGTGGGGAGACTATCATATCACACTTTGTGCAAAAAATATTTAGAAGATTGGGTTTCGACAACCCGTGATCCAATTATGGGTTACTCTCCAGTGATTCATTGATCCAGTTGGCTATTGGTGGCCACCCACCTATTCCAACTGTCTCATCTTGTCCATTTTTAGTTCAACACGTCCTTCTATACTTCTTTGTAATTGTGGGTTCTACACTTTTGGGGTTGTATGAATCCCTACACATCTTCCAGGTGGATATTTGGGGCCTCTCACCTAATCCAATTAGCTTATTTTGTATGTTTTCATGTCAGCACATCTTGTTGTACTTCCAGGTCCATTTTGGAAGCCTAAACATTGTTTTTTTTTTGGCTCGCCACTATCAAACTATAGACAGAGTTAGATTTTGACAAAAAAAATGTATTTCTTTGAAATACCTTTCCAACAGGCTATCACACGCCTAAAATGGAGGTCGTATGCAAAAGTTACGACCCCAAGAAGTTGAGATACCAACTTACCCATAAGGGCCCACATGAATTTTGACGTTTCACCTCATAGGGTTAGGTTTTTGGATGTCTATGGTTTTGGAATTCATGAGTAATATCAAAAAGGCCTCTAGAGCCTCATTGTAATTGATTCTTCTCAGACGAATGCACGTAGCAGCCACATCTCTTCTCAGATATAGCTACCACCATTCGAGCAAGTGTTTTAGTTCTGTAGTTTTACAGTTCCAACCTATTTCATTATTCAATAGAAGATACTGTTCACTGAATATTTGTGTTAGTCTTCATATCTCCGTGTTTATTTTATTCAGTCTGTTAATTAGTTCATTCCACTCCTAAATCTAGATCATTCATTATTTGACACAGGGTTGGTTTGGCTTTAGATTCATAAATCCTGAAGATACCATACCAATTCTGGAAAAGCTTTGGGTGCTAGATGGTAGTAGTGTGATTCTTAAGGGGTGGAGAGTAATATTTTACCCAACAAGAGATTATTTTCAGTTACGACACTTGTGGGTGCTCCTTCCTGTTTTTCCTCTTCAAATGTGGAACAAAAGAGCCTTAGAGGCATTAGGTAATGAGTTGGGTAGATTCATAGCAATGGACGAACAAGCTATGAAATCACCTAACAAGTGCCTCTGTAAGGTGTTAGTGGAGATATATTTACATGCAGGATTATTGGAGTCAATAAATATTGAATGGCGAGGTCATTTGAGGAGCTAGAGACTTGACTACCTTGGAGTGCCATTTCGATGTTCTTTGTGTCGCCGGACGTGCCACCTGAGTAGGGATTTCCAAGGTTGCGAGGAAGAAGAGGAGTCTGAATCCTCATTGCTAAGTAAGCCAAATTTTGAAGACTCTCATGAGGCAGATTCATGGTCTAGAATCTTTTCCCCTATAGAGGCCGAGGTCACAAGGAGTTTAGTGCCAGAAGAAAATTTCTCGGGTAAGTTAAAATGCATATGCCCTTCTCTGTGTTTTTCATTATCTTCCTAGGAACGCGACACACTGAATGGGAATTTTTTTGAGGGAGTGGGTAGTAAGCAATCAAGTGATAATTTAAATTTTTTAGAGTGGGAGAATTCTCCCCCCCCCTTAGGATCTCCCACCCCCTCATGGGACAGAGGAAGGACTCTGACTCTTTTAACCACACAAACTGTGGAGCCAACTTTGGAGCCTAAGGGGTCGATAGATTTGACTGTGAATCTGACTACCGATGGGGTTT
>ML778263.1:702469-726633 GCA_009831015.1 Picea engelmannii
AAGAATCCTGGATTACATTTTGAAAACATCATGTAATGAATAAAATACTAATGAATGAATACATGAGTACGTTTGATTGAATAGTATTGGTTGAAGCCATGTTAAGAAAAGGTAGTTGTATGCCTCAGATACCCAAGTAGAGTACGGTTCATGAAGAAAACCCTGATTGAATCAGGATACTCAAGAACCTGACAGAGGAGATGAATAGGAGACGCTCATCAGAGGGAAGAATGATCGCAGTTGTCAAATCGACTTCACCATCCACTGGAGTTAACAGATCAAACACTAGTCATTCGATTGGATTGATGGTTCAGAATCATTGCGGAGTGCGAAGGTGAAATTTATAGACGTTCTAGTTCACGACCCACAATAAACCAACGTAGTTGATCTCGTCGGGATGGAGAATCAACAACCATGATTAAAAGAGTTGGGCGAGCATTTTTCATATTGTGGAGATTGAAATCTTTGATAAAGAGTGAGCATATTGGGATTTTGTAATCGTTGTGAACCATCGATATGTGAGCGATCGGTGGGAGAACCTGCAAGGAACCCACACATTAATGTCGCGTAAAACTCGTATTGTGATTGGGTTTTGTGGTTGAATTTAGCACATTGAAGCTCTGTATCAACCTAGATTCTCGGTCAAACAATTCTGTGTTGGAATTATTATTATATAGAAATCACATGGTTTAAAATCGATCGAGGGCTAAGATCGATGGCCCATATTCATTGCAGAGATCAGAAGGAGAATTAAACCATGAGCTAGTTGAGGTTCCGCAAACCATTGCAGCCGTTAGATCTGAGGAAAGACGGATCTACACCATCGATTTGTAGGAAAAGGGTTTAGCGACGATCATAGCGCCTAGACACGGTAGCTGAAAGGATAACGCCAAAAAGAATAGAGCTGAGGTCACAAATATCGGTCGCATGGAGAGAAAATAGAGTTCCTCCGGGCCAGTCAAGGAAGATAGAGTTTAGCACTTTGTGTTAGATTGTGGTCATGTGGACTGGTTCTATGGGAATAAAGGTTCTCATAGTTATCACATTGCATGGAATTGCTTCGAGGAAATGCATGTTTGCATAAAGGACAGACAATGGATTTTCCATTGAGGAAGGAGGACCTTCCAATATTTCTACTTACATTGTATAGGTGTTAGAGAAAAGAAAATTTGGGTGGCCATGAGTGTTGGCACCTTGGTTACTAATGAAGGAAGAATGCTTGGGTGCATTCAAGAGAAACATTTAGTTTCATGTGCGCTGATTTGGAATCGTGATTAACCTGTAGCAAGAAGCATAGTCCCGATGTAAGAGTGAACAAGGAGGAAAACAACATATGGTGAAGAGGTTGGTTAAACTCCAACACACCATAGCAAGGTGCTTGTCACCAAGTGTGGCAACTTGAAGATCAATGTGAGGGCGTGTTGGGTATGAATGTGGCCATGAACATTGGCACATTGATTAAAGTCATTTAATATTTGAATTTCACTTGGAAAATTTAGTATGTTGGAAGGATGATTACATAATAATAATATTTCCTTTTTTCTTTATATACCCTAAATAGATGAAAATGACTTGGACTGTTAGTATGCATCATATGAAAATATAATGTGCATGAAAACTAACAATTTGTTTGGCTGAGGAAAGTTGACTTGCAGGAAGAAAGATTCTTGGATATCACAATGTTGTAAGCCCATAAGGAAGAACGATTGCATGTTGAGCTAAACTGTTATGGGGAGGAAAGTCTCATGCTTTTGAATCTGGTTCCGTGCGGAACATATATGAAAATAAATGAAGGAATTGGAAAATATGTGGTTGACAGATTTGCAATAAAATTCTGAAATTTAGAATTGTGATGATGTCTCATGAATTCTGTATGCCTGTGATACAGGTGAGAAGAAAATATATGTACAGAAAGGATGGATGAAGGCTATCCAACTGAAAATCATGAAGGAGGCCATTGCTAAGCCATGAGAACCCCGTAGTAAGCCATGATTTCATGGAATATGTTGTGTTGAGGTAACACAAGCCAAAGGGATGCCTCAACAGAGCAAGTTTGAGGGACACCTCGACTGTAAATCTCAATAAAGTCTCTGGGATTCTTCCTGTGTGAGAACACCTTGGCAAGGCAAGATGGATCACCCAAGGAACTTTATAATAGAGAAGGGGATTCCTGAGCCTAGGCCTAGAGGGTGAGTGTATGCAAGGAAGAGGAGACTCTGATAGTTCTTGTAAGCTATTGATTGGGATCATGCACACAATGGGTATGGCAAGGAGAAACATTGAGCCTGGATAACAAGATAATCATGTGGATACAAATCCACAGACTGCACAGATAAGTTTTGTGCTAGATTATGAAATTTCCCTAGAAATTTTATGCTGCAGTAAAATGTTTTCGCATGAGACTATGATTAATGTGCTTGTTTTCCAAGAATTATTGAAGGTAGGTGACAAAGATTAAGAGTCTGAAAAAGGACCTGACCAAGGAAGAAGGTCAAGACTTATGAAGTGGCTGAATAAAAAAGGCATGAAAGGTGTTACTGAGAAAGAACACCTAGGACGATGTTCCTTTTAAGGAGGAGGGAATTGTAACACCCCTGTTTCCCCCAACTTGTAATTAATCATTAATTAGGATTACCAGGTTATGGCATGGGAAAAATGTAAATGTAATATTGTTTAATTTCCAATAACTGACTGCAGGGGTGAATCCTTGAAATTACTAGCCATGATATCACTAGAGGAAAAAGTGTGTAAACGATAAGAGAACAGTTAATAAGAAAAGGACCGGTGGTTGAACCCTCAACCACCCCCATGAATGGAAGCATGGTCTAGCCACAGAATGTCATCTCGAAGTACCACAAGGTCTGGCAGGCCTAGACTGAACCGAGTTTCCTTTTGACATGAGGGAACAAGATAGGAGGGATGTGCATGCAAGAGAATAAGAAGATAAGAGTGGAGAATGGGAGGAACATTCCAGCAAGAAAGAACGAGCCAAAGGCCATAGGCTTGATGAAGAAAAAGAATATGATAAACCTTGTCGAGGCTGTAATAGAGAGAGAGAGATCTCTGAGAGTATGCAGAGAACGAGACCTGAGCAAAAGGCCGTGAGCTTGGTGCTGAGAAAGCATCTGATAAACCTTGCAAAAGATGTGAAAGAGAAAGGGTCGATGAGAATTGGCATAAATTCCCTGGTGATATCATGGCTTGGCATGGGGGTGGCCAGAGTACTAAGAATGAATGCCTTCGGGCCTATGGTTGGATGGAAGGACGAACACCCACAGTCAGTTAGTTGGCTGCAACCTGTAATAGACAAGTATTCTATTTTCCTGTGTAATTGAACTGCAACTATAGATTAAAGTTGGATATCCTATGAATGTTTCATGGATGTGCATGTTTTCCTAATGGTTATACTGTATCCCTTGAATTCTTCCTGATTGTGTATTTAATAAAGTAAGGAATTATCTAGCTTGTATACATAAATGCCTGAGCCCCATGGTGGCTTAAGTTAAAATAATTGAACTATGAGTTCGTCGACCTTGGGCATAGTTTCACATGTGAATGTTGACACTCCCAGTTGTTTAGAGTCTCATAGAGGAAGGAGTCTATTAAGCTTAGGAGAAGTGGTGCAAGTATGCACCTAGTCTCCATGAGGCGGGCAAAGACCGAGAACCTCTTAATTTCTAGAGTTGATGAATGAGCACAAGGGGTGTGTGGAAGGATCCCTTTAAGTGTTAATCTCGGGAGAAATAGCACGAAGTGTCTAAGTATTTTAGAGCTGACGAAGCTCATAAAGGATAATGAGATTTAAGTCTCAAAAGGGAAGATCCTTTCGTTTGAAAGATGAATGGATGAGATTAGTTCAGGAGGAGCCGAAGTCCTTCACGATCGTCAGATCTAGAGAAGGAACAAGGGCGTTAATCTTTCGAGTGCTTTGGACTTCGTCGTTCCAGTGAATTGGGCACATTCGTCGTACAAGCGGTGAATCCTCCGAAGTCCTGAAGTTGATCTGGGCCGTAGATCTGAGGATTCCCAGGGGTTAACCTGACCATCATATCTACAAAATAGTCAGCCTGACGTTGACTACTTCAAGAGGACAGGGGCATTGTAATGTTAAAACCCTCGAAGACCAGAGTCTCAAAGTAATGTGGACCGTGGATCTAAGGATCCTTCGGGACCCTTCTTGACCGTTCGATCATGGGGACACATGTATCATGTTGAGAACACATGGGGGGCCTACGTGTTGAGTGATAGTGTTGCCAAGTATGGAGACCTCATGGAAAGGTAAGGGAACGTCGGTGCCCTGAGGTAGGTGTTGCGTATTCTTATCGGTGTGTCTTGGGATGAAAAATTTCCCTCTAGGAATGGCCTAACAACGGGACCCAAGAGACCCTTCAGCGGGAGTTATGAGCCATCGATCTCTGGGGTTACGTGGATACCCTCGGACCGTCAGATCTAGGCTGTGGTCAGCCCAACACTGACCGACTTTGAAAGAATTGAAGTGCGAAGGCACAAGGACTCCCGAAGGCCAAAGTGCTGGATTCAATCATGATCGTTGATAGAGGAGGAAGCGTGTCAGAAGATCCGACACTCCATAAGCATTTCACCCCAGAGGTTTCCGTGTGTGAAGACTCAGAAACTGTCAAAGCCCAGAGTTCTGAAGCGAATCAGAGCCTTCAATTCTCTGAGTACACATGGCGTCAGATTGTGAACTTCAGAGATCATCACTCTGGAGGTTTTATGGAGAAGCGCTTCAGAATTCGCCAAAGCATCGAAGCCCAAAGCTCTAAAGCGCTCTCTGAGTAGGCATCGGGTCATAGTCTGAGGTCGTATGAAGGAAGGGGCCTAGTATGGAAAGCTAGTGCCTATTGTTCAAGCTCTTCTAAGGGGCCAGGAAAGAGCCTGCGGGCTTGGAAGAACCTGCACTTTGGAGAAAGGGGAAACTAGAGAGAGTTAAGGAAAACAAAATTATGATGCACCACCCCTTAAAAGAGCATCTAGGGGTCAGGTGTGTTACACTATCACTTTCTCCCATACCTACCGAGAATTCAACAAGGAGGTAGATGATTTATCAAAAAACGCGCTCAAGGAACAAAGGAGAAATCTACTTCACTCAGTGGGAAGAAGGATATAAAGGACCTACTAGATGCTTAAAAATATTTTAGTACATCTTCCAAGTTTATAGTAGATCTGCATTTTGAGGCAATGATAATGCCATAATGTGGTTGTGGAAAAATTTTATGTTATTGGGAAGGGACTTTTTGGGTATATCCCATTTTGTAAAAATTGAGATAATAGCTTGTGTGCATTGATATCTCAGTGGAGGGATTGATTTTAAAACTCAGAACTTTTTCTTGGTCTTGTTTTGGACAAGTGGTAGTATATGTATACAATTATATATATAATATAATGAGAAATTTTCAATTTGAAAAAAGATTATGGAGATACATTACCAACAGTCTTAACTAGGTAAACTAGTTCCAATCATGTAAGCTAAAGTAACACCATAAGTATCATTTTTTTTGAACAGAAACAAAATAAAATTATATTAAAAGAGTTGCTAGTAATCGCAGGAGGAGTACAAAATCTGTGCTATAGGAGCTGTAGAAAACAAAATTCACTCCCCTGTAAGGTCCTAGAAGGAAGTGGTGAGAAGGGGCAGTGCTTTCTAGTATGCTAAAGCCATCTGGAGCGTCTACAGTCAAAACCATACAAAAAGAGCCTAATAGGAAAACAATGAAACAAAGCACACACTTAAAGTTTGTTTTGGTCTGGTGCAGTGGAGTCTTCTTCTATTGAAGGCTGAAAATTTAGATCCAGTCTCGGTCGAGGTCCTGTTGAGGAAGCTTCATCGGAGATGGTTGATTGCAGGTTTTACACCATGCTAACCAACTCATCATGTTCTTCCACTGAGACTACACACTGATTGCCAGTGATCCTTCTCATTTTGCTAACTTTCCTTGTGCTGTCTATCTGAATTTTACAAGAGACTGTATCTGTGTTCAAGGGAGGAGTGAAATCCACTATGTTCTGTGGAGTATGGAGTATGCCTACGAAGTGAGCCACACATCCTCTGATATGCTTCATCACCCTCGCTAGATTCAAAGAACAAATCCAATTTTCCACTTTTGGACACAAGCTGCAGCCATACCTGCTGCTGGTACTAGTATTGTTTGCATTACCTAAATTCAATGCTTAGTATGCCCAAGGAGTCATATTGAGTGATTTCCTCCCACTCCAGGTCTTTTTTCCATGCTTAAGATTTGTCGTAGGGATATCGAAATGACCTCCCAAGTCGGGGGAGATGGATAAAAGGTGCAGAGTGACATGCGTTGAGGTGAGGGGGGAAGCATCAAGGTGGAGAGAGGTGAGGTGAGGCAACTTGTTGAAATTGTCAAGTGTGTCAAGTGATGGGAGAAATGGGGAGGTGTTATGACAAGACAAGTTTGCGACCCAGGCCAGGATCAAAGTCCAAGTGTTGCGTTGAGCGGGCAGGTGAGTTGGCTGCCAAGTGTCAAGTGCCTGACGGGTGTGTGACTAGGTCATGGGATGGGTTTATGTTGCTTGAGGCCATTGACTAATAATGAGCCTGGCTCTAGGGAAACGGCCAGGTGTTCTTGGGTATTGACCATTTGATTGTTTCGTCTAAGAACATGGAAGAGGGAAATATTGGAGAAGTGTTTGATAATTGTCGAAATTCATTGGAGTATGGCCTTTAAGTGAATATTCAGGGGGTGGGATCCTTTGAGTGCATGGTTTATAATTATCTTAGAGTCACCTATCACTGAAAGGGAGTGGATTCTCAGTATTTTAGCGAGGAGAAGGCCTTGTTACAGAGCATAAGCTTTGGCTTGGTTATTGGTTGCAATTCCAAGGCTCCAGTGGAAGGAGAGTGCTTGATTTCCTCGTGGGAAAATGATGACCCCTCCTGCTCCTGCCACCCCGACGTTTCCTTTTGAAGCTCCATCAAAGTACATAATGTGTGTCTATTGCTCATTTCCCCAATGTAAGAACTCAAAATCTTCATGAAGCTGCCAGGAGGATATAGAAGGAGGGGGGGGATGGCTAGTGGATGGGATGGAGGGGAAAATAGAGTAGATCCAATCAGTTTCTATGGTGGAGGTGGGGGTGAAGGAGAAGGGTTTGGGCTTGGAAAGAAAGAATTCAACCAAGAGGCCAACGACTTTTTTTATCTACAAGATCAGGGGGAGAGCGAAGATTGGAAAAGATGGTTCTATTTCTGGTGAGCCAAATTTTCCAGCAAATGTACTTGGGTAAGGCTTTGAATAAGTCTTTGAAGAAAGGTTTGTTCTTGAAGGAGCCCCGATATAGGGAAAGAAAATATGAGAGAGGCTCTCATGGTTGAGACAACCATCTGATTTTGTTGTGGAGGCTTTGAAGAGCTATTTTCCACATAGAGATTGCAAAAGGGTAGAGTAGGAAGATATGTTGAGAGGTTTCCAATGCATTTCCACAAAGCTCACATATGAAGGGCCCGTGCATGTTCCTTTTGAGAATATTTTCCCTTGTTAGTAATTTTCCATGTGCCACTAGCCAAAAAAAAGAGTTTACCTTGGGAGGACTATCATTGTTCCAAAGGGAATTATAGATCTTATCTTTGGGGGGGAGATTCATTTGGGAGACAAGTTGTGAATATCCTTGCTTAACAGAGTAATTTCCATTACCCCATACTCTCTTGTCTTTTAGCGTATTGCAAATGGGGGCGCAACCTCTTAGAAGATTTTGCAACTGGTGGGTTGTATCCTAAAGATTGCGTGGGAGACTTTGTAGGTTCCATCCTATCCAGTCGCTCGAATCAACGCTCCAGGAAGAGATGTCCTAGATGTATTTTTTGGCTTGTGATTCTAGCTAGTTAATGAGAGGTCGAAGATGTAAAACATGATGTTGTTGTCCCAATCAGGATCTTTCGACCATTTCCAGGAATCCAGGTGAGCTGAATTTTAATGAGAGGAATGGAGGAAGAAAGAAGCTTCCCTATTGGAAAGCCATTGCTTAGGGAGTGTTGGTGATATAAACACTTGAGTCTGTCCCTTGCTAGATATTTATTCAAAAGAATTGTTTTCCACCATTCCTTTCTTCCTGAAATAAGATTCCATAAGAGTTTTTCTCCCATTGCTAAGTTAGAGAGGGTAGGATATTTTATGCCCATGCCTCCATTTTTCTGAGGGTGTTTTACAATATCCCACTTTACCAAGTGGAATTTTTTTGTGTCAATTTTCCCTCCTTCCCAGAGAAAGAGTCGTAGGAGACGAGAGATTGAGGATTTAATGCTCTAGGGTGCAATGAGAGAGGAGAATTGAAAGATGGGGAGAGAAGAGAGGAATTATTTTAATAGCACAGTTCGACCTGCCAGATTGAGCTAGAAGGCTCCCCACTAGTCCAACTTGTTTTTTATTTTGTCTAGGATTTGGTTCCATGCTGAATTAGGAATAGATTTAAGACAAATTGGGATGCCAAGGTATCTGAAGGTTTTCCATTTTTCAATGAGAGGAAAGTGGAATATGTTTTCTATTAGATGAGTTGTCCTTGTGGGAGTGTTCCAGGTGTAGACATTGGATTTGGCACTATTTATGAGGGCTCCCGAGGCTTGGGTAAAATTGTCCAGAGCATTTTTTAATCTCTTAGCTATGACAATGGAGGCACCTCCAATGAGGAGAGTGTCATTGACGAATTGGGAGTGGTTTATTCTCTTTGTCCCCCGAGCTATTTTGATACCAGGAATGGCCTTGGAGGTTCGTTCCTTTTCCAACTACCTACCAAGAGTTTCTGCCATAATTATGTAGAGGAGGGGGGAAAGAGGTCAGCCTTTGCCTTTCCCTTTGGAACTTTTGAAAAAGTTTGTTGGGTGCCTGTTGATCAGAGGGGCTATCCAAGGCTTGGAGATGTAGGCTAAGACCCAAGCTATGAATTCTGGACTAAAGCCAAATTTCCTCAAAACTGCAAATAAAAAATTATGTCTCACCCTGTCAAAAGTGTTGGCCATATCGATTTTGATAATCATTCCTTCGTCTTCTTGTTCCCTGCTGGAGCGTATGGCTTCTTGGACCAAAATGATGTTGTCAATCATTTTCCTTTTTTCAACAAAACCACTTTGGTTTGGGGAGATGAGCTTATGAAGGAGAGGCTTAATTCGGTTGGTTATGACTTTAGTGATGAGTTTGTAGGAGAAATTGCATAAGGATATGGGCCTGAATCTAGAGAAGAAGAAAGGGTTGGAGTCTTTTGGTATAAGCGCTAGAAAGGTGGAATTTGTATTACCCCCCAGCTTTGTAGATTTCTGGACATATTGGATCATTTTCAAGAGATCTTTTTTAATTATGTGCCAACATTTTTGATAAAAGTGAGCGCTGAAGCCATCTGGTCCTGGTGCTTTTTCTGGGTGAAGTTGGAATAAGGCCTCATAGAGTTCTTTTTCTGTAACTTCCTGATTTATCTTGGCATTATCCTCTTGGTTGACAACGGTTGGGATGTTTAGCAACACATCTTCTTGTATGTTGAGATTTGCAATGCCTTCCTTAGTTAGAAGTTGTTAAAAATGACTTTTAGCTTCTTCTTGGATTTGTTGGAAGTCACTTGTTTTTGTTCCATATTCTTTTGTGATCTCCTTCACCTTGTTCCTCCAGAGTCTGGATTTGGTTTGCCTCTGGAAGAATCTCATGTTTCTGTCTCCTGATTTGAGCCAAAGACTCTGAGATTTGAGCCTCCAAGTTTCCTCCTCCGAGTGGAGGATTTTTTGATAATCTATGAAGTCTTGTTGTTCTTTGAGAAGAAGAGAATGGGTGGGAAGTCCCTCTTCCATTTCCAATCTGTTTTCTTCCATTTCCTTGAGTTTCTTGTTTTTCTCTTCTTGATCTTTTTCTTTGTTGTTTTTCATCCAGTGTTTGAGGGACGATTTGACTCTTTTTAGTTTCTACTCCCAAATGTAGTTTGGAGAGCCTTGTATCCAACAGCTCCAGGCATCTGTGAAAATATCAAAAAAGTTTGGATCTGAGATCCAAAGGGGGTTGAATCTGAAGGGGATGGGGCCAAAATTTTCTAGAGGGGAAAGAGTTAGGGTGACAGGTCGATGATCAGAGCCAATCAAGGGGAGAATGAGAGAGGAAGGGGAAAAAGACTCGTCAAGAAAGGATATTCTTAAGAGAAAATGATCTAGGTGAGTAGTGTTGTGTCTAGGTCCTAATATTCTGTTTGACCAAGTGAAGTGGCTGTTAGAAGGTTTTGTGTCTATTAAATGAAAGGATGATATGAGATCCTCGAGATGCTCATGAGTGGGGTACCATACTCGGGTGCCACCTTTTTTTTCTTTAGGATGGAGGGTTGTGTTGAGGTCTCCAGCTATTATGAGGTCCTTAGAATCTAGACTCCCATGAAGATTTTGAAGGGAGGACCAACAATCCATTTTTTATTGATAAATAACGTGCATATACACATTAATGAAATTCAGAGTCTTACCTGTAGGAATATGAAGAAGGGAAGTTCTGATCCAATGGTTTGTAGAGTGCCAGTTTTGAAGAGAGAAGATATTTGGATTCCATGGGGTGTAGAATCCCCCCGAGGCTCCTCTTGCGCTGACTGCCATGCCTTTGCATGATTGACATATGTAGTTTCTTTCCTAAAGGATTTCAATATCCTTCCGTTTAGTCTCCTGGAGTAGAAGTACATGCATGTTTTCTGCTTTAATTAGGTCATGTATCAACAAGAGCTTATGTCGGCTCCCTTGTCCTCTGTAGTTCTAGGAGATTGATTTTATCATTTAGAAGGCTTGGAGTTTCCCCATTTATGGGGGTTGGGTCCATTCTGATTCTTGGTCTGTCTTGTCTCTTTCCTAGCATGCTGATCCAGAGTTGCTTGTTTCCCGAGTTCTATTTCCTTCCTGGTTGAAGCTTCCCTCTTGTGTAGATTTGATTTTCTTCCCACTTTTTTGATGGGGGAGTCATGGGTATCTGAATCTAAGCCTTCTTCCGAGATTTGTTCTAGTTCTTCATCCTCAGGGGGAGAAGATGGATGAAGAGGAGAAGGCAGTGTTGAGGAAAGGAGAGGAGGCGCAGAGGGATGGGTTAGAGTGGAGGTAGGCGGGGGTGTGGTCTGAATTTGCAAGGGGGGCAACTCCACTCGGGGTGGATCTTGAATCAAAATCAAAATGGAAGATTCTGGGTCTTGGGATGAATTAGGTAGGGGTGGCGTGGGGCTGGATTTAGGGTTCAAACCGTGACGTTGTTGTTTTTTCCTTTTAGGCTATTGCCAATGTTCAGATTCTTCAGGTGGTTTTTCAGGGGGGGACTTGGGACAGTGTTTTGCAAAATGACCATACTCATGATAGATTTTTCATTTGAAAGGTAGTTGTTCATAGTCAACTTGTTGCAGATAGGTCCATTTATCTAGGGTGAGATTAATAGATTCAGGTAGGCCTTTTTCCAGATCAACTTCTACACAGATCCGTGCACAGGCTTGAAGTCCATATTTAGGTTCTGCTAGATCTATATATTTCCCAAGGGTATTACCTATAGAACAAATAGTTTCATTATTCCAGCAATGCAGGGGGAGGAAGGGGAGGCAAACCCAAAATGGAACTGCATTAGGAATATCATTCTCGGAGATGAAATATGGGGTCCAACTATTAAGATACATACCTCTGGAGCCCATAAAGTATGGTCCGCTTCTGAAGATGAGATCTCAATATGATTTGTCTTCGACAAGAAAGGCAAAGAAGCCTCTTCCACACAAAAAATGCGAAAGATTACCTTTCAGGTGGGGTTTCCAGTTCTTGTTGATCCAGATCACCATAGCTCGTGGAGAGGGCCAGATTCTAGTAAACTTTCCTATGAGTGCATGGTCTACAAATTTTAGGGTGAGGGATCTAGAGCTTCCTTGAATCTGGACCGAGGGGATTTGATCTAGTTTTTTCACGAACTTTGGAGTGGCTCGCTTGTTTGTCTTGGGAAGATAGGCTATGAGGGAGGCAAAGGATGCAACATCCATGGAGGAGGGAGAGGGAGGTGGCTGGGAGGCAGGGGGCCCCAAGGCCCCTCTCAGAGAGGAGGGCATGTGTGAGGAGATAGGGGGGGAGGATGCGCATCAGGGAGAGGCAAGCTGAAATTGAAATAGAGTCAACACCATAAGTATCATTACAGTTCAAACCTGATGAGATTCAATGAACCTTATCTAGTAATGATTATAGAGTAGTAATAACATGTAATCTATGATCTACTACCATTAGTATTCACACCACTATAGTTATGATTTGATCGTTATCTAGTACTATTCAAAGCGGATATCACTCTGATCTAGTAATGGTTTCGATACTAGTTATACCTACTTGATTAATGAGCTCTATCACCTTAAGAGTTATCATAATTATAAAAATTCAAGCTTAATAAGCTGGACACTCTACTCATTATTAGAGATTCTTGAAGCAATGTGAATTGAAAAGAGTATCGAGGAATGATTTTTAAAGCCTAAAATTAATATGACCTTTGGAGAAAAAGTGGACAACAATGAAGATTGAAAAGAGAGGGAAGTTCCAGTTTTTAAAGGCTAAAATTAATATGGCTCTTGGGGAAAAATGGTTGTGAAATGATGAAAAATTATTAATAATAATAATTAATTACAACGTAGTCTAAACATTCTACTTTTTGGTTCTTTATGGTTGGATCTGCATGAATTGAGTGGCTAAGTTTGTATAATAGAACTTTTAGCCAACACCATTAATTACACATGATACATAATTAAAGTATAACATGATAAACAATTAATTATAGGGTGAGTGAAAAGTAATGATGACAAAGATTAAATTAATAATACTTGTAGAATAAAAAGATAACTAAAAACTATTGGAATAATAATCAATTAATTGAATAATCAAAAGTTAAAATACTTATGACAAGATTAAGATATAGATCAATAATAATTAGAATTATGATAAATAATTAAAGAAATAATTAATTAATTATAGGGTGAGTGGAAAGTAATGACGACAAGACTAAATTAATAATACTAGTAGAATAAAAAGACAACTAATAACTATTGAAATAATAATCAATTAATTGAATAATTAAAGGTTACGATACTTATGACAAGATTAAGATAACGATTAATAATAATTGAAATTAATTAAAAATATAATCAAAGGCTAAAGAAAAATTACAGTATTAATTGGGGGGGTTTAAATTAGATAATAAGAGGGCTGGGGGAGAAGGGGTCCTTTAGATTAGAAAAATGAAGAACATGTAAATTTAAGATTAGAGAAAAGAAGAAAAGGGAGATTTAAAATAAGAGGATCAAAGGAGATAAAATTAGTCGAGGACAGGGGGAGAGGGAAATCTAGAGTAAGGAGAATCAACTTAGGTTTGATGCCTGGGGTGATGAATGATAAACTTCCAAGATTGGTTGAGTTTGTACCCATCATCATGGTTAAAATTGTTTGGATGTTTTTCGATTTCCAAATCTTTGCAAATGACGCGAGATGGGTAATAGGGTGTTCAGGCTAGTATTCTGGTTTGATCAAAACATATTAAATTTTTTGATTTAGAAGAGTGTTCGACAACAATTGATTTAGAGATGGATTGTAGGTCGTGTCAACTATGTTCTCTTTGAGGCGGGCTTGGAAGGATCTTCCTTTTTGACCAATGTATGATTTTCCATAGGAGCAACGGATTCGGTAAACTCCTAAGCCAAACATTGGGTCAAATTTATCCTTGGCTTATCTGAAAGACTGTTTTAAGGTTTTGAAGGGATTGAAGATGGTTTTGATGTTCTTTTTAACAAGAATTTTGGATATGATATCATTGGTGCCTTGGATGTAGGGAAGAGAAATGAGAGCTATGGGTGGGGAGGAAGAGGGAGAGTTGTTTGATTTTGGCTTGTAGGATGAGTGGACAACTTTGTTAATTTGAGAGCTAGTGCAACCATTGGACATAAGAGCCTTGGTTAAGTGGGATTTTCCCTTCTCAATGAATTTGGGGTCTAATATTCGGATGGCTCGAGTAACTAGAGTTTTGAGGACAAAGGATTGTTTAGAGAGATGATGATGGGATTGGGCATGAAGGTGTTTGTTAGTGTGAGTATTTTTCTGATAAATTTGGTGGGTGAGGGATCCATTAGGGATACAATAGATGAGAACATCCAAAAAGCGGAGGGAATTGTCCTTTTCCATTTGCATAGTGAATTGGATATGGGGGAAATGTTGTTTAAATGGTTGAAGAAGGAATTTATTGAGGAATTTCCATGTGGCTAGACAACAAAGGTGTCATCAACAAATTTGAGCCAACATTTAGGTTTGAGATGATGGGTGTTATGGGTTAAAGTCTCAAAATGATCCATGAAAATTTTAACTACAACAGGGGATAAGGAAGACCCCATGGTTGTACCCCCATCCTACTCATAACATGTACCTTTGAAGGTGAAGAAAGTAGAGGTTAGAAATATTTCAATAAGGTTAATGGTTTCTGGGTCAATCATCTTGGATATGAGGTCCAAATCTTTGGGGTCAGGAATCTTGGTAAATAAAGAGACAACATCGAAACTAATCAATAAGTTGTGATCACCAAGTTTTTTTTTTTTGTAAATAAAAGAGAGAAAATATATTACCTTAAAAAATGAAAAAAAGTACATTGATCTTTGCTTGCCACCTGTTCCGCCACACTAGGGAAACCAGAACAAGTGGCTTGCATAAACATTTGAAAATCATAATGATTTTTTCATCTTTCAAATTGCCAATTGTCATATTACTTACATAAGATGTGTCTGGTGTCATGCACTAGAGAACATGACCACCATGGTTGTGGCTATATATCATAAAACTTAACAAAACTGAAAAAATTCGAATTCAAAAATGTAAGCTGAGAGAGAAGCTAGAAATTTGGAAAACCCAAGCGTCCATCGGTGCCATAGGTAAAGACGAAATTTTGTCCATAGGTCGAACAACGAGTTTTCTCCAGAACATATGACAAGACGTTGAATAGGAGGTCCATGCGTCAGCTGAGAGTGCATTGATACTGAGTTTGATCCTCTAGAATTCTTTGCATATCAAATATTAGTTGCAAGTGGTCATCCGAAAAGCGATGAGGATTGGGCATGGGATGCTCAATTTTCCCATACGCTTCCACAGGAGGAGTTGTGTCCATATCAAAATCCACCAACTGAGTTTCTTCCTCGTCCAAACCAGGGCTAGAGTTCTTGGAAATCCATTATGTCAGCTAGCTGGGGGAATTTCTTCCTCCAACAAGCAACTTTCTTGCTCCATAGATCAAGCTTCGGTTCTGGTGATGATGCTAGGCTCGAGTGGGGATTCCAATCGGCTACTGCTCAAGAGGAGTAATTTCTTCTTCCACCAGGAAGCTTCCCATATCATTCATATTTTCATAAAGGGGTGGAGGAAAGTTCTGGGAATGAGGGGAGGGAGGGGGAGTCTCAGTATAATTCTGGCCTCTTCCAGGGGTCAAAGGGAGGGACTGCGAAGGGTCAGGGCGGCTGCGCCTCATGACGAAACTGTAATATAGTGGCCCCCTTTTGGGTTTTCCATGCTCTCTGGGAATGATTGAAGGATAATAATGAATATGGGGAAACGGAGACGAAGACAAGGCTAAAGGAGTCACACTGGTGAAAAGGAAGCTAAGAGAGGTGACCAACAGTGGTAAGGAGGCGATGGGAGGAGGTCCACCACAGGAATACACAGGAGACAAAGAGAACCAAAGAGCCAACTGAACTTGGTAAATGAAAGAATTCCCAGGAGCTCTTATCTTCATAGCAGCTGGTTGAATGCTGGTGGGGGACACCATGAAATTCGAAGTGACATTAGTCCGAGGACGAGTACCCGTTTCAGTACTCCAGAGCTAGTTCACATGCATAGCCATTAAGTTCCCAGAGGTATAAAAATGCACTACCATAAGTGCAGTGTTAAGGCCAGTCATTCAAATGGTGTGGGGATGAGGGCGACGACTAGGGGTAATAACTCCCCTAGCTTCCTGCATGCCACCTTTCTCTTTTTGGCTAGATGTCACCGCATCTGGGGTTGTGATCATCATGTTGAAGATCATGATTTTTTTGAATAAAATCAAGGGATTATTTTATGAAGGAAAAATTTTTGCTAGTAAATTATTTAAGTTTGATAGCAAGAAAGCGAGAAAGGGCATGAGTGGGGGAACCAATAACACTTACTATAGGTATGAGGAGAATGCATTTCTTATGAATTTTTGGTTGACCATATATACTGGGGTTTTGGTGTTATGAGGAATACATTGATTCATGGTCTAAGGTATTCATGATGATGGTAGTGTTACCTTTATCAACTTTTTAGATAATGATGTCAGGGTTATTAATAAGATGTCGAATAGATTGAAATTCATCTTTAGTCAGGTTAGGTTTAGGAGGTTTGGAAAAACATAGAATTCTACAAAAATCTTGTCTGATTTCTTTGGCTTCATGAGAGGGAAGGTGATGCGTTAATATTTCAATTGAGCTAATGATATATTCATTAGGAATACATCAAGGAGCGAGGGGAATATTAAAACCTTTTTCTAAAATCTGAAGAGAGGGAGAATCAATATCAAAGAAGGATAAATTTATGATAATGGATCATTTTGAGACCTTATCCCTTAACACCTTTCATCTCAAACCTAAATGTTGGTTCAAATTTGTTGATGACACCTTTGTTTTTTGGCCACATGGTCGTTCCTCACTAGCTTCCTTCTTCAACCATTTAAATAACATTTCCCCCATATCCAACTCACTATGGAAATGGAAAAGGACAATTACCTCCCCTTTTTGGATGTTCTCATGTCTCGCCCCCCTAATGGCTCTCTCACCCACCAATTTTATCGAAAAAGGCCCACATTGTCAGATACCTTCATGCCTAATCCCATCATCCCGATAAAAAATATTTGATCCTCAAAACTCTAGTTACTCGAGCCATCTTAATCTTAGATCCCCAATTCCCTGAGAGGGAAAAATGCTACCTAACCAAGGCCCTTGTGTCCAATGGTTACACGAGTGCTCAAATTAACAAATCTTTCTGCTCATCTTGCAAGCGAAAATCGAACAATTCTCCCTTTTCCTACCCACCCATAGCTCTCATTTATCTTCCCTACATCCAAGGCACTATTGATATCATATCCAAAATTATTGCTAAAAATAACATCAAAATTGTTTTCAATCCCTTCAAAACCTTAAAACAGTCTTTCAGATCTTCCAAGGATAAATCAGACCCGATACTTGGCCCAAGAGTTTACTGAATTCATTGCTCTTGTGGAAAGTCATACATTGGAAAAATAGGCATATCTTTCAAATCCTATCTCAAAGAGTACATAGGTGACAAAACCTACAATTTCATCTCTAAATCAGTTATCGTTGAGTAGTCCTCTAAATCAAAACATTTAATATGTTTTGATCAAACCAAAATCCTGGCCTCAACACTTTATTACTCATCTCGCATCATTCATGAATCTTTGGAAATCGAAAAAACATCCAAACAATTTTAACCATGATGATGGGTACAAACTCATCCAATTCTAGAAGCCTATCATTCATCGCCTCAGGAATCAAACCTAAGTTGTTTCTCCTTCCTATGGCTTTCCCTCTCCCCCTCTCCTCGACTATTTTTATCTCCCTTAATCCTCTTATTTTATATCTCCCTTTTCTTCTTTTCTATAATCTTAAATTTATATGTTCTTCATTTTTCTAATCTAAAGGACCCCTTCTCCGCCCCACCCTCTTATTCTCTAATTTAAACCACGACTAATTAATATTGTAATTTTTCAACCTTTGATTATATTTTTAATTAATTCCAATTATTATTATTTTTTTATCTTAATCTTGTCATAAGTATCTTAACCTTTAATTATTCAATTAATTAATTAGTGTTTAAATAGTGACTAGTTATCTTTTTATTCTACTAGTATTATTAATTTAATTTTGTCATCATTACTTTCCACTCAACCTATAATTAATTATTTGTATTTTTTTTCTTCAATTATTTATCATAATTCTAATTATTGTTGATCTCTATCTCAATCTTGTCATTAGTATCTTAACCTTTAATTATTCAATTAATTGATTTTTTTTTTCTTGTGGAAAAAAACAAGTAATTTTATTCAAAAAGACAAAATTACAATAGTAGAATGTTGATGTATTTCTTGTTGGATTTTCATGCCTCATAGTGTTTGTTGGAGATATGTCCATTCTAAAATTTTCTTGCCGACCTTATAGGTCTTAAGTGTTTTCAAATTTTTCATCAAAACGTTGTATACAATCCTTCCCTTTATGGGAGTAGAAAAATGAAACTTTTTGGATCAACAGTAAAAACTATAAACAAAAAAGAGATATATCCATATCCATGACAGTAATAGAAAAAAAAGAGCATTAGTCAGATCGAGGGCCCAATGTTGCAAAGAAATTCAGAGGAGCCCATTGGGCTTTCTTCCCAAACTTTCTAGCAGTTGAGGTCTAGGTCCAATCCATCCCTAGAGAGGTCACCCACTTCTTGATTACATCTCCTGTAGACACGTGAAAAACTTGCATGGGAGAAAGATGATAGTAGCATTTTGATGTCCTTCAAAATTGGTTGAAGGGAGAATGTGTGAAAGGATTTATTCCCTTTTATGTAATTTATCACTAGAGAGGGGCCACCATAAATGTTTATGTGGGGTAGGCATTTTAATTTTTCTAGGGTGAGGAGTAATTTTACCACCCATAATTCATTGAAATTATTGGTGGCAGTGCTAAGATTTGTAGCAAAAGATATCTTTTTGTTAGCATCAATGTAGATGATTCCCCTAACATCACCTGTGGAGGGGGAGCCCTAGGTTGCCCCATCGAAAAAGGCCCGGGGTAGAGATGATTCAATGTATGGGGGGGTATGGGAGGGGGGATAGTGTTGGGGAGGGTGTTTTGGGGAAGGAGTGAAGGATGGAAAGGGAGGAAGAGGAGGTGTGGGTCGAGGAGGAATCATAGTCTTAAAAAATAACATGGTTTCTGGAAATCCAGATACCCTGGGCTGTGATTAGAGGAAGAGCTTTGTGTTATGAAGTGAATGGGGAGGAAAGCCATGACTTGAGGGCATATTCAATAGAAGTTACATGCCATGGATCAGGAAAGGAGAGAGAGGAGGATAAAATGGACCATAATTTCTTTCTAAAGGGGTAGTGCAGAAACAGGCGGGGGATATCCTCTGAGTCTTGTTTATAGAGAGCACATCGTCTCAGACCCATAAAATTGTGCTTCTGTAGATTATCCCAAGTGGGTGCCTTTCTGTTAGGAGAAGCCACATGAATAATTTTTCTTTGGCCAGGAATTTCAATTTCTAGAGAATGTCTCCTCACCATGGGGTTGGCTCTTCAATGTGTTACAAGATTAAAGAAAGGTATCCCTACTTCAGGGTGTAGGTCCTTGCTAGGTTGAAGGACCAGATGAGGGAGTTTGGTTGGTCTGTGAGGTTGACCATGGAAGAGGAAAGAGCATCCGTGTATTCTCTCCAAATGTGTGCATGTTTCTCATTTAAACCCACTTCCTCACAATTTAGCCACTATGTATTACCCAAAGAGAATTTCCTTCTGGCAATGCGATGGAGGTGTGTATACCCTGCATTGTTGAGGTTTTGAACTACAAGATCTATAAAAAAGTGTTTCTCTTTACAATTAATCCAGGGATCTCTAATGATATAGATGTCTTCTCCCTTGCCAATCTCCTAGATGAGCTAGTTTTTGATCAGTGGGAAGGCTTTGATAGTGGCCTTCCAAATGATTGATCCACTTTTGGATGTTTTTTGGATTTGTCATATCCAATCGACTATAGATTATTGGGGGAAGTCCTTTTCTTTAACTATGCGAGCCCACACGCCAGAATTTGTGATGATCCCCCAAACATTATTTGTATCTAGGGCTTGGGAAGAAAGGTGAATATTTTTGATGCCCCATCCACCATAAGATTTTGGAATAGAGACCCTTTTTTAAACCAACAGAAGGGGTCTTTTTTCCTTTTCTCCAACCCATAGAAATATGAAGGATAATTGACTAATTTTCTCTAGGATGCCCTTAGGGACCCAAGCCAAAGAAGTCCAGTAGATTGGGATTGCATCCTGGATAGATTTTACTAACACCAATCATCCTGCACAAGAAAGCCATCATTTTTTCCATGACAATAATATTTTTTCTATCTTGGAGTAGAGCCACTGCCAATCCTTCTGGTTGTAGTTATTTTCCTTCAGGTTGAACCCTAGATATTTCAATCCATCTAATTTCTTTGAAACATGGGTACCTAGGGTTATAGAAATGTGCTGACATTCAGAATCTGATAAGCCCCAAGATATGATAGAGGATTTCTCCATGTTTATTTGCATGCCCGCAATGATGAAAAATGTATGGAAGATCTCCTTTAAGGTGGAAAAATGGGAGATATTCCCTTCACAAAATAACAAAATGTCATCTACAAAAAGAAGGTGAGTTAGGGAGAAAGAGGAGTTTATTTTTATACCTTTGATTGTTTTTGTTTTGGATTCACTATGGATTATTCTGTTGAGACATTGAACTACCAGGAGAAAGAGGAGTGGAGAGAGAGGGAATCCTTGGCAATGTCCTCTTTCTACTCTGAAGAAATTTGTGGTTGATCCATTTATGAGGAGAGAAAAGGATGTTGATGAAATATAGTTCATTGTCCAGGTGACAAAGGGATGGTTGAAGCCTAGGTGAATCAAGATGAGCTTGATATATAGCCAGGTTACTCTGTTGAAGGCCTTTGAGATACCAATTTTGTAAGTGGTAGATTTCTTCTTTTGTGTGTGTATGGAGTGAAGTCCTTCCTGAGAAATCCCTATGTCTTGATGGATTTATCTCCCCTTCAAGAAGCCAAATTTCTCCGAAATATTTTCGCTAAATGTGTCTTTGATTCAGAGGGATATGATTTTTGTAGTGATTTTGTAGATGTTGTTGCATAGCGATATGGGTCTGAATCGGTCAAAGATGGAGGGATCATCCACCTTTGTAATGAGGGCTATGACGGTGGAATTGAAAGGGGGTTCAAAGGGGCATGAATTTGTCCAGTTCTTCTTGAATTTTCAACCACTTTTAAGAGATCTTCACCGATGATTTCAAAACAACCCTTGTAGAAATGTATTGGAAAATCATTCGAGCTCGTGATTTTTTCCTTCTGAAAACCGTGGATGTTTTTTTCCAGCTCATCTTTTGTGATCTCTTCCATAATATTGTGGTTATCCTCTGGGGAGATGAACTCAGGGAAGATATTTTCCACCCTTTTGATATATTCAATGTTCACTTTGGAGTTTTCTTTAAACACAGATTCAAAGTGGGAGGTGCCTTCAAGTGCTATTTCTTCAAAGGATTTTCCCTTTGATCCATCAATTTCATGGAGTTACCAAATGGTGTTGTGTATTTTTCTATGGTTGGAAAAATGGTGGAATAATTTTGTGTTTTCATCGCTGCTTTCAACAAGAGAGCTTTGTTTCTAATTCTCCATTCTCATTCTCTATTTTTTAGGATTTGTTGTGTTTGGAGATCCAGAGATCTATATTCTTCTTTTATCTCCAAAGTGGTCGCTTGATGAATATGAGTTTGTTGCTATCGATAGGCATTGGAGGATGTGGGAAAAATTCTCCATCATTTAATCCCTTTGTCAAGCAAGAGCTTTCTCAAGCAACAGATTAATAGAATCTTCTGCTCCACCATTTTTTTTTCTACCACCATAGAGGGTTTCTTGGACGTGTGAGAGAGATTTTCCTCAAGAGAGACAAGCTCGAGACCCAACTTGCTATACTTGGACTTTGTCGGGGACATGCATTGAAAAACGATCAAGAGTAGCGTGCTCTGATACCACTGATATAGATTATTTTCGGAACGAAATGAAAGCAGAGATATTACATTGAAATACACATAAATATTGCTAGAAACAAAGA
This sequence comes from Picea engelmannii, assembly GCA_009831015.1. Lineage (NCBI taxonomy): Eukaryota > Viridiplantae > Streptophyta > Pinopsida > Pinales > Pinaceae > Picea > Picea engelmannii. The sequence goes on from ML778263.1 coordinate 724,383, forward strand.
AATACAACAATACATGATTTCTATCAATCAAAGAAATGTACATAGACTGTACAAATACATAGTGAAAGACTCGCTAGAATGGTGGTAGCTTTATCTCTGAGAAGAGATGTGACGACTATGCTCATTCGCAAGAAGATGGATACAATGAGACTCTTAAGGCATTTTTATGATAAACATGAATGCTAAAACCCTAGACATCCAAAAACCTAACCCTAGGAGATGAAGCGCCAAAATTCATGTCGGGCCCACTGGGGTAAGTTAGTACATTAACTTCCCGAGGTCATAACTTTTGCATACAATCTCCGTTTTAGGCATGTGATAGCCCGTTGGAAAGGTCTTTTTGAGAACTATGAATTCTTCCATCAAAATTTGACTCCGTCTATAATTTGACTATCGCAAGACAAAAAAACACTATTTAGATCCCCAAAACCGCTCTGGAAGTACATAAAAATGTACTGACATGAAAAATTCCAAAATAAGCGAGTTGGAATAGTTGGGCGACCACCAATATCCACCTGGATGCTTTGTAGGGCTTCAAGACAACCCCGTAAGTACATAATCCATGATTACAAAGAAATGTCTCCATTATAGAGAAACGTGTTGAATTGAAAACTATCCATATGAGCCAGTTGGAATTTGGAACAGGTGGGTGGCCATCAATATCCACCTGGATCATGTAGGGATTTAACTACTAAAGTCTACGGAGGTATACATACCCTACCCCCCTCTAGATTTGAACTTGTGACCCCTTAGGAGTAAACACATGTTCTTAACCATTAGGTCCACTATGAATTTTTGTAAACAAATATTATTTTCGGAACTCATTGCTCGACTACGATGATTTGTGAGAGACGTGGGGTGGGAGGGGGAAGAGGGAGAGAGGGAGGGGAGCGGGGAAACTGATAGGTGATTAGATCATTGATACAAAAGAAACAATGGTTTGGATGTGGATGGGGAAGCGTAATCATCAGATTGACGAGGATTATAAAATCGATGAAATTGCTCTGAAAAATTAGGTGATTTTTCAAATATAGAAACCATAAACTATCAAGTTTTCAAATATTGAAACCATAAACTAGGAATTGGAACATTGAAACTATACGACATTCCCAAAAGATAAACTTCCACTGGCCATTCCGACTCTTATACGTATGAAATTGAATTCACTGTCTACAATCAAACATTGCGTGCTTCTTCTATAAGAGGAAGTTGGGGGGATGGGGGTTGGTTTTGGTAGGGTGGGGGTAAAAGTTAATGTAAAATGAACTTCAAATGTAAGTCCAAGCCATAGCAATGCATGGTACATATTACATAATAAAATAATAATAATATATTTTTAAGATCACCACTAAGCCAAACACCAAATTGGTGTATGAGACCCCCTTGTTTGTGGGACAAGAGATCTCCTCTTCCGAGCGATTTGACTTCCAAAGTCTACAGAGGTATACATACTCTACCACCCTCTGAATTTGAACATGTAACCTCCAAGGAAGAAACACATGTTCTTAACCATAAATCCTCAACTTTACATCTTTTAAGAATTATCTCTTTTAATCAAATTATCAAACATCTATGTTTCAAACATAATTTCCCATCACCTACCTGAATCACCATATAAGACAATAAATAAATAAAAATACTACAACTTTTTCCTATCACCTTTTTCTTATTCTCCGTTAATCAACATATAAGACAATAAATAAATAGAAATACTACAACTTTTTCCTATCACCTTTTTCTTATTCTCCGTTACCCAATTTTTTTACACATTTACTTGTTCCATGACCTTTTTATAAATTTTAACGTTAACCAATTTTTTTATGCATATACTTGTTGAATTCCAACATAAATATTATAAATTTTAACGTTAACCAATTTTTTTTATGCATATACTTGTTGAATTCCAACATAAATATAATATTTATTTTGGACAGTCGTACTTGGAGTGGCCAAGTTACTAGGGAGAAGGGGTAGGAATTTGAAATCAATTGACTTGAGGGTTTATATAAATATTTTGTGTCGAGAAAATAATTTTTTAAAACAGATTTAAAAATTATAATAATTTATAATAAATAATTTAATTATTAGTAATATTAAAAAATCTCCCATAAAACATCAACCAAATTTTTTATACATATACTTGTCAATTCTAACATAAATATATTTATTTTGGAGAGTCGTACTTGGAGTGGCCAAGTTACTAGGGAGAAGGGGTAGGAATTTGAAATCAATTGACTTGAGGGTTTATATA
>ML778263.1:741735-755993 GCA_009831015.1 Picea engelmannii
TCGACTTTGACTTTCAAAGCTTTCCCATTCAAATTTAATCCGTGGTGGTCAAAAGAAAGTCTCTTTGCTGAGCTAGTGCAAAAAATTTGGAATGATCCTAAGTTTCTTGTGGAGCATGGAAGACAAAGACGTCTTGTCTGGAAACTAAAGGAGATGAAAATTTTAACAAGAAACTGGCAAAAGGAGGTGAGCCAACAAAAAGACTCAAGACTTTTGGAGTTAGAAAAGGATGTTGCATTCAGATTACAAAACCAATCTGTTGGTATCTTTAATAATTTTGGTGAACAACTACTTAATTTATTGGAGCAAGAAAGATCCAAAATTCTTATTGAAAATGACGAACAATGGTGATAGCACAGTCGGGCAATCTGGTTACAAAGTGGAGATCTTAATACTAATTTTTTTTGTTGTTACGTGAGTTTAAGGAGGAATAGAAAATTTCTTTGGGAACTAAAGGATGAGGAGGGCCGATTACATAGTGGTCAGGATAATTTAAAAAAGTTGCTTATCATCATTTTAGTGACTTTTATAAAAATGGTCCGACTCCTCTAGTAAGTGAACAAGTCCAGATGGTTTCCCATTATAAGGAGATGATAAATAATATGGAAGCTGAGGTCTTATTCAAACCGGTTGATTTAAAAGAGCTACAAGAAGTTATACTTAAGTTCAAAATTGACAAAAGTCTGGGCCTGGATGGTTGGACTGTAGAATTTTTTAAGGCTTTTTTTTATATAGTAGGAGAAGACCTACTTGGAATGGTGGAGGAATCCAGGCAAACATGTATTATAACAGGAGCATTAAATACTACTTTTATTACCCTCATTCTAAAAGTTAACAAGCACCACCACTTTGGAGATTTTCGGCCGATTTCTGTGTGTAATATTTGCTATAAGATTATCTCAAAGGTTATAGCAAATCACATAAAACCTTATCTCTCTAAATCTCTTTCGGATGAGCAACTGGGGTTCTTCCAGGGGAGACAGATACAGGATGCTATAGGGACAGTTCATGAATGTGTACATAGCATTAAGAAAAATAAAATAAAAGCAATGATCCTAAAGCTAGATTTACATAAAGCTTATGATTGTGTTAATTGGGATATGCTAAGATTAATTTTGCTTCAAATTGGTATGGGAGTCAATATGATTAACTGGATTATGAGATGTGTTGTTTCTACTTCTTATTCAGTTCTAGTGAATGGTGAAGCTACATAGTTCTTTAAGAGCAATAAGGGACTCCGCCAAGGCTGTCCATTATCTCCCTTACTTTTCATTCTAGTCATGGAAGGATTGAGCTTACTTCTGAAAGCTAGCCAGAATGCTGGTATAATTTCAAGTATTTCGGTTATGAGATATTTAAAAATATTACACATACTATTTGTTGATGACGTGGTCATTTTAACAAAATATTCTATGCAGGAGTGGTGGGAGATTGACAAGATTCTGAATTTTTTTTGTTCAACCTCAGGATTAAAAATAAATATATTAAAATCTTCTTATCATTATGCTGGACTAACTGATCTGGAGCTCAATGTTTTCAAAGTTGTTTTCCCGTTTAACTTTATAGCGATGGAGTTGGGATTCAAATACCTGGGATTTTATATCAAAGATGGAGCACAAGGATTGGAGGATTGGAGATGGCTATTAAAAAAGTTTGAAAAGAGAATTAATAACTGGTGTTATCGCTGGCTATCATTGGGAGGTCGCTTAACTCTTCTCAAAGCTGTTTTAACCAGTCAGATGGTATATTGGTTCTCCATGGCAGTGATTCCTTGTTTGATACTGAACTTGCTAAGAATAATGATGTACAATTTCTTGTGGAAACGAGATAATTCCTCTCATCATTTGCATTTGTGTAACTGGGAGAAAATATTGGTCCCAAAAGCATTGGGGGGCTAGGGCATTCTCAACATCTTTGACTTCAGCAAAGCATTAGCAATAACAACCCTTTGGAGAGTACTCTTGGGAAAGGTATTTGGGACAAGATTATAATGGATAAATATCTTGGAAACATAAATGTTACTACATGGCTAAGATCTAATTCCTTCATACAAAATGGAGTTTCAAACATTTGGAGCGAATTATTGAAGGTGACTTATATCATTTTACATGGTATAAGTTGGAACCCGGGATCAGGAGAGCAAGTGGCTTTGGGAAAGGACTATATTATGGGGATGGTGGACAACTCATAATTATCCAATCCATTACAGACTTCTTTAAAAGATAGAAATTTGGTGACATTGGCACAGGCACAAAATCCATCAAATACAACAATACTATCTGATTATTGGGTAAAAGGTAATGATTTGGGACTGGGGGAAGATTTGACATTAGAATGGGATACGTATAGAAAAAACCTTATTGATGCCGGGGTGATTCTACAGGATATTATAGATCAAATTATGTGGACGGTCGGGGCCAACCCTGGTAATCCATCGGCAAGGAATTTTTATCTTAATATTATCTCATCGAAATGCTTACCAAGTGTGGAGAGATGGAGAATATCATTATGGAAGTGGAATTTTCAGTTAAAAATAAAGCTATTTATTTGGTTAGTAATGGAAGAAAAAGTATTAACCTGGAATATGTTACAGAGGAAAGGGTGGGAAGGACCCGGGTGCTGTCCACTTTGTAAATCGGATATGGAAACTCCATTACATATTTTCAAACTTTGCCCCTTTACTCTATCTATTTGGAATATATTAAAACATAAATTATCCCTTGATGGAATTTGGACGGGAAATACCCTACTGGAATGTCTAAAAAATTGGTATATGAATAAAAGGGTACCTACAATGATTGCAACATATATTATGGTTTACTTGGCTCAAACAAAATCGGACAATCTTTGAAGACGCTTCCCCCTCAGTGCAGTCGATTATCAATAGGACTCTGGCATGTATTACTTATCCCAACAGTAAGGTAAAGCCACAAATTCCAAAAGCTATTTGGACACATCAAAGTCAGAATATTGCCCATGCCTAGTTCGATGGAGCAACTACAAAAGATGGTGATAGGAGTGGGGCAGGTGGAATCATAAAAACCTGGGATTCAATTGTTTATAAATGGGTTTTTTTCTGTGGTAAAGGAACAAATACGAGAGTGGAGCTCTTGGGGGCTTGGGTTACCTTAATGCTGGCAAATCATATGGAAATTCCATCTCTCCATGTTATGAGCAACTCAAAGGTTGTGATAGATTGACTCAATGACAAGGGAAGACTGATGGTGGCCTCCATAGAAGGGTGGGAGAAAAGAACGAAAATACTTATTTAGAACTTCCAATCTATTGTCTTTCATCATATTTTTAGAGTCTTTAATTCTGATGCATATTTTCTTTCTAAGCAGGCTTTGATGGAGTCAGAAGGATTGATTACATATTATAAATGGACAAAAGGAGAAGAAGTCCCGAGAAGATAGTTAAAGATTCATTGAAGAATCTGCTTTAGAGAAGCAGATATTGAAGGATGAATATGTTCATCAGGCTTTTTTGTTTCTGTGGTCGGTTTATATTTCCCAGTTCTCTTCAGTTCGGTGGCGGTTGTATAGAAACTTATATTGGCTATACTTTTTGTAATGTTTTTGAACTGTACGGAATGCTAGTGTAAATTTTTTTATGGAAGTAATTGAGGATTTAGAGAATCCTGTATATGTACTGAAAGAAGAAAAAATTATATGTCTAATATAATTTGAGCAAATTTTTTCTTTATAAAAAAAAAAGTGATATTTCATAATATATTATAAATGGCATCCATATTTTATGAGTGAGAGATAAATAGGATAACTAGAGCAAAGCATCTATGACATAATTGATTACATGTAATATATTAGAAATGCTATCCATATTTTATAAGTGAGATAAATAGGATAAATAGAGCATCTCCAATGTATCTACGTTATATATTTACATCATGAATTTTGTTAAACAAATATTATGTTTGGAACGTGTTGCGGTGGTTCGCAAGTCGCGCGAGGAGAGGGTTTGATTTTGCTTTTCCAAAATCTTTGTTTAATTTTTGAAAAAAATATTTTAATTTTGCTTTATTTAAAAAAAATGAGTTGTTAAGTTTTTGTAGTTATTCATAATATTGTATTAGATTTATGGATATTAATAATGTATAGAGTTTGTGTTAGAGTAGACACTCCATTTATTATTATTAGAAATTTTTGAAGCAATGAGAATTGAAAAGAATACAAAAGGAATTATTTTTAAAGCTTAAAATTAATATGATTTTTGGAGAAAAAGTGGAGAACAATGAAGATTGAAAAGAGAGAAGGGAAGGAACAATTTTTAAAGGTTAAAATTAATATGGCTATTGCGGAAAATAGTTGTGAATTGATGAAAAATTATTATTATTATTAATTAATTATAATTTAGTCTAAACATTCTATTTTTTGGTTTTTTTTCATCAAATTTTTTTTGTTTGATGTAAATTTGAGCAACTAAGTTTATATAATCGGAGTGCCTCAAAGGTGGTGAGGAATGGTTGGATGCATATTTGAGCGGCCAAGTTTGTATAATCTGAGTGCCACAAAGGTTTTTCAACACTCTGAATCCAAGAAATTTTCGGGAACACCATTAAGTTAAAGTATAACATGATAAATAATTAATTATAGGGTAAGTGAAAAGTAATGATGACAAATTTTAAATTAATAATACTAGTAGAATAAAAAGATAACTAAATACTATTGGAATAATAATCAATCAATTAATTAATTGAATAATTAAAAGTTAAAATACTTATGACAAGATTAAGATAGAGATTAATAATAATTATAATTATGATAAATAATTAAAGAATAAAAAGATAAATAAATAATTAATTATAGGGTGAGTGGAAAGTAACGATGACAAGATTAAATTAATAATACTAGTAGAATAAAAAGTTAACTAATGACTATTAAAATAATAATCAATTAATTGAATACTTAAATGTTAAGATAGTTATGACAAGATTAAGATAACGATTAATAATAATTAAAAATACAATCAAAGGTTGAAGAAAAATTACAGTATTAATTAGCCGAGGTTTAAATTAGAGAATAAGAGGGCTAGGGGAGAAGGGGTCCTTTAGATTAGAAAAATGAAGAACATAGAAATTTAAGATTAGAGAAAAGAAGAAAAGAAGAAAATAAGAAAAGGGAGATTTAAAATAAGAGGATCAAGGGAGATAAAAATAGTCGAGGAGAGGGGGAGAGGGAAAGCTATAGGAAGGAGAATCGACTTAGGTTTGATGCATGAGGCGATGAATGATAAGTTTCCAATATTGGTTGAGTTTGTACCCATCATCGTGGTTAAAATTGTTTGGATGTTTTTCGATTTCCAAAGCTTCATGAATGACATGAGATGAGTAATAGGGTGTTTAGGCTAGGATTCTAGTTTGATCAAAACATATTAAATGTTTTGATTTAGAAGAGTGTTCAACAACAGTTGATTTAGGGATGGATTGTAGGTTGTGTCAGCTATGTGCTCTTTGAGGTAGGCTTGGAAGGATCTTCTTGTTTGACCAATGTATGATTTTCCATAGGAGCAAGGAATTTGGTAAACTCCTAGGCTAAGCATCGGGTCAAATTTAGTCTTGGTTGATATGAAAGACTATTTTAAGGTTTTGAAGGCATTGAAGACGGTTTTGATGTTTTTTTAGAAAGAATTTTGGATATGATATCATTGGTGCCTTGGATGTAGGGAATATAAATGAGAGATATGGGTGGGGAGGAAGAGGGAGAGTTGTTTGATTTTGGCTTGTAGGCTGTGTGGATAGCTTTGTTAATTTGAGAGATGGTGCAACCATTGGACATAAGAGCCTTGGTTAGGTAGGATTTTTCCTTCCTAATGAATTAGGGGTCTGATATTCGGATGGCTCGAGTAACTAGAGTTTTGAGGACAAAGGATTTTTTAGCGTGATGATGATGGGTTTGTGCATGAAGGTGTTTGTTAGTGTGATTCTTTTTCTGATAAACTTGGTGGGTGAGGGAGCCATTAGGGAGACAAGAGATGAGAACATCCAAAAAGGGGAGGGAATTTTACTTTTCCATTTCCATAGTGAATCATATATAGGGGGAAATACTGTTAAATGGTTAAAGAAGGAAGTTAGAGAGGAATGACCATGTGGCTAGACAACAAAGGTGTCGTCAACAAATATGAGCCAACATTCAGGTTTGAGATGAAGGGTGTTAAGGGATAACGTCTCTAAATTAAAACATTTAATATGTTTTGATCAAACCAAAATCCTGGCCTCAACACCCTATTACCTATCTCACCTCATTTGTGAATCTTTGGAAATCGAAAAACATCCAAACCATTTTAACCATGATGATGGGTACAAACTCAACCAATTCTAGAAGCCTATCATTCAACACCTTAGGCATCAAACCTAAGTTGTTTCTCCTTCCTTTGGATTTCCCTCTCCCCCTCTCCTTGACTATTTTTATCTCCCTTGGTCCTCTTATTTTAAATCTCCCTTTTCTTCTTTTCTATAATCTTAAATTTATGTGTTCTTCATTTTTATAATCTAAAGGACCCCTTCTCCCCTCCACCCTCTTATTCTCTAATTTAAGCCTTGGCTAATTAATACTGTAATTTTTCTTCAACCTTTGATTATATTTTTAATTAATTCCAATTATTATTAATTTTTATATTAATTGTGTCATAAGTATTTTAACCTTTAATTATTGAGTTAATTGATTATTAGTTCAATAGTCATTAGTTATCTTTTTATTCTGCTAGTATTATTAATTTAATCTTCTCATCATTACTTTCCACTCACCCTATAATTAATTATTTGTATTTTTTTCTTTAATTATTTATCATAATTGTAATTATTGTTGATCTCTATCTTAATCTTTTCATTAGTATCTCAACATTTAATTATTCAATTATTTGATTTCTTTTTCTTGTGGAAAAATAAAGTAATTTTATTCAAAAAGAAAAGATTAAAATAGTAGAATGTTGATGTATTTCTTTTTTTCTTTTTGTGCCTCATAATGTTTGCTGGAGATAGCTCCATTCCAACATTTTCTTGTTGACCTTATAGGTCCTAAGTGTTTTCAAAATTTCCATCAAAACATTGTATACAATCCTTCCCTTTATGGGAGTAGAAAAATGAAACTTTTTGGATCAACAATAAAAACTATTAACAAAAAGAGATATAACCATATCCATGACAATAGTAGAAAAAAAAGAGCATTAGTCATACAGGGGGCCCAATATTGCAAAGAAATTTAGAGGAACACATCAGGGTTTCTTCCCAGACTTTCTAGTAGTTGAGGTCCAGGTCCAATCCATCCCTTGAGAGGTCGTCCACTTCATGATTCCATCTCTTGTAGACATGTGAAAAACTTACATGGGAGAAAGATGATAGTAGCATTTTGATGTCCTTCATAATTGGTTGAAGGGAGAATGTGTAAAGGAATTTATTCCCTTTTATGCAATTCATCACTAGAGAGGAGACACCATAAATGTTTATGTGGGGTAGGCCTTTTTTTTTGCCAAGGTGAGGAGTAATTTTACTGCCCATAATTCATTAAGATTGTTGGTGGCAATGCCTAGATTGGCAACAAAAGAGATTTTTGTGTTAAGATCAATGTGGATGATTCCCCTAGCAGCACCTATGGAGGGGGATCCCTAGGTTGCCTCATCGAAAAAGGAATGGGGTAGAGAAGAGTAAATGGAAGGGGGGGATGTGAGGGGGGGGGGATTTTTTGGGATGGTGTTTTGGGGAAGGAGTGAAGGATGGAAAGGGAGGAAGAGGAGGTGTGGGTGAGGAAGGGATCATAGTATTAAAAAATAACATGGTTTATGGAGGAAAGCCATGATTTGAGGGCATATTCAATAGAAGTTCCATGCCATGGATCAGGAAAAGAGAGAGAGGAGGATAGAATGGAACAAAATTTCTTTCTAAAGGGGTAGTGCAAAACCAGGTGGGGGATATCCTCTGAGTCTTGTTTACAAAGTGCGCATCTTCTCGTGCCCATAAAATTGTGTTTTTGTAGATTATCCCAGGTGGGTGATTTTTTGTTAGGAGAAGCCACATGAAGAATTTTTCTTTGGCCGGGAATTTCAATTTCTAGAGAATGGCTCCCCATCATGGGGTTGGCTCTTCAATTTGGTCCAGGATTACAGAAAGGTAGCCCTGCTTCAGGGTGTAGATCCATGCTGGGTTGAAGGACTACATGCGGGTTTCTGGTTGGTCTGTGAGGTTGACCATGGAAGAGGAAAGATCATCATTGTATTCTCTCTAAATGTGTGCATGAACTTATCATTTAAACCCACTTCCTCCCATTTTAGCCACTACGCATTACTTAGAGAGGAGTTCCTTCAGGCAATGTGGTGGAGGTGTGTGCACCCTGCATTGTTGAGGTCATGAACTACACGATATGGAAGAAGGTGTTCCTCTTTACAATTAATCCAGGGATATCTAATGATGAGGATGTCTTCTCGCTTGCCAATCTCCCAGATGAGCTAGTTCCTGATCAGTGGGAAGGATTTGATAGCGACCTTCCAAATGATTGATCCACTTTTGGATGTTTTTGGATTTGTCGTATCCAATCGACTGTATATGATTTGGTGAAGTAATTTTCTTTAACTATGTGGGCCCACATGCCAGAATTTGTGATGATCCCCCAAACATTATTTGCAGTTAGGGCTTGGGAAAAGGTGAATATTTTTTTGGGAAAAAGGTGAAAAAATACCCTTTTTTTATGCAAGTAGAATGGGTCTTTTTTCCTCTACTCTATCCTATAGAAATATGAATGATAGTTGAATGATTTTCTCTAGGATGTCATTAGGGACCCAAATCAAAGAAGTCTAGTAGACTGGGATTTCTTCCAAGACAGATTTGACTAACACTAATCGTCTTTCTCAGGAAAACCAAAGTTTTTTCCATGACAATAATATTTTTTCTATCTTAGAGTAGAGCCACTACCAATCCTTCTGGTTGTAGTTATTTTCCTTCAGGTTGAACCCTAGATATTTCAACCCATCTAAGTTCTTTGAAACATGGATACCCGGGGTTCTATAAATGTGCTGACATTCAGAATCTGATAGGACCTAAGATATGACAGAGGATTTCTCCATGTTCATTTGCATGCCCCTAAAAATGCAAAATGTATGAAAGATCTACTTTAAGGTGGGAAAATAAAAGATATTCCGTTCACAAAATAGAAAAATGTCAACTACAAAAAGAAGGTGAGTTAGGGAGAAAGAGGAGTTGATTTTGATACCTTTGATATTTTTTGTTGTGGCTTCATTGTGGATTATTCTGTTGAGACATTCATCTACTAGGAGAAAGAGGAGTGGAGAGAGGGGGCATCCTTAGAAAAGTTCTCTTTTTGCTATGAAGAATTTTGTGGTTGATCCATTTATGAGGAGGGAAAAGGATGTTTATGAAATATAGTTCATTATTCAAGTGATAAAGGGATGGATGAAGATCAGGTGAATCAAGAGGAGCCTAATATATAGCCAACTTACTTTGTCGAAGGCCTTTGAGAGATCAACCTTGTAAGTGGTCTCTTTCTTCTTTTGTCTATGTATGGAGTGAAGTCCTTCTTGAGAAATTACTATGTGTTGATGGATCTGTCTCCCCTTCAGAAAGCCAAATTGCTCCTCCGAGATATTTTTTCTTAATGTGTCTTTGATTAAGAGGGTTATGATTTTTGCAATGATTTTGTAGATGTTGTTGCATAGTGATGTGGGCCTGCATTGGTCAAAGCTGGAGGGATCATCCACCTTTGGAATGAGGGCTATGAAGGTGGCATTGAAAGGGGCATGAATTTGTCCAGTTCTTCTTGAATTTTCGACCATTTTTAGGAGGTCTTCACCGATGATTTGAAAACAACCCTTGTAGAAACATATTTGAAAACCATCCAAGCTCGGTATTTTTTCCTTCTCAAAACTATGGATGGTTTTTTCCAGCTCATATTTTGTGATCTCTTCCATAAGATTGTGGTTATCCTCTGGGGAGATGAACTTAGGGAAGATATTTTCCACCCTTATGATATAGTCAATGTTCACTTTGGAGTTTTCTTTAAATAGAGATTCAAAGTGGGAGGTACGTTCAAGTGCTAATTCTTCAAATGATTTTCCCTTTGATCCATCACTTTCGTGGAGTTACCAAATGGCGTTGTGTATTTTTCTGTGGTTGGAAAAATGGTGGAAGAATTTTGTGTTTTCATCGTTGCTTTCAAACAGAGAGATTTGTTTCTAATTCTCGATTCTCATTCTCTATTTTGTAGGATTTATCGTGTTTGGAGATCTAGATATTTATATTCATCTTTTATCTCCTATGTGAGATTCTCTAACGATTTTTTGTCATGCCATTTCATCAATTTCCTTTCCAGATCTAAGAGATGTTTGTTTTCTTTCTTTTTCTTAGCTTTGTTCCAAGCGATGAAGGTTATCTTTGCTCTCTTGAGGTTTGACTTGAATTAAATGGTTGAGGATTCTAGAAGATTAATTGATTATTATTCCAATAGTCTTTAGTTATCTTTTTATTCTACTAGTATTATTAATTTAATCTTGTCATCATTACTTTTCCCTCACCCTATAATTAATTATTTATCTTTTTAATCTTTAATTATTTATCTTTTTATACTTTAATTATTTATCTTGTTATACTTTAATTATTTATCTTGTTATACATTAATTATTATTAATAATAATTTGTCATTAATTCACAATGGTTAAATTATAACGACTTGTGCTGTCCACTTTTTCTCCAACAATCATATTGATTTTATCCTTTAAAAATCGTTCCTTGTCACTCTTTTCAATCTAATTGCTTCAACAGTCCCTGATGATGGGTGGAGTGTCCACTCAAAACGTTAGATGTTTAAAAAACTCCATACATAGTTTATATCCAAAAATCTAATACAACATGATTTTTATTTTATTTTATTTCGTTTCTTTAATTAAAATTTATAATTTTAATCTTTTTAATTTGTTATGTTTTTTGTATTTTATTTTAATTTTGTATTTATTATTTTATTTATTAATTTTGTATTTTATTATTTTTTTTAAATTTATGTTTTTTGTTTTAGTATTTTTTTTTAATTTGCTTTTCCCTTCTTTTTTTTAAATTCATTTTTTTTCTTAGTTTCTTTGTCTTTTTTTTTAACTTTTTAAAAAAAACTCAAGTTGCATTTTTTTTAAATGGGGTGTTTTTTTTGGTCATATTTTCAATTTATTGATTTTTAATGTAAATTAAAAAATAAATTTTCAAGAAACGATTTAGGAGCCGATTTTGAGTTTTTTATTGACGATGGTACTAGTTGTCAAGGCCATAGTTCGTGTTAAATCCTAATTTTTACTTCAAAGATAAAAATGGTGTTATTGATAGCATCACTTTTCAATTCGATGATCAATTTAAGAATTTTGATCACATTGATATTCGTTGTCAAGGAAACACGTTGGAATTTTAACCACCCCCCAAAAAGGGTGCTATTGGTAATGCTACATTTTGATTCAAGGGTTGATTTTGTTATTTTTGAGAAAAAGAAATATGGTTTTTTTTGGGGCAGAACTCTCGTTTTGAGGTTATGGTTCTTACTAAAACAAAGTTACCGACTTAACAAGAATTGTGACCTCAAAATGAGAACTCTAGCCCTTAAAACCCATATTTTTTCATAAAAAAAACATGAAAATCAACCCCCAGGTCAAAAAGTGGTGCTACTTGTAGCACCATTTTTCTAACCAGGTCAAAATTACAACTTTTTTCAAGTATGGCCTTAAAAAATCAAATAGTTTCTTAGAAAAACCTTAAAATCAACCCCCAAATAAAAAAGTGGTGCTATTGGTAGCACCATTTTTCTAACCGGGTCAAAATTACAACTTTTTTCAAGCATGGTCTTAAAAAAATCAAATAGTTGCTTAGAAAACCTTAAAATCAACACCTAAATAGAAAAAGTGACGCTACCTAAAGCAAACTATTTTTTTTCTTCTAAATGTTAAAATTATAGCTAATTACGACCTAATTGAAACTGTGACCTTGGCAACAAATCCATATGCAAATAAAAAACCCAAAATTGAATCCTAAATGTTCACTTGAAAATTTATTTACTGTCTTTTTTTTTTATAATTTACATTAAAAAATAAATAGAGGGAAAGGAGAAAAACTTTGCAAATTTTTTTTAAATGAAAAAAAATAACACATCTAAAAAAAATACTCAAAACCCAAATTAAAAAAAATAAAATAAAAACTTTTAAAAAAGGTGGAAAAAAATCTAAAAAGAAATGAAAAAAATTTAAAATTTCCCCGGAGGAGAAAACAAAAATAAAAATAAAAATAATATATATATATATATATATATATATATATATATGACAGAGAGTTCGGGATTAAGCGACTTGCAAATGGGAAAGCTAAGGACATTGAAGGCTACCAAGCTCTTCAATTTAGTAGTCAAGCAGGGCTTCCCTAAAACTTGGATGCAAAGCCTCATTGTTCCTATTTTAAAAAATGGGGATAAAAACATTCCCTCTAATTATAGGACCATTATGATTAGCCTAATTTTAACCAAGCTTTATGGAATTATTTTGGAAAAGAAGATTAGCCTTTGGCTAGAAAGTCACGATAAAAGAGCTAAAGGCCAGGTCGGGTTTAGGAGATATCATTCAACTGTGGAACATCTTGTTACCTTTAGGATCATTGCAGAGGAGTTTCACAATACTAAAACCAATATTTTTTGTTCTTTTGTTGACTTTAGAAAAGCTTTTGACATGGCTCCTAGGAAAAACCTTTGGAATAGGTTGGAAGAGATAAAAGTGCCTCTCGAGTATAGGGCTGCTGGAATAAGGATGTATGAGAATGTTATTGCTAAGTTTAAAAACACAGAGGGTTGGTCAAAATAGATTAACTGCAATATCAGAGTCAAACAAGGTTGTCCCTTGTCCCCTACCCTTTTTGGCATATACATTGACAAGTTAGAAGATTGCTTGGAAAAAGCAGGTTGTGTCGGCCCTACTCTCATTGCTATAGTCATCAATATTCTTCTTTATGCCGATGCTATCGTTCTTATGGAAAAGAGTCCCCATGAACTTGAAAACCAACTAAGAATCCTCAAGGATGTTTTCTCCAGTATGGGTCTGACTGTTAACATTAATAAGACTAAGGTCATGATTATTAAATCCAATAAGATCCCTTATGATACCTTCGTATATGACAACTACAACTTGGAGGAAGTGACTTCATAAAAACATCTTGGAATTGATATTCACCACAAGCTCAATTGGAATTATAACATTGAGAAAATGATTATTGGGGGATGGAAAGCTTATTATGGGCTTGAAAACAATTGTAATTCAACTAATCTTTGGAGTTGGGATAAGAATAAACTCCTCTTTGAGACTCTTGTTACACCTCTTATTCTTTATGGATGTGAAGTCTGGGGTTGTAGTATCTCTCGTGAATCCTGGAGAAAGATAGAGAAAATACAAAATAATTTTATAACCTATAATCTCAAAATTAAAAGAAATACACCATATCCCATCCCTCCTCTTAGAAACAAGACTCTCCCCCATTGAGAGCATGACTATGACTATATACCTAATGTATAAGAACAAGTTAAACAACATGGAATACAAGAGGCTTCCTAAAATTGCTTCAAAATCTAGTCATAACCACCATCGACTCAAGTGAGGTTGGCATAAAGATGCTCGATCTTGGCTAAACTATTGGGGAATCATGGAAGACATCATTTTACAGAATAGAGATACTATTAAAAAAATGTCAAATCAAAATTTAAGGAGAAAATGTGGTGTGATAAAGAGTTAGAGGGAAAAAAAAATTAATGTATTATAAGGATGTAATCAACCCTAATCTAGAAGATCAAAATAATCTGTCTGTTTTTCCAAGTGTAAAGAAAAAAAAAACATTGCTAAGACAAGAACAAATTCTCACGTGCTCCATAGTGAAATTGGGCATTGGTCAATTCCTAAAACACCATGGAATGAAAGAGTGTGTCACCTTTGTGACACTAAGAAGGTTGAAGATGAAAAACACTTTCTCTTAGATTGTCCATCCTATACTTATATTAGATCTCATTTTCCATATATTTGTCACACTACCAACCTTCCTAACCTCTTAACTCAAAAAAATTATGGTGATCTTGGAAAGCTTCTCTTAATGCTTTTCAAGCACATAAACAAAATTCTAAAGAATCACAAGTAATCACTTACCCTCTTAAGGTCCGATAGACCAATTCGGTCTTAGTGGACGTTAATCATCATCATCATCATCATCATCATCATCATCATATATATATATA
>ML778263.1:757314-783770 GCA_009831015.1 Picea engelmannii
TGTATATGCTAAATTTTCTCAAATCTTATGGCCTTGTCTTGTTCATCACCACAATCCATTAACCCAAGAGCTTGAGCAAATAAAATGTCAAAGGGTGTATGAGGAAAATAACCTAAATGTGTCTCAAATGGTAATTCACTACTAAAACTATGAAATGCTTGATTATAGTAGTGACGAATACACCACATACTTTCATCCCATGTCTTAGGATGCTTTCTATTAAAACCTCCCTGCAAATGAACCATTGTTTTGTTCGCCACCTTCATTAATGCATCTATTTGTGGTTGACAATGTACTCCTTTTCAATTTAGTATCGACCATACCTCATAACACTTTCTAAAAATGGTCCAAAAATATTCTATCCCTATCTAAAATGATGGATTCAAAATCCAAAATGCATCCAATATTTTGGAAAAACATCTTGGCTTCTTCTTAGCTAGTTATAGTCTTCTTATTGGGAATCAACTATGCCATCTTGATGAACCTATTGAATTCCACCAACAAATAATCATGTTCTAGTCTGGTCTTCAACAATACCCCAATGAATCCATCGATATGCTCTCCTATGGTCAACTCAATACATGAAAAGGAGTATGCAATAGCAATTTTCTACTTGCAAGTTTTAATGTTAACAATTAAACACATTTCCAAATGAATTTAACAACATTTGTTGGCATGTTTGACTAATACACATACCTCTACACAATCAATAATGTCTTCCCAGCTCCAAAAGGTATCACAGATATAAAAGTGTGGGCTTCTCTTAGTAACATGGTTCTACACTCTCTAGTGGGTATACACAACTCATCATCATTATACAACAATCCATCTCTCAAATGGTAATTAGGCTTCTTCACTCTCTATTACAACAACGCTACTATTGGGAAAAACCCCATGTCCTCTTCATATTGGATTTGCATATCTTCAAATGGAAAATGTGGTAACATGATAATTGTGAGAACAATCATTGAAGTAGATGGTCTAGACAAGAAATCAATTATCTTATTGTAACTTAGTGTAAATAGGATATCCACTTAGTATTCCTCACTTGTTGCAAAAATTTCAACCATTTGTGGTTAGCGTGGATCACTATCTCATTTCTTAAAATTTAGTTTCTCTAATGCTTTATTGATTGATGCAACACCAATATCTCCTTGTTGTATACAAAAAATTATACCCTAACATCAATCACCAATTAGAGGATATTTGAGAAAAAAGTTAACCTAGAAGGATTTAGCTTCCTTCCATATTAGGCTATAAGAGCCAATAGAAATGTTGTGAATTGTGCATCCAATGAGTATCCACTTGACACTTTTAGTGAATCTATAGTGAGATAAATTAAAAAACATGTGTTTTTGTTTTTCCCTTGAAACCATTCCAATTCAAGTTTTAGCCAATAAAACACATTTCTCTTAGAAGGACACTTTTCTTAAATTTCCTCTAGTCATTGGAGATTTCCAAATGATAAAATATTATTCTCCCTTCTCGCATGAGGACAACCCTCATGGCATACCTATATGCATCAATCTCGACCTTAGAAGGATTCTTTAGACTTGGAAGTCCTAACACAAGTTCTTAATATATATTCTTCTTCAAAAGGTCGAAGGATTTCTCTTGGTACTTCGTCCAAAGAAACTTATTTTCTCTTTGCATCATGGAATGAAATGGTGCAATGATCTCTGAGAAATGTGGGATGAATTTGTGCATCATTGACAAGCAAGTACACAACTTCTTACCTTTGTAATATCATAGGCCTTGGCCATAGCTGAATGGTCAACACTTTTCGTATGTCCATTCTTAGTCAATCTCCACCATCCATGAATCCCAACTAGAGAAGTACCTATCTATAAAAACACACTTCTTCATATTCAATTGCAAATTCTTATCCTTGAGAGTCTCCAACACTTCCATTAAATGGTCTAAGTGCTCTTCCCAAGTCTTGTTGTAGATTAATATGTCACCCAAATATACAACAAAAGAGTCAATGAAGGGATTAATAAATTCATTTATCAACTACATGGATGTGGTTGGTGAATTAGTAATCCCAAACGATATTACCAACCATTAAAAAAACTAATTTTTTCTTTTAAAAGTAGCCTTTCAAGTGTCCTCCTCTTTGATTCTCACCTAATGATATCTAGATTTGAGATCCAACTTGGAAAAATGCTTAACTCCTTATAATTGATCTATCAAGTCATCAATCCTTGGTAGAGGATATTGAATCTTGATAAATATGTTATTGAGTGTTTTGAAATGAACACACATTTTCCATGTACTATCCTTCTTTGGAATCAACATAATGAGAGATCCACAAGGGGACACACTAGACTTAACAAGCCCTTGATCCAACAACTCATGAATCTTCCTCTTAGTCTCCTCACTCTCCATGATGGAAGTTCTGTACAATCCAAGATTTGGCCATGGTAACACTAGCAATAGATGAATCTCATGCTCATTTGACCTTTTTGGAGGCAACCATTTTGGTTCTACAAAAATGAATTCATATTTTCTCATAAGTTGACTAGAGTTTCCCTTCTATTCCACTATGATATCACCTTCTTCTTTGATTTCTTTACAAGTTTTTCTCTTTCTAACTTACAATCCACATTACAAACTTCTAACTATGCTAATCATTATCTTGTCTTAATTAGAATAAATCAAAGAAATTGTTTTCTTTCCCCTGTAACTACTAATGAGGTAGGTTACCCTTCCTTCATCAACCTCCATTGTTGTCTCTTTGTAGGGAAATAACATTTCTATCTCATAAATATGGGCTACCAATAACATATTCACAAACATCAAATGGTATAGTGTCACACTCCAATTCATCCAAGAATTGGTTTGAAGAAACCATATCCATGACTGTAACATCCCCACTATAATCCCTAGTTTAATTAACGCTTAATGTAGATATAATATGTGGCTACGACAAAGCGATGTAACATGTGAATTTTATTTCTATGTATTAATAGTAATATGTGATGTCAACTGCTAAGGGGACATGGACAGAGATGGGGTCTAAATTAATCCACAAGAGAGGAGATATTCTAGGATAATACCTAATAGGGGGAATTACCCATGTATATTAATCCAACCCATTTTCCTAAAATTGCTATTTGTATATGAACCTTCTAATTTCTGATTGAGTGTTCCCAAAGCTAATCATTGAATACATGTAAGAGGGTGGGTGTGAGTGGTCACATCCCATAGTTATTGGGCATATGAGGGTTGAGTACAATCAACTTGGGGACGAGTGTGAGCCAAATAAGCAAGCCAAAGGGAGAAAATTCGTATGGGTTGGGACAACAGTTTTACACATGGACTTTTTGTGCATGACGAGCAAGTAGAGAGAAAGAAAGAGAGCTTGGAGTTGGTGCGGCCATGGAGGGAAAATTCTAGAGAAAGTTGGAGCATATTGGAATGTATTTGGATTTGGAAACTGAAGAGCCATATTGTCAGGCATGAAGAGTGAAATCATGGGCAAGTTGCACTATAAAAACAAGTGTTTGATGTTGGTTGCTGGTAGTTTTTTCCTATCAGTGAATGCCCTTGAGTTACCAACTAAGAGATTCCTAGATACTTGGGCTAGAGATACCCTGATAAATGAATGGGACACCCGAGGGACTTAGGTCATTGAAGGGGTACATTCCTTGGGTTGGGCAAGTCAAGAGGAAGAGGTATGGTGGAAAATCAAGATATTTGTGGGAAGACACCAGTGGGTTGTGAGTGGACTATGAGAGACCAACCTATTTTGTGGATTACTAGCCTTGGGTCAGGGGTGACTGGTCATTGAGATTTGAAACAATCAGTCTATGGTTGGGTGGAATGTCTATCCCAAGCAGTTGGTTGCAAAAAATATTTAAAAGATAAGTGTTTTATCTTGTTGCTATGTTATTTTACGTGTGCTATTGTTGTGCATTAACTATGTGTGTTTAAGAATGATTTATATGTTGTTGTGTTGAATTATTAAGATGCATTCATTCCTATTTTAGTATGTTGTAGATGTATCAATGTAATGGTAGTGAACAATAACTAAATCTATTTTTAATTCATAATTGAGAACTACAAAAAATCAATTAGTTATAAAAGAGTTAAATTAGTTAGAAAAAAAATCATTTTCATGAGTATTTTGCACCATAATGTCCCTTGGTTGGGCTAGGGGATGTTACATTATGGTATCAGATCCCTTAGGTTCAAACAATGGGCTTGGATGGGCTAAGGGCTAGAGCGAATTTGTGTAATTCACTATTGTAGATTTCAGTCTGTGTGAATTTTGGGAGAAAAGAGAAAAATTAGAGTGAAATCCCTAAATTCGTTAGTAAATTCAAGTTTAAAGGAGTCAGATCTATTAAGAGAAGTTTAATGAAGTAAATCTGTGAGTTGTAGAGCCGAATTTGACTTGGAATGGTCGAATTTCATGTTGTAATGACCACTGTAGACTTGCATGTAGTTTGGAAAATTGACGGCTGATATCATTTTTTTATCTCGAGAACTCGGAGAGAGCTATCGAATGAGCTAAACTGTTCGCAAAACGGAGCTCGTATGGGGAAGTTATAGCCAAAACCGTAAGGGTAAAATTTTTGCACCAAATTTCTTCCCAAAGGCATAACTCCATGCTCACATGTCCGTTTGGGGCATAAGAATAGTCGATGGGAAATGTATGATTCATAGAACACATCCATGGAGTCATATTTTGGTTATGGGTACCTAAAAAAGTGTAGGAAGTGAAATAAGACACATAAGGATGCAAGTATAAAATGGGTAAAACAACCTAAATTCTTCGAACCATAATTTCCAGCTCAGAGCTTGGATTTGAGAAAATGAACAATAATTGGAAAGGTATTGAGGAGTAGAAGACATTTGTAAATCCAAAATTTCGATTTGGGAAAAAACATTTCTCAAAAATTAATGAAGATATTTTTGTAGCAGTGAAAGAGTGGAAATTGTAGCATATAAATGTCATAACTTTTTGCTCAGAACTCAGATTGAGACATGGATACAACTATGGGAAAGTTGTTTTAGAGAGGAATGCATCAAGGGAATCAAAGTTTTAATCAGTGCAATGCTTCCTTCTTAAATTTATGAAGAAATAACTTGTATTCTAATGGATGAAATGTTTTATGATATGCATATTCTAACAATAATTATTACATGCACATTTCTTGCAGAATTAGAGGTAGATGAAAGAAAATTTGGTTCTTATATGAGGACTGGAGTTATGGATGATGCTCAAGGATATTATAGTCATGATGAAGAGATCATAGATCCGCATCTCAACATGGTTAATACTGAGATAGAGTCAAATGGAAGAAGGGATAGGTAGGAGCCTGTCACTATGAGAAGCCTGCATAGAGAAGTTCAGAGCTATAAAAATGATAATGAAATAATTATGAAGGCTTGGGAAGAGACACTTCATAGCTTAAATATGTTGCATAAGAAAGCCAACAATGACTCTGGAACTAAGTAAACAATTAGTTCTAGACAAGTGTCAACATCTAGATCCCATAGAAAAAAGGGATGATCATGGAAATTATAGGAATTCAAGAAGCATGAGTAGGCATCATGATTCTCCAAAGCAGTCCAATGAAATAAATCATGCAATCTTAGGGAAAGGAAGCAACCCAAGTGTGTCTCTTGTTTGGAGGAAAAGGATAAGGCATGAAGCAGACATCTTCCAAGGTGAACTATGGAAGATCAAGCCACCAAATTTCAATGGTGAGAACGAGAAAGGAGAAGAGGCCGAGGTCGAGGCCTGGTTGTTGGAAATGAAGAAATATTTCTAGATACATGATTACCCTTCCAAGGTAGAAGCTAGAATTGTCACCTACCACTTGCAAGGAAAGGCAACCATGTGGTGGGATCAACTTAAGCAAGCCAAAAACCTTGATGAGAAGAGGATCTCATGGAGGTAGTTCAAAGGATATTTCCAAGAGAAATATTTTTTTGAGCATTATTATGAGATGAAGATGAAATATTTCTTTGAAATCAAGTTGGGAACCATGAAAATGGATGAATATGAAAAGAGGTTCTTTGAATTGTTGAAGCATGTTGACTTCATCAAGGATGAGAAGGTAAAAATCCAAAGGTTTCTAAGTGGGTTACCCTCCTTCTATAGTGACAAGATTCAATATGATAACCCCAAGACTTTGGAGGAATCCATAAGGAGAGCAAGGCGTCTTTATGAGCAAAGAAGAGGAAGGTCAGTTTTCCAAAAGGCTTGGAATGAAAAGATGAAGGGTAAAATGAATCAAAGGAAGAAATGTTTTAAGCCACCCTTTTTCAAGAATAGCTCCCAAGTAAATCAACAAGTTCAACCAACCAAAAATGAGAACAAGAGTGCAAATTCATTTGGGAAAATACCAAGGCAACAACTTGTGCAATGTTGGGGATGTGAGGGAAATCACTTATATAGGGTCTTCCCTCACAAAGGAGAAAGAATGAGGACTTTCCACAACATTCAGGAGGATGAAAAAATGGAAAACATGGGAGAAAGTATGTCAAGGATTTATGCATCCTTCGAAAACAAGAAATCAGAATATCAATCCCTTGTGATTGAAGTGGAAGGTAAGATTGAAAACCAACCCATAGAAATTTTAATTGATTCCAGAGCTAGCCATAGTTACATAAATGCTAACAATGTTAAAATATTTCACTTGCAAAGGAGTACTAATAAGAAATATTGGTTACTTCAGTTATCCATAGAGGCTAAGAGTAAGATCAATGAGTTGGTCAAAGATTGTCTGATAGACATGAATGGACTTAGTACAAAGGTAGATGTAAACATCATACCATTGGGTTCATATGTTTGTCTAATTGGCATGGATAGGCTGTAAAAACACTATGCTTTACTATACTATTATAACAAGACAATCACATGTCTTGATGAAGAAGGGAAGCAAGGAAAGATTCAAGGCATTCCAAGAGTTGTAGTTGTTACAGAGATTTCAACTATTCAATTGTAATGAACCAAATGCTTAAATTATCATGACAGAACAAAAATACACACCATGTACAGAATGTGAGCGTGGATCACAACTCCAAGATAGATAAGTTACACAATAAATCCTTAAAGAATAGGGGAACCCCCTAAAAATAAACAAATACCTCTCATATTTCACAATTCTCCTGTCTCCAATAATGAATGCATGACCTCTATATATACCTATTCACACTTTCACATGAGGTCTCTTTACCATTAGATTGACCTTATTACATATATATTTACACATTACATGTACATTTAGGCCCATATATTCCCCCCTTGGGTTTATATCATATACATTTAGCCCCATATATGCTCCCCTTGGGTCATAACATAGTACCCTCCTTAAAAAATATTTGTCTTCAAAGGTTTGCAATTAAAGGATTCACATGTGATATGATTTTCTTATGTTCTTGGTTTCTTCCTTCCATTGATTATGATCCATCCATCCAAAATCAATTTTTTTCGGTTGTAAACCTTGGTGTATGGTTGTCACATGATTTTGTTTCCCTTGATCCCATGTATCATTGTTGAATCTTCTCCAATTTGTACTAGATGTTGGTCTATGATAATATCTTTTGGAATAATGGTTTTGTGATGCCATATTCCATGAATATTGATGATTATTCCTTCTTCTTCCTTGAAATATTTCCTGATAATGAGGGTGTTGATATGGTTTGACATTTGATGGTTTTTCTTCATTCTGCACACCCATTTCATCTATCTTGTTTTTAGAGACAATGACATCCTCCATCATCTTTGCTTGGTATTTGATTACTCTAGCATTGGATATAATACCATCATATTTGGCATGTACATCCTCTAGATGGAGTTCAAATTCTTCAAGTATCTTCTAGTGACCTTATTAAATTTTGTCTTCTTTCTCTTTTTGAAGCTGCAATGCCACCCCATTTATCAAATTTTGACGCCCTTCTTCAATTATGGATTGCATTTATGATTTTACCTCATCAATATTTAGGGATTCTTCAACCTTCTTGAAAATTTCCTCTTCAAGTATTTTGGTAGATTCTTCATCCAAGATCCTTATTTCTTCTTGATTTTGAGAACTCTTCTTTTCTTCTTTCAATCTCTTAACCTCATCCAATAGTTTTTTATTATGGTTTCATAATCTAGATATCTTTTCATCTTTCTTTTTCAATTCTTCCCTTGAATATTCCTTTTCCCACTTTGCTTTGCTATTCTTTTCTTGCTTTAAGTTCTTAATCTCATTAATGATTGACTCATTAAGGGATTCCATATTGGAGAACTCATCATTTTTATTCTTTATCTCTTCCTTTGATTCTTTTAACTTATCTTGAATTCTATACATTTCATCCATTTTGAGTCCTTGATCCATTTGTTTGAGAATAATTCTTCAAATACTTCCCATGTGGTGCTTTGTCTAGTATCTTTATCAAAGTTATACCACCACTTATTAGCTTCACCATTCAAATAAAGACATTCCCCAGAACGAGTATTTCATTTTTTCCTTACCATTATGAGCCATTCCCTAGGACTGATTTTATCTTTATCTTCATCTCCACTAAAGTTAGGTATTCTCGTTGATTCTTAATTGAGGTCTAATCCACACCTCAACTTACAAACTCAATATATTAGGAATAATGATATAAAATAGTTATAATCCTTACTCTACTACAATATTCTATATTTTCTCTTTCCAATGGTTTTTGAATTAGCTCAATTAGACATCCAAATCAAAAGTTATGATAGTTTTAAGTAAACATACCTTTGAAACCCTGATTTGGAGTTTGTCCTCTTGGACGACATTCCTTTTGATGTATCTCTGCAATTTCTTCCCTTACGAGTATGAAATTGTGACCAATGGTACTCTAAAATTTCTTCTTTGCAATGCCACAGGTCTGACCAAAATTGTATGTGTCATATGAAAGTTATGGTAACTTTCCCAAACCTTGCTGTTTTTTTTTTCCTTTCTAGGAGAGCGAACTTTTGTAGCATGCCACACACCAAATATTTTATATCTGATTTCAAAAATTGCTCCCAAAATACTAAGGACTATACTCTTTCTAATGCAATTGGTCTCACATAATTTGGATTTTCTATGAAGAAGTGATGATTGTTTTACCCAGAGCACCTATTTGAGACTAGTTACAGGACTAGTCAAAAACCCTATCTTCCACAGAGTATATATTCACAATTGCAATGGCCAATAAGATAAAATTCATACCACATGTACTATGATAATTCTTCTAAATAATTTCCAAGTTTCACCTTCTCAAGTGGCTTCGAGAAAAAAATATAGTGAAAATTCCAAAATGACTTTCTTGGGGAAGAAAAACCCTAGGATCAGTGTTGTGATACCAAATGCTTAAATTATCATAACAGAATAGAAGTACACACCATGTATAGAATGTGAGTGCGTAGTAAAAATCTAATATAGATAAGTTACACAATAAATCCTTAAAGAATAGGGGAACCCACTCCAAATAACCAAATACCTCTCATACTTCACAATTCACCTGTCTCCAATAATGAATACATGACCTCTATATATACCTATTCACACTCGCACAAGAGAGCCTTCAACAATTGAAGGAAATATTGACAAGTGTGTCGATATTGAAGATTGCAGATCCGACTGAATATTTTTTTGTGTGCACTGATGCATGGAAGGAAGGGCTCGATGGAGTCCTTAGTAAAAAAGATCATGTGGTATGCTATGAGTCCATAAAATTAAAAGAGCATGAGAGAAATTATGATACACATGACTTGGAATTAGCAACAATTGTACATGCATTGAAAATGTGGAGACATTACCTCATGGGTAATAAATTTGAGCTAAGGATACATCACTGTGGTCTGAAACATTTGTTTGGATAGCCAACACTAAATGCAAGAAAAACTAGATGGCTGGAATTTCTTAGTGAATACGACTTTGAAATTAAGAATATAAAAGACAATGAAAATCAAGTGGTTGATGCACTTAGCATGAGATATCATGAAGTGCATGTTGCAACCATAAACATGTACACGACATATTTGAAAGATAAAATTGTTGCAATAACAAATTTAGATCAACATTATCTAAAAATAAAAGAGATATTGCAACAAGGTAATTTTGAGCAGAAATTTAGTTTTTATGAGCTGAAAGAAGATGGAATTACCATGTAGAAAGGAAACGTATATCCATCAAATTCAAGTGAGATAAAAAATGTAGTTATGAAGGAAATGCATAATGTTCCATATGATGGACACCCAGGATATCAGAGGACAATTGTAGCTATAAGAAGCCAATATTTTTGGCCAGGAATGAAGAAGGAAGTGGCTAATTACATAGATATATGTCT
This sequence comes from Picea engelmannii, assembly GCA_009831015.1. Taxonomy (NCBI): domain Eukaryota; kingdom Viridiplantae; phylum Streptophyta; class Pinopsida; order Pinales; family Pinaceae; genus Picea; species Picea engelmannii. Next base: position 767,623 of record ML778263.1, read on the forward strand.
AGAATGTCAGAAAGTGAAGAAAAAACATAGGCATCTAGCAGGGATGATACAACCATTTCCCATTCTAGAATGGAAGTGAGAAGTTTTTACAATTAATTTTATTACTAAGATGCCCAAAACAATGAAGTGGTATGATTCCATCATGGCGATGGTGGATAAATTGACCAAGAAAGTTCATTTTATTCCGATGAAGACAACACACAAGGCAATGCATATTGTAGAAATCTACATGAAAAAAGTTGCTAGGGTACATGGAGTTCCTAAGACAATAGTTTCAGATAGATATCCAAAGTTTAATTCCAATTTTTGGTAAGGTTTTTTCAAGGTCTTTGGGACAAATTTAAATCTCGGTACAACATATCATCTAGAGTCAGATGGGAAAAAAGAGAGGACGAACGAGATAATTGAGGAAATTCTCAGAATGTATGTGATGGATCAACCATCAAAGTGGGAGGATTATATCCACTTAGTGGAATTCTCATACAAGAATGGGTATCAAGCCTCATTAAAGATGAGTCCATTTGAAGCATTGTATGACAAAAAGTGTAACACACTAGTGAGTTGGGATAATACAACATACAAAATAGTTGTTGGGCCAGATTTGTTAAAGGAAATAGAAGAGCAAATGGAAAGGATTAAGAAGAATTTAAAGGTTGTCCAAGATAGGCAGAAAAATTATGCAGAAAAGAATAGAGTATTTAGAGATTTCAAAGTGGGTGAACACATGTTCTTAAAAGTGAAGGTGAAAAGAAGTTCACTAAGATTAGGAAGTTTCCCAAAGTTGGTAGCAAGATATTGTGGACCTTTTGAAATCTTAAAAAAGATAAGGCCAATTTCATACATGCTATCATTTCCTGCATCCATGTGAGTCTATAATGTATTTCATATATAATTATTAAATAAATATGTGGCTGAACCTAACCACATATTTGATTGGAATGTTATCTAGGTGGAGAACGAAGAGGATTTTCAGGTGAAATAGGTACACATGTTGGACCAGAAAGTCAAAGTTGTCAAGAAAAAGTACATAGGGTTGGTAAAGGTTCAATGGACCTACTACGGTCTTGAAGATGCTACATGGGAGCATGAATAAAACATGCATGAAGAATACCTGCAAAGTTTTTACTATTTTGAAGAGAACAAAATGCAAGACTCCATTTTGAGCAACTAGACTTCTAGAACTGTATCTTAGAGTACTAGACAACTATGCTTGGGACCTTGATAAAAGAATGGATGATTTTTTGGGTTAATATTTATAAATAAATGGTACATTCCTTGGGTTAGCATTGATAAATGAATGGTTCATTCCTTGGGTCAGCGAGTTGAGAGGAACATGAGATTATGGTTGGAATTGTTGTTGTAGTTGTTAAATTGAAGAATTTTGTTTTCTAAGTATTGTGATTTAAATTTGCATATATGTATATCAACATGGCATGCATAGAGGATAGTGCAGAATTGTATGGGAGGTGTAATGTAACATCCCCACTATAATACCTAATTTAATTAATGTTTAATATAGATATAATATGTGGCTATGACAAAACGATGTAATATGCAAATTGTATTTTTATGTTTTAATAATATGTGATGTCAACTACTAAGGGGACATGGACATAGGTGGGGGTTGAATTAATCCACAAGAGAGGGGAGAGCCTAGGATAATGCCTTAGAGGGGTCCAAGGGGGAATTACCCATGTATATTAATCCAACCCATTTTCCTAAAATTTCTATATGTGTATGAACCTTCTAATTTCTGATTAAGTGTTCACAAAGCCAATCATTGAATACATGCAAGAGGGTGGGTGAAAGTGATCACATCCAATAGTTATTGGGCACATGGGGGTTGAGTAAAATTAGATTAGGGAAGAGTGTGAGTCAAGCAATAAATCCAAAGGGAGGAAATTCGTATGGGTTGGGACAACAATTTTACACATGGAGTTTTTGTGCATGAGGAGAAAGTAGAGAGCAAGAAAGAGAGTTTGGAGTTGGTGCAACCAAAGAGAGAAAATTATAGAGAAAGATGGAGTGTATTGGAGAATATTTGGAGCTGGAAAACGAAGAGTGAGGTTGTCATGCCTGAAGAGTGAACTCCTAGGCGAGTTGCACACTGTAACAAAAAGTGTTTGTTGTTGCTTGTTGGTAGTTTTTTCCTAGCAGTGAATGCACTTGAGTTCCTAGTTGAGAGATTCCTAACTAGATGTGCCAAATAGACCCCGATAAAATAATGGTATGCCCAAGGGACTGAGATAAGTGAAGGGGTACATTCCTTGGGTTTAGGCAGGTCAAGAGGAAGAGAGTTGGTCAAAAATTGGGATAGTTGTAGGAAGATACTAGTGGGTTGTGAGTTTTATGAGCTGTGAGTGGATTGTGAGAGACCACTCTCTTTTGTGGATTAATAGCCTCAGCTTGGGGGTGAATGACTATTTAGATTTGGAACAATCAGTCTATGGTTGGGTGGAACATATGTCCCAAGCAGCTGGTTGCACAACATATTTAAAAGATAAGTGTTTTATATTGTTATTCTGTTATTTTACATGTGTTATTGATGTGCATTAACTCTGTGTGTTTAAGAATGATTTATATGTTGTTGTGTTGAATTATTAATCAACATTCATGCCTATTTTAGTATGTTGTAGATGCATTAATGTAATGTTAGCGAACAATAACTAAATCTATTTTTAATTCGTAGCTGAGAGATACAGGAAATAGGTTAGCTATAAAATAGTTAAATTGGTTAGCAGAAATTTTATTTTTATGAGTATTTCACACCATTATGTCCCTCTGTTGGGTTGGGGGACATTACAATGCCAATGTAAAAAAACCATTATACATCCCTTGATACACAATCAAATGTTCCTCTCACAAACTTATTTTGATTTGAAGAAACAAGGTTTTATCTTTTCATTCTCCATGTTTATCTATAGATATCCTTTGGAATAATGATGAAACTTGTTTATGGTGATATAACATTGTTTGTTGCAGGTTCAATCATGTACGCACCTAGAAAAGGATCCTAGAACCCAAAAAATACTCCCATTGAAGAGATTCACATGGGCAAGGATGGGGAGGGAAAATATATTGATACACTAGGGCCAATCTATGATGATACCAAATGCCTCATAGACAAAGATACCACATTCAAATGGGGGGAGATCTATCAAATTTTCAATAATCAAACTTTCCCTCAAATTCTAGAGCAAGATCCCGATCTTGAGGTATATAGGTCCATCAAGAAATCAAATCTATATAAGGTGGAAACTCATGCAACAATATTCACTTGTGAAAAATCTATCTCATGGATAGTAAAGCATGTCCATTTGTAAAGAAGACATATAATCAATGCAAAAGGCCAACCAATTGGTTATTTCCAACCTTTGACGATCATTGCTTTCTATCATTTAGAAGATGGAGAAAATACCTTGGATGAAAAGTTGGTGAAGGATTTTCCTCACAGTCCTAGGGATATCTTAAAGGACTGGTACAAACCTAGAAAACATTTCAAAACCAATACTTCAAATGAGAACCCTACAAATGATATTAAGCTATCATATCAATATATAGTGGCCATGTTGTGCAAGCTCTATGGGGAATAAAACACACATAAATTCAAAATATCTTAGATTCCCCTGATTTATTGTATTACATCCTCATGATCATCGTTCAACTAGGAAGAAATTGTTTCATTGACGTTGAAACAAGAACTCATTGTTGCCAAACACATGGCTCCCAGAAAGTTCCCTAGTTTCCATATGTTATCTTATCTGTTGGACATGATGTGTGTGATCCACGCATACCCAAGAATGGGTTGGGAATATAAGATGGATGGTCCCCCAATTCATATCTATTTTGAAGTGTTGTGGGAGCACAAGTACATATTCGAGTACTAGAAAATTTGTGAAGAGTTTTTTATTCACCTTTACCAACTCCTATTCCTCTCACCGACACCCTATATCACTGGAAAATATCTGGCCATTATAGGGAGAGTAGGTGAATGATATATTATCAAGTATGGAACATACATCATGGTTGAAGGGACCATGTAAGAACCTCATATGTTCCCTAAATTCATCCCGTACATGTTGGTTTTGCAGGAAATTTCCTATCAGACAATGATACACAGAGTAGGTACATTACTATATAGAGACAAGAAAGAAATTTGGCCACCTATGATGCTCTAGGTAGGTTCATAATCATTCAAAGAAATCAAAGAAGCCCATGAATGGGTGGACACCTTGGATTCATTCCACTTTGGAGAGGAAATATTCCGCAGACATGACCCCCAATGAATCATCAATATGCATTGCTATAAATGCAAGTATAGATGGAATTATGAGTTAGAAGTCTGGGAAGAAGAAGAAATCCATCATAGGCCAGAACTTATGACAAAGTAATCTCTAGAAGATGAATCATATCTCAACACATGAGCATAATAGAGAATGAAAAAAGAGTTAGAGAAGAACAAGAAAAGAGGAAAGAAGAGGAAAGTTGATTAAAATTTGAATCAAATAAAAATAAGAAAGAAGATGAAGCAATAAGAGCAACAAAAAAATAGAAAAGAAAAGAAGAAAACCAAAAGAATAAAGAACAAGAAGAAGAGGAGAGAAAGAGAAAACAACAGGAAAAGAGGAACAAAAGAAAATAAAAGAAGAAGAAGTTGAGCATAAAAGACATGAAGAAGCAATGAAAGTTGAAGTAGAAGAAAAAACAACAACAAAAGTAGCAACATGAAGGAAGAAGGAAGATAAGGAAATTAAAAGGAAGCAAGAGGACGAGAAATCCCAAGATCCCATGGACACAGATGTCCTAGGGTCATCTACATACATTCCATTCACTGGAGGAAACTTCCCTCTTGGCGAGTTGGGGTTGGGATTTCTCATGTCATCGAAAGGTTGAAAGGTAGCAAATCTAAGCTCCTTAATATTTGATAAACATTCGGGTAGAATTGTGCAACATAAAGTGAAGAAATTACCAGTAACTAGGCTAGCCCCTCTATTAGTGACAATAAAGATAGAAGTAGTTGAGAACATTCAACATGATCCTCTAGCCATAGCTTCAAATGACATGGTATTCACACAAGACTATGATGTAACATCCCCCGGCTTAATCCGAGGAACATTACTGTGCAAAATACACATAAAATGAATTTTTTTTGCTAACTAAATTCGTATATCTTATAAACTACACATTATACAAATATTTAAATATTGTCTGATACCATTTAACATAAGAATCTACAACATGATGAAATGATCATGATTGAAACTAATAAAATCATTTACAACAACATATAAATCATTCCCATTCATAGAGTAAAATACACAAGAGTTAGATTCATAAATTAACTTAGAAAACAGATAAACACTTATCTTTTTAAAAAAGTTGGGAAACCGGATGCTTGGGATGGATGTTCCACCCAACCATAGACTTTTTGTTCCATATCTCAACAGCAAGTCACCTCTGATATGTGATAGGAATCTAGAAGAAAATGGTGTCCCTCATTGTCCACTCATATCTCAGATGTCCCACAATCCACTGGTATTCTCCTACCGCTATCTCGTTTTCCAACAATTCTCTTCCTCTTGTCCTTGTCAACCCAAGGAATGTACCCCTTCATTGATCTCAGTCGATTGAGCATCCCATACATCTATTAGGGTCTCTCTGGCATAGGTAACTGGGAATATCATTACTAGCAGCTCAAAGGAACTCACAACTAGGAAAAACTATTAGGAAAACAACAACAATCACTTATTGCTACAATGCAACTCACATGGGAGTTAACTCTTTGGGCCTAACAACTTGGTTATTGTGCAAGGAATCTCAGAAGGTAAAAGATAAGCACAAACATCCAGTGGGATTGTTGCAGCCATTTCCTATTCCTGAATGGAAATGGGAAGTTGTTACTATTGATTTCATTACCAAATTTCCTAGGAAAGAAAGGAAACATGATTCCATCATGGTAGCGGTGGATAATATTACAAAGGATACACATTTAATTCTTGTAAAAGTAACTCAGAAGACAACCAATATTTCAAAAAATTGTATGAGATAAATTGCTAGGCTACATAGTGTCGAACTGAGATCTGAAGTTCACTTCCAATTTTTGGAAGGGGTTATTTGAAGGATTTGGAACCAATTTCAATTTCAATAGGACATATCACCCAGAGTCAGATGGGAGGATAGATATAATTAATCGAATAATTGAAGATATGTTGAGAATGTATGTAATGGACCAACCTTCTAGGTGGAAGGAATACATCCATTTAGTTGAGTTTTCTTACAATAATGGGTACCAAGAATCATTGAATATGATCCTGTTTGAAGCATTGTATGAAAAAAATGAAACACACCAGTAAGTTGGGATAACCTAGTAAATAGAGCCATAATTGGGCTAGAATTGTTAAAGGAAATGGAAGAATAGATGGTAAAGATTAGGAAAAATTTGAAAGTTTCACAAGGCAAGAAGAAGAACTATGCCCATAAAAGAAGAACACATAGAGAACTCAAAGTGAGAGAGTATGTGTTTTTAAAAGTTAAACCCAAGAGAAGCTCGTTGAAATTGGGAAGTTTCCCAAAGTTGGTAGTGAGATATTGTGCGCCTTTTGAGATCTTAGAAAAAATAGGGCCAGTTTCATAAATGATAGCATTACCTGGATCCATGAGAATTCATAATGTGTTCCATGTTTCTTTATTAAAAAAATATGTACATGATCCTAATCATGTGATTGATTGGAATGTGATCCAGGTGGAACAGAAAGAGGATTTTCGGGTGGAACCAGTGCGCATCCCTGACCAAAAATCCAAAGTGCTCAAGAACAAATCCATCGGTTTGGTAAAGATTCAATGGACCTTCTACGATCTCGAAGACACTACATGGGAGCATGAGAAATCCATGCAGGAAGCATACCTGTAAATTTTTGCAACTTTTGAAGAAAACTGAATGTAGATTTGTACATAAGAGAATGAAGAATCCATTTTGAAAGATGAAGTTCTTGGAACCACAACTTTGAGATTTCCTATCCAACCAATGTGTGGGTTGATGGGAAAAGAGAGTTGTTGGTTGGAATTGTTGTGTGAGCCATTACATTGCGGAATTATCAAGCATTCTGATGTAATATTTTTATATATGTCAATGTGTACATTTATGGTTATGTGCACTTATGATAGTGTAGTTGGTAGGGGGAGGGGAATGTAACATCCCCATTTTCAAACCCTAAACTAGCGATGTATATATTGTAAATGTAATGTATGGACAAGGGCCAAACGATGTAATATGGAAATGATGTAAATTGGATATAATGAATAAAATGTATCATTAATTGTAGAGGGACACATATGGATATTTGGGGGCTTAGTTTCCATAAGAGAGGGAAGGGGTCTAAGGGGGAGATTTTACCAATTTCTATTAGACCCAAACCATTTCTTTCTAAATTATCCTTACCATGAACCTTCCATTATCTGTTGAGTGTTCTAGAGACCAATCATTGAATTCATGTAAGAGGGTGGGTGTGAGACGTCACATCCCATAGTTATTAAGAGCATGGGGGTTGCGTACAATCAACTTGGGGAAGATTCTAAGTCAAGAAAGAAAGAGAAAGAGGGGAAATTTGTATAGGTAGGAGACCATAATTACACATTCACATTTTTGCATGGAGAGATGTTTTTACATGGAATTTTCTGTACAACAAAGGAGTTTTGAGTGTTGAAGATTGAAGGAAGCTATTGTGGGAACATTTGGCAACTATTTGGAGCTATAAGTTTTTGGAGAAAGAGGCCATGAGCCTGTGAGTAACATTCTGTTCAAAATTCGTCAAGGGAAGCAAATATTTGTTTGTTGCGTTTTAGGTGTAAAATTCCTAAGTTCCCAACAAAGAGATTTATTGTCCAACCTATGCTGGAAGCCCTGGAGGGGAGTGGAAAGGCATGAGGGACTATGAGTAGTGAAAGTGGATTCCATCCCTTGGGTTGTGCAGGTTGTGGGGAAGAGATCTTTTGGACTGGAATTAGCTGGGGGAATTGATTGTTGAGAGGGGCACATTATCTAGCCTTAGGGACTATCGTATTTTGTGGATTCATAGCCCCATCTCGGGGGTGAATTATTGTTTAGAACTGGAACAAAAAATCTATGGTTGGGAGGAGCATCCATTCTTTACAACGGGTTGCATATTTTCTTAAGATACATGTTCTTATTTGTCATGTTTATTCATGCCAAATGTTGATATCGTTGTGCATTTTACTTTGAGTTATCTTGGTTATTACCACTTGCTGTGAGTAGATTGATGCACATGAATCTCTTTTTTTATGGTTAAATGATGTTGTATGTATTTAGATACTAATATACTATTATACATAGTTGCACTCACGTTTTTATTTAGTACATGTAGTTGAATGAGCTTGAATTTCATGTTTTTTATTGTTTCCACATATAGAATTGGTAGAAAAATATTTTATTGGTTCGTTTTAGCAGTAACATGAATCATCTTGGGGTTGGGGTGCATTACAACAATATAGCCTATGGGAGGGAGGAACCTCCTTCATATGCAACAAGCGGTGACATTTCTTCATAAGATAAGTATTATAGTTTTTGTGTTATCATTTTAGTTGATTTTCTGTATTTAACTAATTAAAATGATGGGAATTCTAATGAACATAATGTTGTTTTGTTCTGTATGTTTATATGATTTTTCAAGAGATTGATTGTCATTTTGCATGCATATTTATTTATATAACTAGACATAGAATAGACTAGTATCAAAACTGGTAATTATGGTAATGTGAGATGGGTTGAATAAAGATTTAAAAAGCATAGTATGCTATAGAGTCAAAATGGTAGTAACATGGCTCAAGATGGAACTAGGTACATTACAAATTGGTATCATAGTGAGCTACAACACTATACATACATGGGCCATGAGCCATAAGTTAGAGAGTGCAAAGACAAAAGTTTGAGTATGAGTACATGTTGTTTGAGAAATTCTCTTGGATGAAATTTAGGGTGAAATTGAGCCAAACAATCCCAATTTATGGAGGAAACCTATGGAGAAAGTGATTAAGGTAGGTCGAATGATATGTTGCACTGGTTGACCAATTAAATTACCTAATTGAATTATATTTGCAGTCGACTAACATGTTTCTTTGATTGACCGAATCGATTGCCTAGTTGAATCATTTTTGCAGTCGACTAATGTGTTTCTTTGGTCAACCCAACCCGATAGTCAATTGGATCGACTACCTAGTTGGGTTGTCTTTATAGTCGACTAACATATATGTTTGGTTGACCCAACCCAATGGTCGACCAACTAAAATAATTAATCGAATCATCTCTATAGTCGATTGACATATTACAATGGTCGACCCGGTACAAAGGTCAACTAAATCGATTCATTGGTTGAAATTTTTGAGAAATTTGCTGAAAAGACTAGATAGATCCATTTGCAAGTACATGAGACATTGAAGAAGTCAAAAGAAAATTATAAGGCCATAGATGATCAACAAAAAACCAAGAAGACATTCAATTTAGGAGATAGAGTTTGGTTACAATTGAACAAGGAAAGACTAAAGGGTCCTAGTAAGAATATCAAGGCTATATAGTATGGCCCTTTTGAGGTATTGGAGAAGGTGGGATATAACACCTACAGTTTCAGTCTATCCACGTAAATGTGTATTTACTCAATAGTGAATGTAGATAATTTGAAACACTATGAGTCTTCCATGTTGTATCAAGGGGGGAGCAAGTCCTATCCACCATAGAGGAATTAGCATCTGGTTCTCAAGTAGAGTTGGTAGAGGACACCATTTTTCAAAAGAGGTCCATAAATACAAGACAGGGGTAGCATGAGCTTTGGAATATTGGGTTGAAAGGACAACTTCCAAGTAAGTCAAAATGGTACTCCAAGGAGAAGGTAGAGGAAAAAATTTGTCACCTTATTTAATAAATATTTTGTGGACCATGTTGTCGTCCTTATACACACTTGCAAATGTGAGCTAAGTCTTACTCACTTAGTGTGTTCTTGGAGGCACGATGCCTAGGTTCACATCCCACACTGTCACTTTGACCGGAACCTCTTCCTTCTAAGCTTACTCCTAGGGAAGACAAGGGGGGTAGACCCTAGTTACTAGATGTGATTAACGTTATGTTCTAGGAGTTGGTTTTAATTAGTTACAAGATTGGGGGGAAAGAAGATGCAAAAGCAGTAATGCAAGATGCAAGATTTACTTATGTCAAGCAAGCCTTTTTCTAAGTCAACTAAGACTAGTGCCTAAGATTGGGCAATGGGGTCAACTAGATTCAAAGGAGGTTGATTACACAAGTTAAACTATTCTACAACAATACTAATCCACAATTAGATACAAGATGAATAGATGATACAATAGATACACCAAGAATATCTAAGAATTACAAAATATAAAGATACAAAGAGGCAAGTTAACCATGTGTTTTAATGTGCAGGAAATAAATGATTTCAAAGCATGGATATCATCAACACATTAAGCCAAGCATGCCCCAATAGCACTTACTCTATTGGAATTTTTTTCAATGGAAACCACAACACTCAAGACCCAACAAGAAGATGCCTCAAAATGGAATGCGCTATCTCTTGAGGGATCACACCACAAAGAACACTTAACAAAAGATTTGAAAGCTTTACAGCACAAGTGTTCCACAATACTAAAAAATGACACTTAGTTAATTATTCCACAAAGCAAAAGAAATGTTACTTGTATGTAAGATTGAAAAAGAGTGAGTTATGCTTGCAAGTATTGAACCATAAGATGTACCAATGTAGCTAAGTTGTTTAAATTAGTGAATTAAGGGTTACTTAAAGATTTTAAAGTTTGAATTACCCTGACTAAGTTTCAAACCAAAATAATCCTCCCCCAATTACCAAATGGTTGCTGGATGCTCAAGAAGTGAGGCAATGAGGCCTACCCTAGCTTCACATGTCAACCCTAAAGATCCGAGTACTTCCGAAGAGGACGTTGTACGCCGTGAGACTGTCCCCGGCCTAGCACCTTTCGTTTCCTTCCTCAAACCTCGTTTTAGATGGCGAAGATGGTGGACTTAGGTGTCCTATTAATTCTACTAAGTTGATATACCTATGGAATAAGTATTTTAAGGTGTTTGAGAGTGTTTAAATGACTTTTACTTGTCCAAAATTAGTGAAAAAGTGCCAAAACCGAAACTTTAATCAGCTATGAAAGTGTTCTTAAACTGTGTGATTATTGCATTAAAACATGTAAGAATACTTGAATGAAAAGATGAAATGAAATGTTGTCCTTACACCATGAACATGCCCCACATATACTTCAAACTTAAATGATGAAAAATGGCCTTAAAGATAAGGTATTTGTAGGTTAAAAGAATTATTTCTTAAACCACCATCATTGCATTAAACCATGTGATATTGCTTATGCTCACATGGTAAAGTGAAATTTTTGCTTAATGGCTAAGAAAATGGATGAAAGTAATGATGGAAAAGGAAAGAGATATTTTTCCTAACCTTTCCTAACATTTTCCAACCCTCACATCACCCCCTCACCTAGCCATTAAGCAAAAACGTCACTTTTCCTAGAGTGGTGTGCCTCCCTTCTAGAAAGTTTCCAAAAAGTGAAAAAATAATAAAAAAATTAATGGGAGACTTATTGTATCCCTTGGTGTGCCTCCCTATACCCTACAACTCATCATTTAACTTGTCAAAGCCTTTCCAATGCACTCCAACTCATTTCCACTTCATCCATCCATGCCAAAACCCTAAAAATGACTTTTCTTTGATGTGTGACACTTGTAACTCATCCAAGAGGGATAGATTTGTCTTCCCAAGTATAAATATAACCCCTCACTCACTCTTTTCACCACCATATCTTGATCTATTGTTATGCTACTAGATTTTCCCCTCATCTCTCTCTCTCTTGTTCATTATGCTTCCTTCCATTTTGCTCTTGAGAGTCTTGGAGCAACATGTTGCTACAAGACTCTCCTCTTGAGTAATAGAAAGGCTTTGAAGGATTTGAAGAAACAAAGAGTATTCTTGTGAATTCTTGCTACTATTGAGGTGATCTTGTTCTATTTTTATTCTCTCATTCTTGCTTCAAGTTTATAGATCTAGAGTAGAAGCTCCAAGCAAAGTATTTTGTTTGGATAGATTTTTGGTAGTATTATCATAGATCTAGTGAGGTGTTTATTTGGGTATTCAAAGTACTTTGTTTTATCATCTAGATCTACTCACATTCTATCTATTTTTGTAGTTTTTCTCACAACTTTTGCAGGTTTACCTCTAGGGTTTTATTGGGCTAGCCTCAAGGAAGAGTCTACTCTTAAAACCTACCTAAAACTCCATTGCTTTTCAGATCTAATTTCTTTGCTCATTCTTTCCATATTTCAGTTTTCTAACAATCATGTATAGGTCACATTCAATCTACTTCTATTGGGATACTTGTATGTGAAAAAATTATGCATAAAAACATAATTTTTTCTTAACTTTTGGTGTGTTGTGTAGCATTTTCAGCAAGCAATAGCTTGCTAGTTTTTGCAGTTTCTTACCAGGTATAAGGGTTATTCTGCCCACTTTCGGTCATACAACACCTCAAGAAATTCTCCATTGATTGGGTAACAAAAACTCACCCTTTCCCTTCTCTTTCCAACATTTCTCAAGTCATTCTCTTGCTTCCAAACCCTCTTTGGCACAACAAAGGTAGGCTTGCCTTCACCTTGTGCCATTGTGATTGGTTCTATTTCTTGATTTTCATCTCAAGTTATTTTCTTAATGGTTGCCTACAACTTGGGTGAGACATCCCCAATATCGTATGGCTAGATTAGTAATGTGTTTATGATTTGCTTATACTCACATGGTTAAAATCTTCTAGAAGTAGATCTCACATTCACATAACTAGTCTTAGCTTAAGCTCACAGAGGCATAAATTCACTTACATGCTTTAATCTTTCAAGTTTCATTTCTTAGCACATTATCTTAAAGAAATAACATACATGGTTAAGTGATGATGATTTAATGCAATCTTCTCTTTTATTGGCAAGTTGTTCTTGTCCTTTAAAAGCACTCTTTTATTTCAAGCTTGCAAATGGTGTAGGAATAACTTTTTCTTTTCAACAATTCATCATACATGCTATATGTGTTTACATGCTTCATTCTTAATATTTAAAACACATATTTTGGGTTGATTAAAGTTTCGGTTTTGACACTTTTTCACTAATTTTGGACAAGTAAAAGTCACTTAAACACTCTCAAACACCTTAAAATACTTAGTCCTTAGGCATAATAACATATTAGAATTAATAGGACACTTGAATCCACCATTTTCTCCATCTAAAACGGGATTTGAGGAAGGAAATGGAAGGTGCTAGGCTGAGGACGGTCTCACGGTGCATGACGTCCTTTCCGGGAGTACTCAGATATTTAGGGTTGACCTATGAAGCTAGGGTAGGCCTCGTTGCCTCACTTCTTGAGTATCCAACAACCATTTGGTAATTGGAGGAGGAGGATTTTGGTTTGACACTTAGTTAGGGTAATTCAAACTTTAAAATCTTTGAGTAACCCTTAATTCACTAAGCATTTAAACAACTTAGCTACATTGGTACATCTTATGGTTCAACACTTGCAAGATTAACTCTTTTTCAATCTTACATGCAAGTGACATTTCTTTTGCTTTGTGGATTAATTAACTAAGTGTCATTTTTGAGTATTATGGAACACTTGTGATTTAAAGCTTTCAAATATTTTCTTAAGTGTTCTTTATGGTGTGATCCCTCAAGAGATAGTGCATCCCATTTGGAGGCATCTTCTTGTTGGGTCTTGAGTGTTGTGGTTTCCATTGAAAAACATTCCAATAGAGTAAGTGCTATTGGGGCATGCTTGGCTTTAATGTGTTGATGATGTTCATGCTTTGATATCCTTTAATTCCTGCACATTAAAACACATGGTTAGCTTGTTTCTTATGTAATTTTGTATCTTATTGTACATCTCCTATTTTGATATTGTTGTATATCTATCATTCATTATTGGTTGTAAGAATCTTTGTAAATCTTTTGTAATCAAACACCCTCAAACATTAGTTGACCCCTTTGCCCAATCTTAGGTACTAGTCTTAGTTGTCCTAGAGAAATGATTGATTGTCGTATTGAATCTTGCATCTTGCATTATAGCCTTTGCATCATAGGTTAGTATTCCCCCCCAACCTTGTAACTTATTAAAACCAACTCCTAGAACATAACATAAATCACATATAGTAACTAGGGTCTACCCCCCTTGGCTTCCCCAGGAGTAAGCCTAGATGGAAGAGGTTCAAGTCAAAGTGACAACGTGGGCTGTGAACCTAAGCATTGTGCCTCTAAGGACACACTAAGTTAGCAGGACTTAGCTCACGTTTGCAAGTGTGTATAAGGATGACAACAGACCAAAAGCCTCCCTAAATGGGGAGGTATGAAAATTGGCATTCAAAACCTTTCAGAGTGATTTTGAGGCATTATATCGAACTTTTGGGGGTTAAAATGTCTAGAAATTTTCAACACACCCTTGACGTTGTTATACACTCTGAAAATTTTCCAATGGTGAAATCCATGCCTCAATCGAATCTCATATGTGAAAGTTATGCATCCCACAAGTTTACCTACCTTGTTGACCACCATGGTACAAATGGATGCCACACCAACCCCCTTTACTCAAACATATAGGGCTAGCCACATGTGGAATTTTGAGAATATTCTAGAAGGTACAAATCTTATCACTAATCCATGGTTGAGGAAGTCAAAATGCTAACCTTAGATGAATATTTAACTATGTTAAATATCAGGTTGCTAGGAGGAGAAGGGGTTACATTCTTTTGTATGGTAATTGTTCCATAGTTGAGCAGAGCATCTAAGGAAGAGTATTTTGAGAGCATAACAAAGGAGGTATGATATTCTATGGAGTCCATTTAGGTGACAGTGTCAAAGGAAACTCTATAGTGAGTGTCTCTTTTTGTGTACTTACTTTCCATAACTGAAGAAAAGAGAGCATAGTGTAAGATAAGATACATATTATGTTCAATTGTGTTAATGGTTTGTATATTTTTTTCTCATTTATTTAATTTTCATAATTCACTTATTTCATAAATTCAAGCAAATCTAGTAATTAACTAATCTGTGATCTAAGGGAACATACTACAAAAAATATAAGATTTCATAATAGTTTAAGATATTTTGTGATGAATTATTACAGTGGAATATTCAAGGCAGTTTATAGATCATTTGGTGATGGCATAGTGGAAGAACCACCAAACAATGATGGTTCATAAGATGTACAAAATCCTAAAAGGAAATTGAACCATCATTCTTTGGTTGTGATATCATATTCACATCATCAACAAAGAATGATGGTTCAATACATTGTTGGAGGAAGGGTTAGCTAACCCTTCCTCCAACATATAATTCTTATCAAGGGGGATCCGAAGAAATGGTTGACCTTCCCTTCCTCTAGAATAATATTCTCATCGAATGGGGGGTTAGGAAAGGGTTGGCCAACCCTCCCTCTAGCATATTATTCCCATCAAGGGGGAGTCTTGAGAAGGGTTAGCAAACCATTCCTCCACATTAATATTCTCATCAAAGGGGACCCAAAAAAAGTTTAGTATACCCTTCCTCAATCATAGTATTCCCATCGAGGGGGATCCCAAGGAAGGATCAACCCGATGCTTCCTCCACATTAGTATTCTCAATGAAGGAAGGCCTGAAGAAGGACCAGTCAAGCCTTCCTCAAGCATGGTATCCCGTTAAGGGTGACCTAGGGAAAGGGTCAACCAAACCTTCCTCAAGAATAAAATTCTTTTAGAATGATATCATACAAAAGGATTTTTTGACCCTTCCTCTAGCATAGTATTCCCTTTGAGGGAAATCCAAGGAAAGGGTTAGTCAACCCCTCCTCCATCATGTAATTCTTATTAAGGGTGAGATCAGGTAAGGGTTGGATGACCATTATTTTATAATAGTATTCTCATTGAAGGGGGACCATAGAAAGGGTCATTTGATCCTTCCTCGAGCACATAATTCCCATTATAAAAAATTTAAGGATGAAATTTCACCAATGGTCGAAATTTCAATGATTTAAAAATTTAATGGGCATTTTTTTAATATTACATCTTTTCGATGGTTTTACCCTACT
>ML778263.1:794459-858988 GCA_009831015.1 Picea engelmannii
CCACTTTGGAGTTCATCCATATTTACTTCTTATCAACCATGAAAAAACAATAATGAGTCATATTTACATCAAACACTATTGGGTCCATTACCCAAAACTTTGTGCTACGGGTCTTTCTTCAAGGGTTGACATCAATGACAACCTACCTTAATCAACAGATGTCTGCAAGTATTTGGTGAAGTGAATGTAATGACACAATACTTTCTTCTTCACATCGATAATGGACATCCTTTTTCACATACTCTCCCCCATGATATATACACAGGATCTTGATGCATTTCCATGAATACTTGTCTACAAGTTATTTGAAGTCTTTGATATACTCAAACACTTTATATTTTTGCTTGATAAAATACACCCAGGTGTACCTTGAACAATCATCAATAAAGGTTAACACATACTTGGCCCTACTCATGGATGGGTGAGGGAATGGGCCCATGATGTCGCTATGAAAAATATGAAGGGGTGAAGATGCCCTCCATGTCTTATCCTTCTCAAATTTCTCTTTTGTATGCTTTCCAAGTATGCATCATTGACAAACTCCATCATAAAATTTTATTTCCGACAAATCTGTCACCATACCCTACTTTCTATGCTACTGCAAGTAGTGGCAATTGAGGTGACCAAATATCTCATGCCATAACTTACTGAATTCGTTAACATGTGTTAGTAGTAAATAAAAAGGATATTTAATAATGTAATGGTAAAATGAATGCAACCTAGACTGGTGATTTTCTACCCCAACTACAACCTTTGATCCATCAAAAATCTCTCAAATCACCATTGAAGCTAGAATGAAATCCACTCACATTCATGTATTTGAATGTGTGATATATATATTGATGGGAAATGAGGGTACTTGTATCACATTATGAAAATTTCCATGTTCTAAATCAATTCTACCTTTCCCATGACATACCTTAACATGTGTATCATCACCCATTAAAATGGAAGGATTGATGCATGGATCCGAATAAGTGAAGGAATCCTGTGATGGGGCCATATGATTAGATTCTCTCAAAAAAATATCCATGTAGATGATTATGAATAAACTAAAACGAAATCATGACCATATCATCCCTTTCCTCTATCATCAAGGGGATTTTCAACATCCTTCTTCCTTGCATTTTCTGGTATGTACCCATCAAGATTTTTTTGTTGAAGAGTATGTGCTATCTAATCAATTGTTTTTTCATGCATGAATGTTCTATATGAAAGTATATATTAAATTAACCACACTTCACCTTATCTTTCTTTTATTCCCCCTTAGGGTTGGAGGTATCCTCAATAGATTTGGAATTTCTATCCATTTTCATATCTGGGTCTTTCTTTCCTTTGAATTTTTATTTGAATTTGTTTGTGTTGGCCCCTCCATTTTTGAAGACCACCCAGTTTTGTGGAAATGTTAAATTTTTGTGGAACAATATAGCATATAAGAGAGAGACCCACGTGGTGGAAAGCTAATCACCAGTGTGCTAGCAAGGAAAAAATTCATCCTCCAGCTGGAAGAGCAGCAAAAATATATGGAACCTTCAAGTACATGCGAAAAGGAAGCGACATAAAGTAGAGACATTAGCGAACACAAGAAGCGAAATAAATACATGAGGGAAAGGTATAAATATGGGAACATCTAATGGGAAAAGGTTGTTTTTAAGTTGTTGATAGGTTATTGTTGTCACATTATTGTTAGATTGATGTTGGTATACTATTGAGTTTGGTTGAGTCGCTCTTCTGTTCTATAATTAAGATTTTTCCATAACTGTATACTATGATAAGCCATTGTAAGGGATTTTTGGGAAGGAACTATGCTTTCACAAAAGTATAAGAGTCCAAATACTTAATTACCGATTCTGTTGTATAAGTCATGTTATAGATATGATCTGATAATACATGAAGGATTATTCAAGCACCAAAAATTTGTTATTATGTGTATGAATGCTTGATCTCTTTACTCCACAATCTGTCATGTTCTATGCAATTGATCATTGCGATATTGTTTAACAACCTTTTGTAATGTATGTGTTTATCTTTATGTTTCACAACATGGACTGTTCGATTCATTTACTGATTTAAGAATTATGATGATATGATCTCTCCACATTCAAATATGGTTTTGTATTGTATTGCGATAGATATGATGGTGTGTCATTGCTAACTCAATTTATCATGCATAAGTCTTGGTTGCGCTTCGAGTGAGACCTCCTTCCCTTGCAGAGGGTTGAATATTCCAGTGCTACTAGACTATAACAGTACCTTTTTTGGTAACCTCTGAGAATCTCGATCTTCAATTTTACACCAACAAATCGTTTCGTTGTTGGGACCTGGATTTTAAGTGAGTTTTCAGGAGATGGAACATCACATCTTCAAGTATAACATTGAGACTTGGTGGGAAAGAAGGTGTGACAAGTTCATATTACAAGAAGCTGAGCTACGATATACAATTTTGAGGGTTGTGAAGGATGCTATCTTATATTATGAACCAACCAATGATCAATACAAAATATTTTGGATCCAATTTCCAGAAGAAGTCTTTAAGTGGCTCGACCAGTTGCAAGAAGCGTCTAATTTAAAGATCATTTCAAGAGAAGATTTAATTGGATCATTGAGAAGCTATAAACTCTACATAAGTTGGATAATCAAATTTCTCGAGCTATGGATTTTTGGGTACAGACTACCCTGGAGGGATACATTATTGAGTTTTCCACAGAAAACCATGAGTCTTTCTCAAAGATAGAAGCAGTTTTCTATGAGAGATCTCGAGGAAGATTACTACGATAAATTTCATTGTGGATTAATATCTTGCTAGCAAAAGAGGGAATGTTGTCACTTCCTTTGGTTGAAATGGAAACGCGAAACCCTTGCACATGAGGGGTGGGTGATTGAAGCGAGGGTTCATGAGTTAGGATACAAAATTTATTGAGGTATGAGGGGTCATCTGATCCAGGTGGATATCGGTGGCCACCCACCTTTTCCAGCTGGCTCAAAACAACTTTCTAGCAATTTTGATAATTTACTATTTTTAGCAGTTTTTCGGGTCTTGAACTTCCAGAGCCATTTTGAGGCCCTAAACAACGTTTTTTTGGGGCATGTTGTTGTTGTCATGAAATTTTGGGCAAATGTTGTAGTACTCGGATAGATCTTTCCAATGGGATATCATATGCCTAAAACAAAGATCATATGCAAAAGTTACGACCTCGAGAAGTTGATGTACTAACTTACCCAAACAGGGCCCACATGACTTTTGGCGATTCATCTCCTAGGGTTAGGTTTTTGGATGTTTAGGGTTTTTGAAACTCTTGTTTATTGTAAAAATGCCTTGAGAGCCTCATTGTAATCATCTTCTTGCGAATGAGCTGATCCATCACATCTCTTCTCAGAGATAAGCCGCCACCATTCCAACAAGCTTGTTTTCTGTTGCATTTTACAGTTTCAACTTATTTCCTTATTGAATAGAAAACTAGTTTTACTGTATCTTTGTTATTTTTTGTTAAGCATCTGGTAATAATATGTAGTCATTTTTTTCTACTCATAAAGTCAGGATCATCATCATGAGAAGTGTGCCAAAGATGAGTGGGCTCAGAAAAGGGTTGTGGTGATCGAAAAGAGGTGGAAAAAACAAATGCGAAATTTGTTGAAGAGGGATTATTAGTCATGGAAGGATATCATCTTCGAGAAGAGTCATAAAAGAGAGTTAGATAAGTTGAGGGATTTGCAGACATGTGGAAGGTTGGCCAACCAATGGTTGAAGGAGAGGTTTGGAGAGAAAGGTGAGAGTTATGGAGAGATTAAACAAGGTGAAGAAAAGTTGGAATAAATAATCAATATAGGAGTCACCACTGATGAAAAAGACTCAGTTGTAACCTCTGAATAAGTTGCGGGAGAATTAGTTTCTACAACACCTGAAGATGTGAAGTACCCTACAGGACTTGATACGGTATGTCTTGCTAATGCGAAACCCTAGGTTAAAGAATCCCATCCTGAAGACATAGGAACCAGCCTTGGATCTCCTAGTGCCTCAACACAATCTACAAATATGGTAAATTCTACAGTAAACTCTCCCATAATTTCTGTCATTTCTAATCATTCTAGTCCAACTAGTTCGAGTGGTAGCAGTAGTAGTAGTGTGGAAATTTATTTAGTTCTATCACAACCATGACCTTCAATATTTATGTTAATAGGGTTCCCAATTCCTTTAATGGTGCATCAACACGTCGGTTCTCTCACCCGATACCCATAATTTTTGGGTAAAGGGGATGAGGATTTCAAATAGCATTGGTTCCTTTGTGAGGCCATCTAGTGGTGTCATGGAACTTTAGATGCAAATAAACTAGTTGAGTTCTAGACCATGTTAAGGGGTTGAGCATTAAAATGGTATATGCAATCCATTGAACCAGGGAATCCATAGGGGAAACCATTGCCTTTAATTCAAGTGAAACAAATGTTTATAGATGAATTATGACTACCCCAATCCCAACAACAATATCTCTCTGAATTGCAGGAAATTAAATAGAGAGATGGAGAATATTCTTTGGAGTATAACCAAAGGTTTAAGGAAGCGATAGGGAAATTAGCAAAACCCATCCATAAACACCACCAATGGGAATGGTTCATTCAAGGAATTTTACCATTAACATGCATTCCATTAACCCAATAGAGGATAACCACTTTGGGGGAAGCCTTAGAGTAGGCTATTAAAATTTAGGTGAGGGAGGGATATCCTGGCATCTTGCGGGTGATAAGACCACTTGATGACTATAATATTATGTAACTACAAGGACATATCTCTGCGTTAAGTGACAAAATTCAAGAACTAACCATTCATAGAGAAGGTCGCCCACATATTTGGTGTATTGGTTGCTACACTGAGGGTCATACAGTGATAGAATTTCCTAGACTTAGGGGCAGAAGACCCTATGAACACCTGACGATGCCCTCACCAATGGGACTATCATGAGGGGTTGTGAAAGTTGTCTCTACAACACCCTTTTAGGGCCCTGTGTAGTACCATGATTTCCCAAATCATTAGGTAGGCTAGAGTGGAGAATATTGTGAAATTTTTTGAAGCCATGGTCATCCCCCTCAACATTTTCCAATCTTACAAAAGTATTCACTTGTCTCGAATATGGTTTACAGTGAATTCTATGGGTCTCCCACTCACACCAACAAGCAATTTCGTGCTTTGGATTCTCTTATGGATAGAATGGATCGGGTTTCATTTAGGGTTGAAAAATCTCCATAAGGATTTGGAGGAGGACGTAGAGGTGGTGGAGGTTTCAGAGGTAGGTGAAATGACGGGAGAGGACCAAAACAATGTTATAATTGTGATGAGAAGAGAAATATCGCTAGAGATTGTCCTCTTCCAAGACTTCCTTGGTGTGACCAATGTAGAAACAACACCCATGCCACCGAGGATTTCCTTGAAGTGGGAATATCATGCAAGGAAGAAAGGTGCCAACTTGAAAAATTTCAATCCCTGACTTGTCATTGAAGAAAAGGCACCCAATATTAATATTATTACTCGAGGAGGAACAAGAACCGGTGTCGATGTTGATAACCCGAATCAAAGTAACATCCATAAGGAAGTACCAAAAGATGTTATATATGACCCCGTTGTGCAAAAACAGTTCTTTAAGGATGTTGCGTAGATGTTTCGACGGATTTCTATTCATCCAGCACTGAGGGTCGAAGAACCAAGCCTTTCATTGCAACCCAACAATGCAGAAAATTTATCTTGCGCAGAAGGATTCTCCAACGAGACCTTAGAAGACTATTGACTTTTGGATCCAATAATTTTATAACATTTTGGATGAAGAAAACTCACCAAGGAGTTGTAGAATATGTTAAAGGGGATTCTGGAGGTTGAAGGGATTCTGAAGGAGACAATTGTTTTTAATATTCAATAAATACTTACAGGTAGAATTCCTAGGAGGAAGTGGAGATATGGAAAATAATTTAGACTAAATGCCCTTATTGATGACTATGCAATTAGTGATATTATGCTATATTTTAGATCTAACATCAACATACTATTGAATAAAACCTGGGAATCCATGGGTAAGTCGAAGCTTGTTTATTCGCCTATTCAATTGCATATGGCCAATCAGTACTGTATCTATCATGTTGGGAGGCTACAAAACATATAAGTGGACTTAGTTGGCATTAAAAAAAATGTATACTTCAAGGTCATAGAAATAATAGAAGAGAAGTACCCATATCTATCTCTATTGGGTATCTATTAAGCATATGAAAATTACGTTGTTATAGATGTTAAGAGGGAAATCATGAACTTTGAAGTAGATGGTATGAAGGTAGCCCAACATTTATACCCTTACCAAGGCCCTCAATATATGGACCCAATGGAGGAGAATATGGAAGAAGATGCCTTAGATCACCTCTACACTCTGACTATAGGGAAGCGAGCAAACTGCATTAACCCTACTGTAGATGGCTCGGTAAGTTGGTGAAGTATTCAATCTACAAGTGAAGATTCAGATGTAGCTTTTGAAAATTAGCAATAGGGAAGATATGAAAAATTCTCAAGGCATCATGAGACTATCAAATATTCCAGGTGGGTTGGAGTAGAGGTTAGATACTACCCTATTTATGATGGCACTTCAAATTTACGCAACTTTCTTGTTGGGTTAGGAGATAAAGTTGTGCCATAGAAAATAATTCATGTACTTGATGTTGCGTTAAGATCCTCTTCAGCTATATGGTGGGCCACCCACATGGGTACTTTATATTCCTGGGATGAAGCAAAGTGTTCCATCCAACATTGATTTAATCCCCCTTCATAGGTTACTCAGTCAAACCAATAACAAGAACTAAATAGTGTGACCTCATCTTTGGTAGTATATGATGGTTTTTTTATCCACGGGAGCATGTTTCACATTGTATTCTGGCATGGGAAGCTATGAAACTTTCTTCTCACATTTGGGAACATCAGTTTATTCAATATTTGGGAAAAATTCCAACCACTTGGTATGTACATGAGGAGGCTCGATGCCAAACCGATTGTTGGGAAATCCTTCAAAGCCAGTTCTGCCAAGACTTCTTATTTTGAGGTAAGTCCCCTGAAATCACTCTTGCTTTGCAATAGATTAAGAAAATTATTTTTACTAATTAATTTAAGACTGTACATCCTCCCACCATCTATCCTCAACATGAATACCTCCTTCATCATAGCCTTTACCCATCCCTTACATGAATACCTTTGACTTGTATTAAAATTGATGAAGACCCAAGAGACCCCGAAGGCCTAGAATATCTTAGGCATTTGACATTTAAAGAATCAGAAGGCACTAGATCTGTGCATGAAACTAATTCGAGTGATGTTAATAAATATTATTCTAAATTCCCGAAGTTGTGAAAAATAAACATAGGGAGTGAGGACCACCCTAATCTAGCTTCCATAGGGTATTACTGGGACAAGCATACTATGATAGAGATACAATATCTGTTGTAGGAATATGAGGATCTATTCCCTACAAGATTTTTAGAACTAAAAGGTATTAAGGGAGATTTAGAGGAGATGAAGATAGAGTTAAAACTTGAATCAAGACCAGT
This sequence comes from Picea engelmannii, assembly GCA_009831015.1. Lineage (NCBI taxonomy): Eukaryota > Viridiplantae > Streptophyta > Pinopsida > Pinales > Pinaceae > Picea > Picea engelmannii. The sequence goes on from ML778263.1 coordinate 802,026, forward strand.
TAAACACAAGTCATATTGTTTGAAACCTAGAGTCAAAGAGAAAGTGAAGAAGGGGATTTATAGGATGTTGGTAGCTGGAGTAATTTTCCCTATCGATAAGTCTGAATGGATCAGTCCTATCGTCATACAAAATAAGAAAGGTACGGGTGATATATGAGTTTGTATGGAATACAAAATCTTGAATGTTTCTGTGTACATGACCCCTTTCCTACCCCCTTTAGCGATGTGGTAATAGATCAAGTAGAGGGAAACAACGCGTATTCCTTTACAAATGATTTTTCTGGATACCACTAGGTTTTAATCATCAAAGAAGACAAAAAAAAATACCTTCACTACTAAGTGGGGATCATTTTCCTATAATGTTATGCCTTTTGGACTCAAGAATGCCCCAATAGTTTTCTCTTGTATATTGATCATAGAATTCCACGACTTCAGTCATAAGTTTCTTGAGGTATACCTGAATTATTGGAATCTGTACAACTTACTCACGGAGCACATCAGGATATTACGGTTGATGTTGGCTTGCTGCAGACAACTATAGATTTACCTTAATATGAGAAAATGTATTTGTTGTGTACCCTTTGGGAATTTGCTAGGACATATAGTTTGTAGGGAAGGAGTGTTAGTCGATCCTGTGAAAGTTGCAAGAATTCTCAATATGCCTCCTCCTACCACTGTCAAACACTTGCAGACTATTGTGGGATACACTAGATACTATCACAAGTTTATTAGGAACTACACAAGTATAACAACACCTTTGGAATAGTTACTAAAGAAATCTAAAGAATTTCATTGGACTTGGGAATGTGATAAATCGTTCGACCTGCTAAAAGATAAGTTGAGTAATGCACCTATTTTAACTTATCCTAACTGGAAAATTGAGTTCCATGTGCACATTGATGCCTCTATTATTGCGTTGGGTGCTATCTTGAAACAATCAAGGGAAGGAAATATCGATCATCCTGTCTACTTTTCCAACATAAAGCTTTACTAGGATGAGCGCAACAGTTGGGCCCTCTATTTTGAAGAACCAATTTTGTGGACGCATAAGGTTTTGAGGAACCCCATATCACATTAGCATTAGATACAAGGAGAATAAAGCTAGCTTCTAGTGTGCCAACAAGGAAAAAGAGTGATGCACCAGCTGGAAGAAGAAGCGAAAAATCCTAGAATCTTCGAGCGCAAGAAAAGACAAAGAAGAATCAAGAAACCAGAGGAGTGGAATTAAGAAACAACCAAGAAAATGATATAATTTAGGGAAAATGTAACGAGAAAGGGTTGGGATTTTAGAATGGAGATGTGTTTTGTTGTATTGTTTTTGCTGATATTTCACTGTTGTGTTAGTTTAGATGAGATTACTTTGCTAGGATCTATCTTCCAAGTGAACAACTAATTATGGTTCTGGTGTGTAAGTTGCGATATGAAAGACCTGCCCTATGTTCACCAGTCTAAGATATAATAATACAAAAAGGACTATTCAAGGATACAATTTTTGTTGTGTTATGGATGAATGCTCAGTCTTTTTTTCGTGTAACCTATCCTTTTTTGTGTATCTACTAATTGCATTACTCTTTTAGCAACTTATGTAATGTATGTTTTTACTTTAACGTTGTGCTACATGGAATTTTCACTGTCTTTATCGACCTATGGATTCTGATGATACGAACTCTTTACATATAAGTATGGAACTATGCTAGATCTAATGATCTGTCCTCTATAATTCACTTTATCACACAAAGTCTCAGATACAAATTGGGTGAGACCTCCTTCTCTTGTAGAAGGTTGAATATGCCAGTGAAAATAGACTACAATGGTATCTTTGTTGGCAACCTTCGAGAACCTCGGTCTCCAATTTCGTGCCAACAATTTTTTTTTTTGTCGATACTTGAACCTGGGTCTCTTGGGTGAGATTCGAGTATCCTGACCAAATAGACTACAATGGAAAGATAATTCTTGGATATGGTGTACGATTTGAAAAAGTTTAGGAATTATTTACTTGGAATTGATTTTAAGTTTTTGACCGACTCAAGACTGTGATAAAGAGTTCGACCTGCTAAAAGAGAAGTTGAGTACTTAACTTATCCTAACTGGAAAATTGAGTTCCATGTGCACATTGATTCCTCTGTGATTGCATTGGGTGCTATCCTGGCATAACCAAGGGAAGGAAATCTCGATAATCATGTCTACTTTGACAACAAAAAGCTTTCCGAGGTTGAGCGCAACTATACTACAAATGAAAGGGAAGGTTTGGAAATGGTTTATGCTTTACAAAAGTTTAGACATATTTGTTAGGTAGTCATTTTAATTTTTTTACTGATCACTTTTCTCTGAAGTATCTGGTTAACAAACCTGTGTTAGAAGGTAAAATTTGCAGATGGTTGTTGTTATTTCATGAGTTTTCTTTTGAAGTCATTGGAAATCCTGGTAAACTAAATGTGGGGCCAGATCATTTGTCTAGACTAGAGTCGGGAGAAAGTGGCAGAGATGTATATGATCATATCCCCGATGCATATTACTTCTGCATTGAGGATATTTCTGATTATCTATCATATATTTCATTATTTTTAACCATTGGTACTATGCCAAAGGGTTATTCTAAAACTAAAAAAAGACACCTAGTGGTTTGTGCAACAAACTATCAACTAATTGTGGGCAAATTTCACAAATTAGGATTGGATAACATCTTGAGGCGATGTGTTCTAGACCATGAAAGACCTGATATTCTATGGGAATTTTGCAGTGGAGTTGTGGGAGGACATGTTGGCAGAAAGGCTACTGCCAATAATATCTTACAAGCATGTTTATGGTGGCCTACAATGTTTAAAGATACTAAGTAATATGCTCCAACCTGCAATGTATTTCAGAGAGTGGGGAAGCCATCTCGTTGTGATGAGTTACCTCTACACCTTGTCCAAGCACTGAAAGCATTTGAAAAATGGGTTGTCAATTTCAATGGTTCAATAAATCCCCTTTCCAAGCATTCCAAGGAAAGATACATAATTACCACAACTAATTACCTGACTCGATGAGATGAAGCAAAGGATGCTTGGGATTGTTGTACAACCACATAAACATGGTTTATCTTTCATTATATTATTACCTGGTTTGGTTTTCCTCAGATATTGACCAATGATCAAGGATCACACTTTGTCATTGAGACTATTGCGACCCTTACAAGAGAATTTCTGATTTAGCATCATAAGAGTAGTCCCTACCATCCGTAGGCTAACATAATAGTGGAATAATTTTATAAAATATTGGTGATGGGGATGACTAAAGTTTGTTGCAAAATCGTGATGACTAGGATGAGCGAGTTCCAACTGTGTTATGGGATTATCAGACTACCACGAAGAGATTAAACATGTATACTCCATTTCAACTGGTATATGGTAGAGAGGCAATTGTACTAGCCGAGTTTCTCACCCCAATTTTATTCATTGCGTAAGCTACTAAGAAGATAGATGATGACTCACTTTTTGAGTGGGTCGAGGAACTGATGGAACTTGATGAGGCTCGATTCTTATCATATTTTCATCAAATCATAGAGAAATCCCAACAAAAGTACTGGCATGATCGCCATATAAGGCATAAATAATTTGCGTAAGGTGACTTCATCCTAGTATATGACAAAAAGTATCATAAACATATGGGGAAGATACATATGCACCGACTTAGACCTTTTATAGTTGCAGAAATATGTGACTCTAGAACTATCAAATTAGCTCAACTCGATGGAATTATTAGACCCATATGGGTGAATGGTGCACACCTGAATCCCTACCCTTCTTCCTCATAATCAAAGTTTCATCACACTCCTGTCTCCAAAGTGAATTTCATAGGTAGGCTCTCTATTTATGTCTCTGTTTTCCATTTCTATATTTTTATTTTTCTATTTCTTTCAATAAGACAATGACGTGGTCTATGATCACATGTCCTATATTTTAGTGTCCTTTCCAAATCGTCCAACCTGGATATTCACTTTGTGGTTGGGGAGGTCTCACTCACATCATCTTGTACTTAACATTGTCAGAGTTTGAATTCAATTCCCTGGTGTCATCACATGGGTCGTTAAAATTTGTTTGTACATTTTTGCTTGTCATCACGTCACTTCCTATCATAGTCAATTAAATATTAAAAATTGTCCTTCCTTTTTCCAGTTCACCACCACCATTCTCATTACTTTCCCAATTTGATTTGATGTCCCATTACCAACTTTCCAATTACACATTTAGTTTCCCAAATCACATCGTAGATTTTTCCTCATTTGAGGGATTTAGTCGCTGTTAATGCCCACTATTTTCACCCTACAGCATTCAATACATGACCATCATGTCACCTTCTTCATAATTCTTATAAACATGCCTTTGGATGAAGGATCCATCTTCTTGTATTATCATCCTGCTAACTGTATACTTAGTCCTGAAGCCCCTTGAGAAACTTGGGAACTTGTGTCCATAGCCCCATCCCCTAGTTCTCTTTGTGTATTATCGTAAGTATACTAGGGTGGTTCACACCTCTGGTCAGGGATCTACCTCCAAATTTTTTTCACCAATCACTTTGATTGTCCCGGAAAAATTCATCGATCCACGGGTCGAAGGTTTAGATGACCTCCATGGGAAGGTGGAACACACTCGGCTTGTGGACATTGATTTCGCTGATGTTGGTGAGTACCTCTTAATGGTGGTTCACACCTTCATGGAATGCACCAACTTGTCAGATGGCGACTTCCAATGATAGTGGAAGAAATTGTTCCTGTCCATGCGTGACAACATGTTGATGAATTTGTGGGACTTTCCATTGTTCGACACCACTAGCGAAGTCAAAACATTCACCAAATTTATGATTATCTGAGTCCTCACACACTATTGATGGACAAGAGGCACCCCATACATGTTGAATACATCCACCAATTAACAGGCTTATCCATTATAGGTCAAAATGTATTAGACAACTTCTAGGGGTCAGGGAAACATGGAAGGAAAAAGGGTACACTCAGCCTGTATGACCTATATGGTACTCACCAGAAAGTTCATGGTGCTTAGATTGAGCCCATTAATTATACAAAATTTCGTTGTTATTTCTACCTCATCGCTTACAAGGTAATGAAAAATTATACAAAGAATGAGTGTATGCTCGATGCGATAGCGATGGCTGAATTTACCGAAAATGGTGCACCACATAACTAGTGCCAGTACTTGCTAACAAATATATTGTAGGCTTGTACATATTTTCATGAGAGAACCACCTACTTCATCTATGGTTACTTACTCGTCTCTTTTGCGATGTGAAAATGGCATCCACTCCAATTTGGACAACTCACCTACAATTTTGATCCTTGAATCTCCAAGTTATTCGATTTTTGGCATGCTCATACCTTGGTTAGAAATACTGTTGATTACAATTTTTTTTTTCATGGTGGAAAAATGAGATGATTACCGCAACGCAGAGGCTTTGAATTCCACAGGCGATCCTCAACAAACATACTCAGCACATTTCGTTTGGTATGAATCGCGACCACACCTTTGTGTGACTATTAGGATATACCCTAGTTTTGATTCATATGACTCCTCTTTCATTATATCTGGATGCAGTAGTGCTTGACAAGGAGGTCAAGGGATGGTCAAGGTTACTCATGGAAGAGACACCAGTGGGTATCTCCTACACCCTGTTGACCATTTTGCAAAGGTACTCTCCAGTGGTGACATCAAGGATAGGCCCTATAGTGAGAAAGAGAAATTGAACACCCTCCATCTTAGAGGAAGAGGTAGATGAAGGTGAAGAGGAAGTGTTTCCGAGCAACACAATTTATATACCATTTTCCTCCATTCGTGATGACACCACTATATCAGGTAAGTAATTCCGAAAATTCCTTAATTCTATTTTTTCTTGGAAGAAGATACGTACCAAATCCCCCTCCAATTACACCATTGATCCTATCATAATGGAGGGCATACCCCTTTCCTCCTACCCACCTCAATCCCACACTACTCCACTTCCATTGCATACCAACCCCCCTCAATTTCAAACCACTCCACCCTGGACGCGCACTAGAATTTCCACCCCATTCACTTCGCCATCCATACCCGACATCATACACATTATTTATGACCCTCCACTGAATCTCCAATCTACCACTATCATTGAGGAAGACACCACCCCGCAGAATAGTGGGACCACCACCACCATGCACACCCCTCCAACATCCCCAACCCATAACTAGTTTGATAGAGTTTTTCTAGACTCTACTTCCCATCTCGCCACAACTATCGTTACCAATGATCCATTTCCATCCACTGCTCCTCATATCCTAGAAGTCCAAGTCCCCCTCCACACAACCCTCAAAACTACCTCTCATCCACAGCCAGAGACAAGGCCTAAAACATAAATTTTGATTGATTAGGACCCTCCACAAGACCAATTAGATGATCATGATGACACTCAGTCATTGTGAAATATTCTTGATACAATATATTATGTAGAACACATAAAATCCTGGAGGAAATGACATAATAATAATGATATATCCAGAAAAATAATAGAAGAACACCAGAGTAACACCAAAATAATCACCAGGAAGAGAAAATTTATTATGATATCAATGTTCACTTGCATCTTCGAAGGGGAAACCTCCAACATAGTAAATATTTAATACAATAATATTCAAGACAAGATATCCAATGCCTCCTACTCTTATTTATTCTAATTCTACCTTCTAAGGAAACTTCTAGAGGAAGATATTTCTAGAAGCAAAATCTTCTATTAGGTCTTCTTACATTGACTTATTATTCTTTATTAATTAGGCCTTATTAACTAACATCAGCCTTTAAAACATATCCTAATAACTAATGACCCATGGAGAGGGGTTAGGATTGGATCCTAACATGTCATCCCCTTTCAAAAGAAACCTTGTCCTCAAGGCTGCAGGTGTGGAAAATGTTGAAGTATCGTCACAGGTTCCTAGGTCACCTCCTATGGTGTTGTGTCCTTCCACTTGGTCAACACTTCCTTCATAGTGTGGCCACACAACTGATGTTCACAGTTATTGAGGAATTCTTCCGGTTGGAACCACAGGGAAAATTCTTCATATAATTCCGATAGGATGGTTTGGACTCTGCAATTATGTCCCACCACTTTCTTCAGACAGGAAACATGGAACACTGAATGGATTTTGGAAGTAGAAGGAAGGGACAATTTGTAAGCCACAGAACCAATGCGCTTGATGATCTGGTAGGGTCCATAAAACTTAGGTGCCAATTTGTGATGTCCCTAATTTTTTAGAGATGTTTTGTTGTAAGGTTGGAGCCTGAGAAACACCTGATCATCTTCATGAAAAAACCTTTATGAACGATGGTGGTTTACCTATTGCTTCATGCAATTTTGGGCCATGTGGAGGTTATCCTTCAGAGTCGCTAGAGTGGTTCTATGACCTTGAAACATTGTATCAATATATTGTACCTTGGATGTGCCAGGAAGATAGGTAACGACTATCAGTGGCCTTTTTCCATACACCGCTTCATATGGGGTCATTTTAGTGTTCGTATGATAGGAAGTATTGTACCACCACTCTACCAAGGGAAGCCACCACCGGTTCTATTTGTCTCAAGAAAAAAAAAACACAAGTAGGTTTCCAAATATTTGTTGAGTACTTCTACCTGGCCATCATATTGGGGGTGATAAGTTGTGATCATGTTTAGTTGAGTGCCTTGCAATTTAAACAACTCTTGCCAAAATGTGCTGATGAAAGTTGGGTCACGATCAGAGACAATAGAGTTTGGCATTCCATGTAGCTTGAAAATATGATCAAGGAAGACTTGTGCTATGAGTGCTGGTGTGAAAGGGTGAGGTAAAGGACAAAAATGAGCATACTTGGAGAGGCGATCAACCACCACCATGATGACATACTTGTTCCCGACTTTAGGAAGGACCACAATAAAATAGATGGAAATTTTGGTCCACAAAGAAGCTGGAATAGGTAAGGGTTGTAGGACGCCTAGAGAATTGATTGTTTCACCTTTATTACGTTGGCACACCTCACATTCTGTGACAAATTGAAGTATATCCTTCTTCATTCCTACCCAAAAAAAATAACGACAAGCATGAGCATATGTCTTTTGGAATATCGAGTGACCCGCTATAGCTAAGGAGTGTAACTCATTTAATATATTGGGCTTGAGTGTTGAGGAGGGTGAGATAACCAAGTGATCCTTATATCAAAGAATATTATCCTTCCAAGTGTAGCTAGTGGGAGGATTAGGGTCCTCCTGAAGAAACTAAATTAATTTGGAGGTAGTCTGGTGCGTTATCCACTCTTAGCACACTTCTTCAATCCAATAAGAGACTAGTAAGGATAAATAAAAGAGGGAGTCATCCTTATCATGTTGACTGGAAAATGCATTTGCTACTATGTTATCTTTTCCCTTTTTGTAGATTATTTCATAATCATAATCCAACATTTTTTTCAGCCACTTATTTTGTTCCGGGGATGATAATCACTACTCCAGAAAATATTTCAAACTATGGTGATTTGTTTTAATCTACAAATGATGTCCCAAAAGATATGATCACCAAGTGTGCATCGAATGGAGAATGGCAATCATTTGTTTTTCATACATAGATTGGACCAGATTGCAACCACTTAATGCTTGGCTAGTAAATTCCAAGGGTCGACCATCTTAGGTGAGAATTGCACCTATACTCTTGTTAGAAGCATCTGATTCCACCAAAAGGGTTTTTTTGAAGTCATGAGTTTCTAGGACAAGGGTAGTGCACATGGACCTCTTTAAATTTGTGAAGGCTTGTTCAACAACATGCATTTAATGAAACACAATCTTCTTAAGGAGGTTAGTCAAGGGCTTAGCAATTTTTCCATAATGTTTGATAAATTTCCTGTAATAGTCAGTGAGACCAAGAAAACCCCTTAGGACCTTTAAGGTCATTGGGTGCGGCCATTCTTGCATAGCTTGTATCTTTTTTGGGTCCACTTTTACCCCATCTCTGTTGATAATGTGCCCCAATTATTCCACTTCGTTGGCAACAAATGAACATTTGGTATTTTTGAAAAACAATTGGTTTTCCTACAACAAGTGAAGGACTATGTCCACATGAAGAATATGGCTATCCCAAGTGAGGATATAAATGAGTATGTCATCAAAGAAAAACAAGACAAACTTCTAAAGCTAAGGTTTCAATATCTTATTCATGAGACTTTGGAAGGTGGATGGAGCATTGCAAAGGCCAAAAGGCATGACCAATAATTCATAATGTCCTTCATGAGTTCTGAAAGCAGTCTTCGGAATATCTACCTCCTTCATCTGGATTTGGTGATAACCAGAGTGAATGTCTAATTTGGTGAATACACAAGCACCTTGGAGTTCATCCAACAAATCATCATGACAATAATGTGAAATTTATATTTGATGGTCAGTTTATTCAAGGAATGAAAATCAATTAACATGCACCAAGTACCATAAGCATGTTCATAATGAAAAGATGGAACTTATTTTGGGTTTGGCTCAACATTATTACCCTTGAAGAGTTGCACCATTTTGTCGACTTGCTGGGTAGGGGATGTGGAGAATTCATTACAGAGGGAAGCCACGCTGTCAACAATTTGTTGTTCCAGGTGGTACATTCGATCCTCCAAGGTGTCTTGGGAATGAGAGTGAGTGGTAGGCATGGTGAAGGATTAGGTAGCAATGGAGGTGTCGAGATGGAAAAAATGGGATTAAAATTGATAGGTACCTAGGTGATCAAGACAAAGAGAGGAATCCAATGGGATAGGTATCAAGAAAGGCATCCTAGAGGGGGTTGGATCCGCAGGAAAAAAAAAGGATTAAAATTGAAGGGTACCACTATGATCAGAATGATGAGAGGAATGCAATGCACTAGGTCACAAATAAGGGTGTTGACAGGCCCAATATATATATATATATATATATATATATTTAACTCCTATGGAATTATACTCTGAATTGAATAATACTACAGAGGTGGAATTCCCAAATTCTTAGCAAGACAAAAGATGTAGTAATTTTGCAACCCCAATGCAGATGGCAAGGTTGCATTGCAGTAAATATTGTTTTTTCTTTCTCTATTTTGTTCCCAAGGGTTAGGGTTTCTAGTGAATATACAGTCAAGGGTTTTCCCTGTGATGTAGCTCTCTTATATATGTGTGGGGTCCAATAGTAGTACTCGACCCAATATCTTAGGGCATCAAGTAAGGAGGCTAGACCATATCCTTAGCCATACTACCTGACTACCTAGGTACTAGAGAGTCACTTCCCGAGTGTTTTTCTTGGTGACACTATAGCAGTCAGGTGATCAATCGATTTATCTATGGAGGGCTTCAGGATGTCTAGGTTGATGCATATATAGGTGTTGTATGATGCACTACCACTCGAAGGGGTACCAACAGGTGTTACAAGGGTGTTCAATAGATGTGTGATTAAGAACCATTTGTGTTTCCTATGTGTATGACTCCCTGGTCGTGGGTTTATGCATGTAATGACAAATCTCGGTAGCTTAAAGACGTCAAAATATGTCTCTACCTTGAAAAATTTTATCCCACAAGTCTTTCCTTGGAAAGAGATTTGATACCACTTGCAATATTCCTCATACAATATATTATGTAGAACATAAAATATCTAGTAGGAAATGATAGAATAATAATGATATATCTAGAAAAATAATAGAAGAACACTAGAGTAACAACAGAATAACCACTATGAAGAGCAACTTTATTATGATAGCAATGTTCACTTTCCTCTTCGATGGAAAAACCTCTAGAAGAGAATATCTCTATTACAATAATCTCCAATACAAGATATCCAATTCCTCCTACTCTTATTTATACAAATTCTACCTTCGAAGGAAACTTATAGAGGAATATCTTTCTAGAAGCGGAAGCTTCTATTAGGTCTTCTTACATTGACTTGTTATTGTTTATTAATTAGGCTTTATTAACTAATTTATGCCTTTAAAACATATCATACTAACTAATGACCCATGGAGAGGGGTTAGAATCGGATCCTAACACAACACATAGAACTACTTCTATCAAGGAACAACTTGCGCCTATGTTACAGGACCCACACCAATGTCAACATATATTGGAGCTCTGTTTGGAGAAAACAAAGGTGATTGCAACACTTCCTCAGGTAGTCAAAAACTAGATTGCGTGAAGCCTCAAAGCTCACTCACCTACCATAGATGGTGTTGGTACCCCTGATTTTTCGAGCTTTCTATTGCAAGCGGTCAACCGCTTGTTTTGTGGCTTCCCTTGGATTCCATTTTCACCAGTGGAGAGTTGTCCACATGGGATACACGACAAATCATGCACCTTATCAGGGATTCCACTGCAATGTACCAGATGAATAATAATATGTGGAACATAAATATTTAACAAGCAGTAATGGAACAACTAGATTATAGCTAGAACAATACGAGAATAACACCAGAAAGAGCACCTTTATTAGAGATAACAATGTTCACTTGCCTCTTCTAGGGGGAAACCTCCAACAGAGAATATCTCTATTACAATAAACTCTAAGAAAAAAATATCCAATTCCTCCTACTCTTATTTATACTAATTCTACCTTATGAGGAAACTTCTAGAGGAATATCTTTCTAGAAGTGGAAGCTTCTATTAGGTCTTCTTACATTGACTTATTCTCCTTTATTTATTAGTCCTTATTAAATAATGTCAGCCTTTATTACATAGAAAATATATTCTACTAACTAATTACCCATGGAGATGGGTTAGGATTAGATCCTAACATGCCCTACCCCTTCAAAAGCAGCCTTGTCCCCAAGGCTGCAGGTGCGGAAACTTCTAGAGTATAGTTGGTTCCCAGGTTGCATCCTCAAGTGATGCGTCCTTCCACTGGATAATCACTTCTTTGATATTTATGCCACACAACTGATGTTCATGGTGATTGAGGACTGTGTCTGGTTGGAGCCAAAGGGATCCTTCTTCATCTAATTCTAGAAGGATGGTTTGGACCCTACAATTTTGTCCCACCACTTTCTTCAGACAAGAAACATGGAACATCGGATGGATTTTGGAAGTAGTTGGAAGGGCCAATTTGTAGTTCACTGAACCAATACACTTGATGATCTCGTAGGGACCATAAAACTTGGGTGCCAGACTGTGATGTCCCTGGGCTTTGAGATATGTTTTCTTGTAAGGTTGGAACTTAAGAAACACTTGATATCCTTCCTAAAAAACCCTTTCTGAATGATGTTGGTCCACCTGTTGCTTCATGCGATTTTGGGCCATGTGGAGGTTATCCTTCAGATCCAAGAGGGTGGTTGTGCGACCTTGCAACATTGTATGACTTGATTGGACCTTTGATGTTCCTAGAATATAGGTAGTGACTGTAGGTGGGCGTTGACCATACATTGCTTCATATGGGGTCATTTTAGTGGTCATATGATCGGAAGTATTATACCACCATTTTTCCAAGGGGAGCCATTGCACCCACTGGTTTTTTTTGTCCGAAGAAAAACACCCCAAGTAGGTTTCCAAACATTTGTTGACCACTTTCGTTTGGCTGTCAGAATGGGGATGATAGGTTGTGCTCATGTTCAATTGGATTCCCTGCAATTTAAACAACTCTTTCCAAAATGTTCTTGTGAAAGTGGGGTCACGATTAGATACAATAGAGGTGGAATTTCCATCTAACTTGAAAATATGATCAAGGAAAACTTGTGCTACTAGTGTTGGTGTGAAAGGGTGGGGTAAGGCACAAAAATGAGCATATTTAGAGAGGCGATCAACCACCACCATGATGATGAACGTGTTCCCATATTTAGAAAGGCCCATTATAAAATCCATGGAGATTTCTGTCCATATAGAAGCTGGAATGGGTATGGGTTTTAGAGTGACTGGAGACTTGATAGTTTCACCTTTATTATGTTGGCACACCTCACATTCTGTGAAAAATTGAAGGATATCCTTCTTCATGCCTACCTAGAAAAAATAATGACAGGCACGAGCATATGTATTTTGGAAGCCCGAGTGACCCACAATAGCTGATGAGTGAAACTCATTTAAGACTCGTGGCTTGAGTGTTGAAGAGGGTGAGAGAACCAGACAATACTTATATATGAGAATATTGTCCTTCCAAGTGTAGATGATGGGAGGATTAGGGTCCTCATGAAGGCATTGGATTAACTTGGAGAGATTCAGGTGTATTAGCCACTCTTGGGGTACTTCTTCAATCCAATCAGGGACCGGTAAGGATAAGGAAAAGAGGGAGTTGTCTTCCTCATGTTGGTGTGATAATGCATCAACTACTATATTATATTTTCCCCTTTTTTATAAAATTTCATAATCATAACCCAACATTTTGGTCAGCCACTTATTTGTTTACGGGGAGGATAGTCATTGCTCCAAAAAATATTTTAGAATATGGTGATATGTTTTGATTTTAAAACAAACGCCCCAAGAGATACGGGTGCCATGTGTGCACTACATGGAGAATGGCCATCATTTATTTTCCATACGTACATATTCCCATATTGTGGCCACTCAACGCTTGGCTAGTAAAGGCCAAATGTCTACCATCTTGTGTGATCATTGTGACTATACCAGTTCCATAAGTATTTGATTCCACCACAAAGGTTTTGTTTAGGTCGGGTGCTAATAGGATAGGGGTAGTGCATATGGCCCTCTTTAATTCTTTGAAGTCTTTCTCATCGGCATGTGTCCAATGAAATGCATTCTTCTTAAGAAGTTTGCTCAATGGCTTTGCAATTTTTTCATAATGGTGGACAAATTTCTAGCAATATCCTGTGAGACTAAGAAAACCCCTTAGGCACTTTAAGGTCTTGGGTCGTGGCCATTCCTGCATAGATTTTATCTTTTTGGGGCCCACTTTTACCCCTTCTCGACTGACAATGTATCCCAAGTATTCCACTTCACTAGCTCCAAATTAACGTTTGGTGTTTTTAACCAACAATTGGTTTTCCTGCAGCGAGTGAAGGACTTTGTCCACATGAAGAAGGGGGCTATCCCAAGTGTGGCTTAAAATGATGAGGATGTCATCAAATAAAAACAAGAAAAACTTCCATAGGTAAGGTTTCAATCATTTATTCATGAGACTTTAGAAGGTGGATGGGGCATTGCAAAGGCCAAAAGGCATGACCAAGAACTCATAATGTCCTTCATGAGTTTTGAAAGTAGTCTTTGGAATATATGCCTCTTTCATCTAGATATGGTGATAGACTAAGTGAAGGTCTAATTTGGTGAATACATAGGCACCTTGGAGTTCATCCAATAGTTCATCAATGATAGGAATGGAAAACTTATCTTTAATGGTTAGTTTATTCAGAGCACGAAAATCAGGGCACATGCACCAAGTACCTTATTTGTTTAATACCATAACCACTGTTGAATAATATGGTCTAGTACTAGGGTGAATTACCCTCGCCTCCAGTAATTCTTGTACCATCTTTTCTATTTCATTTTTCTGAGCAAATGGATATCTATAGGGATTCACATTGGGGGGTTGGATGCTCGGAAGGAGAGGGATTCTATGATCATGCTCACCCCTCAAGGGAGGTAAGGCTATGGGAATCTCAAAGAACCTGGGGTACTTTTCCAAGATGAGTTGCAGACTAGGAGGAACTACCCGAGAGTCATGTTCAGTGAGCTGGATGGCATTAAATTGAGAAATCACACCATGGTGGCATTTATTCAATAGTTTTTCCATCTTGTGAGAGATGATGATTTCAGGAGAGCCTGCTTAGAGACTTCAGAAGGTATAGGAGTGAGCGTCTTGGATGAAGCTGATATATAATTCTTGATAATCCATTTTTATTGGCCCCAGAGTGAAAATCCATTCCACTCCTAATACAATATCACAACCACCCATGGAAATAGAGAACATGTGGGTTTTCAGAGTATAATCACCCATTTGGAGTTTGGCATTCTCACAACGGCCCCCCGACATCATAATACCACCATTAGCGTTGAGGATTTGAAAATTAGAAACAGGGCAGAAAATAAAATGGATCTCATCAGCAAGTAAGTGATAAATAAAATTATGTGTGCTACCACTATCAATCAACACCACCATTGTCTGATGTTTGATGTATCCCTTGAGCTTCAATGCCTGTGGGGCCGAAATACCTGAGAGAGCATGAAGCAATATGATGGGTTCCTCTGGTTCCACAGGGGTTACAACTGGAGATTCAACGTGATCACTTGTTGGAGCCTCATTTGATGGGATGTCTTTAGAAGGATATGAAGAGGATGCATAAATATGGAAGAACTTTGTTTCTCTACATTTATGTACTATTGAAAACTTTTCATCACAATAGTAGCAAAGTCCTTGCTTGCGACATTCCACCATTTCAACTGGAGATACCTTTTGGACCTTCAATGTTTGTGTCAAAGCTGGGTGAGCCCTAGGTCTAGGACGATGAGAACTAGACCCTTCATGGGTGGGGCCTGAAGGATGGTCTCTACTTCCTTTTCTATTTGACATGCCTGGAACCAGGTAGTAGGATGATGCATGCTCACATGAGCTCGAATGGATTCCTTTAAGTCACTGATAAAATATTCAAGGTAAAATGCATCAGATAAGCCCTCAATCCTGACATCCAATTTTTTAAATGCCATGATGAAATCTGTAACTGATCTAGTTTGGAGCAACTTGGTGAGTCTACCCAAAAAAATGTGATTCCCTATCAAAAAAGGCACATAATGATTTAGTGGACATGTTCCAAGTGGGTATTCTTGGATAAAAAAAATTATGCCACTACAACCACTACCATCGTTATTGATCCAGGTACAAAACCCCTACATGGAGTTTGGTCTCATCATCCCAAATATTATGGAGGGAGAAGGATTTTTCCATTTCAGAGACCCACCTTATTGGGTTGGATCCATAAAAATTATGCATGTCAACTTTGGGCACTTTATTCCAAGAGTGTGGAGAGCCCCAAGGGGAGTGGGAGGAATGAGTATGATCATAATGGGAATGTTGAGGGTCCTCTACATTGGGTTCTACCTGAATAGATTTTGTGAAAGAATGCATGGATTCATGGATGGCTACTTGGATTTCTGCAGGGAGGGAGTCATTGGTTTTTGTTTGTATGGTAGCGGGGATGGATTCCATTCGTGATTCTAAGCTAGAAATCCCAGTATCCCAGTATTCTTGGGTCTAATATTGGGTAGTTGGCATGGTAGCATATTAGGTAGTAGATGAGGTGGTGGGACAAAAATTGGGACCAAAAAAAGTAAGATGTACCAGGGTGATCAGGACAAAGAGAGGAGTCCAATGGGATAGGTGTCAAATAAGGGTGTCTCGAAAAGGGGTGGGACTACAGAGAAAAAAATGGATTAAATGTGAAGGGTATCACTATGATCAGAATGAAGAGAGGAATGCAATGGACTAGGTTAACAATAAGGGTGTTGATGGACCCCATTTTTTTTTTACTCCTGTGGAGTTATACTCCGAGTTGAATAACACTGCAGTGATGAAATGACCAAATTTTTAACAGGAAGAAATGTGTAGGAATTTCACAACCAGAATGCAGGAGACACAGTTGCACGACAATAGATCTTGTATGTTCTGTTTATGTTTTCCTCCCAAGGGTTAGGTTATTCAAGGTTTCTACAGACAAGTGTTTCCTTGTTCTATAGCTCTCTGATATATGTGCGGCGTCCAATAGTAGTACTCGACCCAATATCTCAAGGAACCGACTAAGGAGGCTAGACCGTGCCCTTAGTCGTACTACCTGACTACCCAGGTACTAGAGAGTATCTTCATGAGTGTTGTTGTCAATGGAACTATAGAATTCAAGTGGCATATTGGTTTATCTACAAAGGGATTCATGATATCTAGGCCGATTCATATACAATTGTTGTCTAATGTGCTACCACTCGAAGGGGTACCAACATGGGTTGCAAGGGTGGCCAACAATGTGCACTTAAGTATCACTTGTATTTCCTACACATATGAGTCCCTGAATGCAAGTTTATGCATCGAAAAACACATCTCAGTAGCTTAAAGATGCCAGAATATGTCTCTACCCTAAAAAAAATTACCCCACAAGTTTTTCCCAGGAAGGAGCTCTAATACCACTTGCAATATACCAGATGAATAATAATATGCAAAATAGAAATATTTAGAAAGAAGTAATGGAACAACCAGACTATAGCTAGAACAATACCAGAATAACACCAGAAAGAGCACCTTTATTATAGATAACAATGTTCACTTACCTCTTCAAGGGGGAAACCTCCAACAGAGCAATTCTCTATTACAATTGTAACATCCCGAGCCACCCACAAGCCGGGAAATGATACCACTGCGGAAATACATACATACATACATAGATATATATAACATGCATTTTAATCGAAAATGAAACACATAAAACAGAGTTACTGTTACCATTTAGATTCAAAACAAGATTAACAGTAAATCCACATGCAACAGAACACATGATAACATTCCAGCATCAGTAGCACAAACATGCATAATGTATAAATTAAGCACATAAATGATACTTATCTTTTAAACTGGCATAACACCACCAAATACGTCTAGACCTTCCACGAACCTCCCAGCCTTAGACCACACTACTCATCACACTCAACAGTGGGTCACCCCAAAGCTGGGACTAAGATCCACCCAGGACAAGGGAATCCTAGACTAGGCTGAGGTTATAGGAAAACTGCACAATGCACCTGGAAGGATTCTCTCCAATAGCCTTCTTACGCCCACTACTTACAGACTCTCATTCCCCACATGCCTGTTCCACCTGGGAGTATACACCTTCACTGTCACACAGTCCATCGACTGCTTCACCTCCCTCTCAGGGTCTCGGTAATAGGTCGAATCAGAAATTCTCAGAGCTCCGTAGCTGGTGCTAGACTCTCTCTAGGAGAAAACCACTTCCCAACAAACTCTCTCACTTGGAGAGAGATGCTCACAGGCTTGACAAACTGCCTCTTATACCATGGGACCGACAACCCACTTCTTCAGCCAATTTCGAATCAATTCCAGCAAGGTACGGTGGCAGCAACGGTAACTGGTCAAAACAACTCAAGAAAACAAAAGGTAGCGACCCAAACAGTCTAGGTACAAACTCGACTCTCTGCAAGAGTGGATATGTTGGGTTCAAGGATGAAACAGGTCAGTTTTCCCTCCCATTGGGTTATTGTTCAGGTATGCGTGGGTATGTCGAGGTCAAAATGCATAGGCCATATGGAATTCACAGGAATCGAGAATGGCAAGCGAACTCCAGCACAATTGGGCTCGCAGATTACTGATTCCAGAGGTTCGTGAGGGTATGCAGATGCAGACGCAGAGGCAAATAGTTCAGACAGAATACAGGAGAGAACCCCCAACATGACTGACTTTTGCATCTTTAATTGCATGCGCCGAGGTCGACACTTGTCTTCCTGGAGATGTATGTGTTTCCTTTTGCACACATTGCCTTTCCTGGGACTTAGGATAAAAACATGTCTTTTACACAGCTTTGGAATAATAATAAATTATTATTCTCAAGAACTTAAGCCCCTAAGCTTAACCCCTCTTTCCAAACTTTCATCCCCCTTTCCCTTACCCACCTTGTGGGAGCTTAGTCCCCCATCACTCTTTCTTTGTGGTCAGTCTGCACGTAGCGATGTTTATATTTTATTAATGATTTTCATATTTACATATGAAAGTCAGGCTCAGTGGCCTTGGCATCCAGCTCACCAGCCTAATAAAAACATAAGTCTCTTAGCTTATAACCACTCAGCTCACCAGCCTATAAACAAAATTACAATCCAGTAGGGGATCAACCTTGGGATATTACAATCCCCTCCCCTTATTTTTTTCACTATCCTCAATGCAAATCTTTACACAACATCAACAAGATTTCCAAAATATTCAAAAATATGTGGGTACTCTTCCCACAAAGCATCTTCATGCTCCCATGTTGTGTCCTCAGGACCGTACCAGGTCCACTGGACCTTTACAAGCCCTATCGTTCGATTCTAGAGCTATTTTCTCTTCCGATACAATATGCACACAAAATGCACTTGCAAGACACCTTCTTGCTCCACCTGAATCACATTCCAATCGATTACATGATTAGCATCAGGTATATATTTCTTAAGAAATGAAATATGAAACAGATTATGTATAGTCATGGATGCAGTTAATGCAAGCATATATGCAACTGGTCCAATCCTTTCTAGGATTTCAAACGATCCACAAAATCTGGCTGCCAACTTTGAAAAGTTTCCCAACCTCAGGGAACTTCTGTTGGCTTTTACTTTCAAGAAAACATGAAAACCCACTTTAAACTCTCGATGGGTTTTGTTCTTACCAGCATAAATCTTCTGCCTCTCTTGGGAAACTTTCAAATTCTTCTTAATCTTCAGTATTTGTTCTTCCATTTCCTTGAGCAACTCGGGCCCAACTACTTCTCTATCAATTGATTTGTCCCAACTTATTGGAGTATTGCACTTTCTACCATAAAGTGCTTCAAACGGGCTCATCTTCAACGATGCTTGATACCCATTGTTGTAGGAGAATTCTACCAAGTGTAGGTAGTCTTCCCATTTAGATGGTTTGTCCATCACATACATCTTTAGCTTATCCTCTATCACTTGGTTCACCTTCTCTATCTTCCCATCAGACTTGGGATGATAAGCAGTGTTGAAGTTCATATTTGTTCTGAATCCTTTGAACAACCCCTTCCAAAACTTTGAGGTAAATTTTGGGTCCCTGTCAAACACAATTGTCTTGGGAACACCGTGCAATCGTGCTATTTCCCTCACAAAAATATCAACAACTTATGAGTAGTCTTTAATGGAATGAAATGGGAAGATTTCGTAATCTTTTCCACCACGACCATGATTGAATCATGCTTCTTTCCAGTTCTGGGCAATCTTGTGATGAAATCCATTATCACTACCTACCACTTCCACTCAGGAATGGATAAAGGTTGCAACAACCCTACTGGGTTCATGTGCTTAGCTTTAACCTTTTGGCACTCCATACATATATCGATGTAATTTGAAATTTCCTTCTTCATACCTGGCCAAAATTAATGGCTTTTGATTTCTGCCACTATTTTCTAATATCCAGGTTTCCCAGCATAAGGCACAATATGCATTTCCTTCAAAGTCATAATTCTCCATTCTTGAGAATTAGGTACATAAATTATATTTTTTTACAGGAGTGTTCCATCCACTTCCAATTTTAATCTTTCACTTTCTGTAGCATCTTTCCTTACTGTAGTTTTTCTACCAATTCCTTGTACTGCAAATCTACATTTTCAGCTTCCAAAATTCTACCTTTAATATCAGTTTGATACATGCTAATGGGCATAGTATGTAGTTCATGTAGTCTCTTGCTAAGTGCATCAACCACTTTGTTCTCTTTTCCTCTAATATGCTTGATATCAAAATCGTACTCACAAAGGAACTCCAACCACTGACTTTGCCTAGCATTTAAGGTTGGCTAATCAAACAAATACTTTAGATCGTTATGGTTTTTCCTCAGTTCAAATCTCCTTCCCATGAGGTAGTGCCTCCATTTCTTCAGAGTGTGCACTATGGTTGCCAACTCTAAATCATGAGTGGCATAGTTCTTTTCATGCTCTTTCAATTTTATGGATTCATAACATATTACAAACCCATTCTGTCTGAGGAATCCTCCCAGTCCTTCTTTGGATGCATCTGTGCAAACCACAAAATCCTCATTCGGATATGCAATCCTCAGGATTAGAGCACTGGTTAACATCTGCTTCAATTGTTGGAAGCTTTTCTCACAATCTTTCGTCCACTGAAACTTATTCTCCTTCCTTTACAAGGAAGTGATAGGGTGAGCTATCCTTGAGAACCCTGTAATGAAGCTTCTGTGATAGCCGACTAGACCCATAAAGGATCTGAATTCTATTACATTATTTGGCATTGTCCATTCTCGAATGGATTCTATTTTCTGAGGATCCACAACTATCCCATCCTTTGAAATGATATGCCCCAAGTAATGGATCTGCTTTTGATAAAATGAGCACTTGCTCAATTTGGCATAAAGTTGGTGCTCTCTTAACACCCACAACACCATCATCAAATGTTTTTCATGCTCTTTCTCCGACTTGGAATACACCAGGATATCATCCAAAAATACTATGACAAACTTGTCCAGATAGTCCCTGAATACACCATTCATTAAAGACATAAAAACAACGGGTGCATTTGACAACCCAAATGGCACCACTGTGAATTCATAATGACCATACCTTGTTCTAAAGGTGGTATTTCTGATGTCTTCATCCTTTATTCTTACCCGGTGATATCCCTATCTAAGATCTATTTTCGAAAATATATTAGAATCCTTCAACTGGTCAAAGAGATCATTGATCTGGGACAGAGGATACTTGTTCTTAAGAGTCACTTTGTTTACGTGTCTGAAATCGATGCACAATCTCAATGTCCTATCATTCTTTTTCATGAACAAGACCGAGACTCCCCAAGCTGACACACTTGGGAATGTAGACCCCTTCTTCAACAACTCTTCAAGATGCAACTGAAGTTCTTTAAGATCTGGCATACTCATTCTATAAGGAGATTTCGACACTGGATCTGCTCTAGGCATCAAGTTTACAGAGAAGTCAATATCTCTTTTTAGGGGTAATCCTAATACCTCTTGGAATACATCCTCAAATGACTTTAGTACCGCATGATCTTTGATATTTGATACTTTATCCTTAGGTGCTTCCTCCATGTGGGATGCAAATAATTGACAACCTTTCCTATAGCACTTCTTCAGTTGTATTGCTGAGATTTCCCTGATAACAACAACTCTGGGAATTCCTTGGACTGTTTTCTGATTCCCCTCCTCATCCAGGAAAGTGAATGCCTTGTTACAATAGTCTAGGATGGCATGGTGTTATTCCAACCAATCCATCCCAATTAGACAGTCATAGGAACCTAAAGGCAGAATGTTCAATTCAGCCCTTGTGTTCATTCCTTTCATGTCCACTAGACAATACTTAATAAACTCCGTAACCTTTCTCTTGGTTCCTGTGGCCAGCTGTACTAACCAATATTTTCCATGTTTTATTCTTGTAAATTGAAAACTTTCCACCACTCTAGGATCTATATAACTATGACTAGCCCCTGAATCAATTAAAATAGTAAAGGCATGGTTATTGATCATACCTTTTACTTCAATCATGTGCGACTGATATTCTGCTTTCTTGTTGTCTAGGTATGTGTAGATCCTGGGTACTCTACTTCCCATGTCCTCCACTGTTTCATCTTAGAAAACATTATGGACAACTCTCACTTTGCCATTTTTGTGGGGACAGTCTCTGTACTTGTGGTTTCCCTGACAGCCCCAACACTGAATGGGCGTCTGCCTTGGCCTTTGTCCCCCTATGTCAGTCATTCTTGGCTCTCTAAAAGATGGTTGTCCTTGAGGAATGTTTCTGAAAAAGGGAGGTTTGTTTCCCTTCTTCCTCTTCTCTTTCTTGAACTTCTTCTGGTCATCCCAAGCCTTCCAAAAAGTGGTATTTTCTCTTTGTTGCTCACATGAGAATTTCTCTCTTATTATCATTTCTTCCATAATTTTTGTGTGATCATACTGAATCTTGTCCCCAATGGAAGGTGGTAGTCCACTCAGATACCTTTGAATTTTGACAGTCTCATCCTTGATGAAGGGAACATATTTCAACAACTCAAGAACCTTCGTTCGTATTCATAAATGGACATGTTGCCCAACTTGAGTTCAAATAACTCTTTCATCTTTCTGTCAAAGTATCTTTTAGTCAGGTATTTATTTTCAAAATACTTCTTGAATTCTTTCTTAGTAACTTATTTATCTCTAATGTGTTGCACCTGCACAAGATGATCCCACCACATGGATGCATTTCTCTTCAGTTGATACATTGCAATTCTTCCTTCTGCATGAGAGGAATAATTCTGCAGTTGGAAATATTTCCTCATGCCAAGCAACCATGTTTCAACATCTTCCTCCTTGTGTTCTCCATCAAACGTGGGAGGTTTAATCTTGTTCATTTTTCCCTTCAGCTCATCCACTCTAGATCTCCTGTGCTTTTTGGTAGGAGATGGGCTTGAACTACTATCTGCCTCCTTATTGAACTGCTTCAGGGAGTGGCGGCGATGCCTGCTAACACTTCTTGATCTTATTTTCTTCTCAGATGTCTTGTAACTCCCTGTTTTGCTTGAGTCAGTCTCCTTATCCAAATTATTTTCTATTCTCTCCAAAATATTCATCAAATTTAAGTTGAATTCTCCCTGTTTTTCCTTAGCTTTCATGAGATTTCTACTATCTGCTTTGTGAGTTTGGGCATCTTTCTGCAATCTTTCAATGATTTTCATCATACACCCTTCCTTATCTATCTCTTCTCCATGCTCATTGGATTTTGAACCTTCTAATCCCAAATGGACATCCATCCCTTTAGTGTTATTCTATGAACTGGAAGCATTTTGTGCCTCCTCCATTCCTCTACACTCAGTATCAATTCGCTTCAGTCCTAACACTTGTTGGACTCTGCAAACACAACATATAGTCAACCAGAATTTGTTAGGCCATCATTCCTTAACAAATCCCATATAATTCATAAACCGAATCTGTTTTAAGAAACGTCCATATTTCATGAATTTTCTGAGCTCTGCTCGGCTTTGTAACAATTTCAGGCCTTATCCCTTTTCTCTTATCCCCAACCCTTGTGACCACAGGCTGTGGCCAAGCGCTATATCGATAGGTACTTAATTAGGACTTCAGGTTACAAAGTCTTCATAATACATCACAACAGACTCTTGGAGTTCCGAATTAATGAACTCACGAAGTAGGGTGGATCAATGGTCCATGCCTACCCAACATCCAACGACTGACACTCGTTGTGAAACTTCTGTCAGCGAAGCTTCGGGACTTCAAGACTTCAGGTTCTGAAATATTTCACACTTACCTCCCTTCCAATCTCACAACTTTCGAACTTATGGCTTCTCTATCCTCCGGGCCCACATAGTACAGTTGTCACCAACTAAGGCGATGAAATGTGGTATGCCTAGGAAGGTCCACGTCACCCCAGGCGATGTCATCCGGCCCCACCACATCTACCCTTTCACTTTGAAACTTCGGGCTTCATAAGTTTGTGCATCAGCACATTACCCTTCTCCCGATTGTCGCAGTTCTAGACTCTCCCTGGATAATCGATTGTCCTTATCTCTCTCGCATCCAATAGTCGAGATCCACTTCGTGATTCCTTGCTTCAGAGGTGTTCACCTTGCTTCACTTCTAATCTTTCGATTTTGCGAATTACGAAGGGTTCTTGCAACTAACCCATGCACGACTTCTCAAGATCTAACGGTCAATCTCTCCCCTCAGATCTACGGTGTATATCTCTTCCAGAACTTCGGAGCTTCGGGACTTCATAAGTTTGTGCCTTAGCACATTCCAGTTCTCCTGATTGCCGAACTTTGAAAGGATTCCAGGATAACCTTCCTGCACCTTCTCCGGATCTGATGGTCGTAAATGACTCTCCTTCTCCTGAAAAGATCCTACAAACTACATTACTCTATGACCCAATATCATGTCTGTTGCTGTTTTATAATACCTCTACTCCTCCTGATCTTCTTAACATGACCAAGGTAACTTCTTGGCCCTCAGGTCCGAAATTAGTCCCTCCAGACACAATTTGCACCTGAAAAATTGGGTCCAATGACCACTTAGTCAACCCATCCAGGCTCAATGTTGAAACCTTGGCTCTGATACCAATTTGTAACATCCCCAAGCACCCACAGGTCAGGAAATGCTACCACTACAGAAATACATACATACATAGATATATATAACATGCATTTTAATCGAAAATTAAACACATAATACAGAGTTACTGTTACAATTTAGATTCAAAACAAGATTAACAGTAAATCCACATGTAATGGAACACATGATAACATTCAAACATCAGTAGCATGAACATGCATAATGTATAAATTAATCACATAAATGATACTTATCTTTTAAACTAGTGTAACACCACCAACTATGTGTAGAAATTCCATAAACTTCCTAGCCTTAGACAACGCTTCTCATCATGCTTAGCAGTGGGTCACCCCTGAGCTGGGACTAAGCTCCACCCAGGGCAAGGGAATCCTAGACTAGGCCGAGGTTACAGGAAAAATGCATAATGCAACCGAAAGGATTCTCTCTAGGAGCCTTCTTACACCCAATACTCACAGACTCTCATTCCCCACATGCATGTTCCATCCAGAAGTATACACATTCACTGTCACACAGTCCATCAACTGCTTCACCTCCCTCTCAGGGTCTTGATAATAAGTTAGATCAAGAATTCTTAGAGCTCCATAGTTGGTGTTGTACTCTCTCTGGGAGAAAAACACTTCCCAACAAACTCTCTCACCTGGAATGAAATTCTCATAGGCCTGACAACCTGCCTCTTCTACCATGGGCCTAAAAACCCGCTTCTTCAACCACTTTCAACTCAATTACAACAAGGTACGGTGACTACAACGGTAACTGGTCAAAACAACTTAGGAAAACATAAGGCAACGACCCAAACAATACAGGTACGAATGCAGCTCTCTACAAGAGTGGATATGTTGGGTTCAAGGGTAACATAGGTCAGTTTTCCCTCCTGTTGGGTGATGTTTTAGGTATGCATGGGTATGTCAAGTTCAAAATACAGAGGCTAGATGAAATTTACAGGAATCGGGAATGCCAAGCGAACTCCAGCGCAGTTGGACTCATGGATTACTAATTTCATAGGTGTGTGAGGGTATGCATATGTAGACACATAGGCAAATGGTTCAGATTCCCTAGATCCCAGTGAACTCAGGCAGAGGATGAAAAAATACAGGAGAAAACCCCCAACATAACTGACTTTTGCAGCTTTAACTGCATGCACCGAGGTTGACACTTGTCTTCCTGGAGCTGCATGTGTTTCCCTTTGCACACATTGCCTTTCCCAGGACTTGAGATAAAAACATGTCTTTTACACAGCTTTGGAATAATAATAAATTATTATTCTCAAGGACTTAAGCCCCTAATCTTAGCCCCTCTTTCCAACCTTTCAACCCCCTTTCCCTTACCCACCTTGTGGAATCTTAGTCCCCCATCACTCTTTCTTCATGGTCGGTCTACACACAATGATGTTTATATTTTATTAATGATCTTCATATTTACATATACAAAGTCAGGCTCATTGGCCTTGGCATCTAGCTCACCAGCCTAATAAACACATAAGTCTCTCAGCTTATAACCACTCAACTTACCAGCCTATAAAAACAATTACAATCCAGTAGGGGCTCGACCCTGGGGTATTACAACAATAAAATCCAATACAAAAATATCCAATGCCTCCTACTCTTATTTATACTAATTCTACCTTATAAGGAAACTTCTAGAGGAAGATCTTTCTAGAAACAAAAGCTTCTATTAGGTATTTTTACATTGACTTATTCTCCTTTATTATCAAGCCTTATTAACTAATGTTGTCCTTTATTACATAGAAAATATATCCTACTAACTAATGACCCATGGAGAGGGGTTAGGATCGAATCCTAACATCCACCGACCAACTCGAGTAGAGAATCACAACAGTCGAGCATACCAATCAATCCCTCACACAGTAAGTAGATTATTTGAGAGAGGTTTTCAATGAAGCCACTACAACTAAAGAACATGAGAAGATCTTGTAGGTACAAGATGAATCCAATGTTGCGGCGATGTTAGACAAAATTATCCAGGTCTAGCCTACTTTTCGACAAAGTTTACCTAAGATACTAGAGGAAATCACCCCAGTTGTTCCCGCCAACAGGATTTCCCTTGTTGCAGATGCTTGGATGAAATTATCTCAGATAACTGACAATCTCCAGTGGCAGTTGGAAGCCATCAAGATTAATGAATAGGAACAACCTAAGGAAATATTGGAAAATATCAACAAAGTTGTGGAGGAGGGTGATAATGTTCACACATATTTTCATCAACGAGCCACTGAGTGAAGCCAACTCTTTGAGGTGGTTAACGATTGGGTCGGTTTGATAGAGAGCTAGAACAAACTAATGGAGGACCTTAGGGAAAAAATAAAATGGATGCATCAAGAAGTTCAATCAATCACTGACCCTTTTGAGCAAATTACAAAGTTTGCGCAAATACAAGAAGATGATGAATGCATCGACACTTTTTATGACGCTCATCAAGATGCAATGAAATAAATCAATGATTTCAAACTGATCATCCAAGAGATATATGTCAAATTACACCACCTTTATTTGGTTGCGGAATCTGAGTGGGAGACACTGCTGGCTACAAAGCCCATAGAACCCGATGTGGCTGTGACACAAGTGTTTGTTGCATGAGATTCCATTTTGTTGTGGAAGTGGCAAGACAAATTTGTCCAATATGATAGTTTTAGAAAGCAGGTGGTGTAGACAGTACCTGAGTTAGATCCTTTGTTTGACGGAGAACACAACAAGGATGTAGAAAGTTGACTCAATATGAGTCAAGGATTGTGGTCAGGGCATGTTGGGCCCTCCGTTTTCGAAGACCGCCCAGTTTTTTGGAAATGTTAAAGTTTTGCAGAACAATATAGCATACCAGCGAGAGACCCAAGTGGAAGAAAGCTAGTCCCTAGTGTGCTAGCAATGAAAACAATCATGCGCCAACTAGAAGAGTGGTGGAAAGAGACAAAGTCTTCAAGCGCATGCAAAAAGGAAGTGAAATCAAGAAGAGACATTAGCAAACGCAAGAATCCAAAGAAATACCCAAGGGAAAGGAATAAATATGGTAACATGTAATGGGAAAAGGTTTTTGTTAACTTGTTGTCATGTTTTTGTTAAGAAGCTAATAGGTTATTGTTAGATTGATGTTGGTACACTATTGAGTTTGGTTGAGTCATTCTTTTGTTCTATCATTAATATTTCTCCATTATTGTCTGATGTGATAAGCCATTGTAAGATATTTTGGGGAAGGAACTGTGCTTGTGCAAAAGTCTGAGAGTCAAAATCGGATACTTAATTACCGATTCTGCTGTATAAGTCATATTATGGAAAAAGTACTTTATGTATGTTGGGATGTAATCTGATAATACATGAAGGATTATTCGGGCACCAAAAAATTGTTATTATGTGTATGAATGCTTGATTTATTTACGACAAAATCTATCATGTTTTTTGTAATTGATCATTGCGATACTATTTAACAATGTTTTGTAATTTATGTGTTTATCTTTATGCTGCGGAACATGGACTATTTGATGCATTTATTGGTTTAATACTTCTAATGATATGATCTCTCCACATTCAAATATGGTTATGTATTGTATTGCACTAGATCTCAAGGTGTTTCCTCGTTAACTCACTTTATCATACGTAATTCTTGTTTGTACTTCGGGTGAGACCTCCTTCCCTTGTGGAAGGTTGAATATGTCAGTGCTACTAGACTACAATAGTACATTTGTTGGTAACCTTTGAGAACCCCGATCTCCAATTATGTGCCAACAATTTGTATACTTCTCATTTTCTTCACATGCTTGTGCCTTTGAGGAATTGAGGGAACCATTTGAACAAGTTTATCTTTGGCACGGGTGAGAGATGCAACAAAAAAATCCATGGGAGGCATCTTCCAAGCAGCTCCCATTGCTAGTTTTGTAGAATGAAAAGTAGAGAGAAACAATGAGTATTCAGGACCCAATTTTGATAGAATGGAAAGAGCGCTATACTCTTTTTCTTGTCTACACCACATATATTTAGATGTAGAAATAATTATTTGAATTTTGTGAAGAAGTCCTAAATAGTGTCGAAGTTACTTAGGCTCAAAGAAATAAGCTCATTCTCCAATTGATGACTTTGAAGCACATCTTGCTTCCTGAAAAGTCCTTCATATGTGGTCAAAACTTTATTTGGAATAGTGGAAGATTCGATGTGAAATACAAGGTTAAGAGAAATTCAGAGGCACAAAAAACAAAAGGTTTCATCCATCTTGTTAAACCATTTTTATTTCTCCACTATAGAAATGGGTTTAGTCTTTGTTCCCATTGTAATACTATACAAGCCTTTACTCCACAAAATAATAACTACTTGTGTGTTCCATTCATAGTAGTTGAATATAGTGAGGATTAATTGTTGGGGATGATCCATTTTATCTATTTTTCTCTTTGATGTGTCTTTCACATGAAAAAAACTATATAATCCTCCGTAAATTCAAGCTTGCTCTAATACCATGTAGAAATTGTTGCACACCTATGAGATCTAGAGTTTAATAGAAGAGTAATATAATAGAAATTGAGAAGAATAAAAGAGAAGAGAATAATAGAGAAATACAATTATCATTAACCTATGAAAGAATAATAATCATCCAAGGATGAATGAATAATCCATTAATATAATACAATGCAATTGAATGAAATATATAATAATTTGTCATGCAAATATGATAGGATTAACTACATGCAAAGTGGGGTGAACTAGCTCATGCATGCAAAGTAGAGTAAACTATCTCATGCATGTAAAGCGGAGTGAACTAGATCATGCATCCAAAGTAGAGTAAACTATATCATGCATGCAAATTGGAGTGAACTAGCTCATGCATGAAAAGTGGAGTGAACTAGCTCATGCATGCAAAGTAGAGTAAACAAGATCATGCATGCAAAGTGTAGTGAACTAGCTCATGCATGCAAAGTTGAGTTCACTAAACTAGCTCATGGATGCAAAGTAAATTTTACTTTCTCGTGCATGGAAAGTGGAGTTAAATAGCTCATGCATGCAAAGTAAAGTGAACTATCTCATGCATGCAAAGAAAAATGAGTATGAATGTGAGGGAAAATGATGTATGTACACCAACAAGACTGACTCTATAGTAATTATCAGCCACCTTTTGCAATACTTCAAAAGGAACATACCATATAGCCTTGATATTCTTACTAGGACCTTGTAGTCTTTCCTTATTTAGTTGTAACCAAAATCCATCTCCCACTTTAAATGATTTCTCTATTATGTGTTGATTATGTTGGAACTTTTATCTTTACCGTGACTTCTTCAACATTTCATTTATTCCCTCACTCATCCTTTCTATCCATCGAAAACATCCAAGGGTGAAGGTGGAAAACACCTAAATAAATTTTCCAAAGGGGACTTGCCGGTAGAAGTATGGAATGCTCTGTTATAATGGGGATGAGTATAGATCAGATTTTCATCCTATGTCTTTAGATGCTTCTGATTGTAACCCCCAAAATGTTGTACCAAAGTCCTATTGAATAATTTTTTCTACCCTTATATCTATGGATGGAATATTGTAGATATCTTCAACTTAGTGTCAATCTTCTCCCAAAGTGTAGTTCAAGAGGAACTAAGAAATCTAGTATCCCTATCTAAGATAATTGTCTTTAGTATCCCAAAGTGCACCCATACTTGCTCAAATAACATGTTTGTTTCTTCTTTTCCTTTGATGGTCTTTTTAAAAGGCATGAGAATGCACATTTTGTTGAACTTGTCAACTACCACAAACAAATATTCATTTCCATTCCTAGTTGTTGGAAAACCACCCAAAAACTCTATGTAAATGATTTCCCAAGATCGAGTGGATACAAGGGATGGTATAGACCTTTCTTCCTATTACTGGGATTGATAGTACAACAAAACATGCATCCTCTAATAAACCAAGCTACATATTCTTCGATTATGGGGAAATACACATACCTTTATAAGTTGGAAATTGTCTTCCCAACACCAAAATGTCATGCAACCTTGGAGGTGTGATCCTCTCTAATAAGTTGCAATATTTCACTTTTATGAACACGCAACTTGTCTAGATTGTATAGAAACCATCTATATGAATTTGGCCCAATAGTTTTTGAAACACCTATTTAAATAACCCATATTATCTATATGCCTCTTTGTATGCATCATGGGTGAAAGGATCCATGTACAAAAGAGATTCCAAGTATCTAGTATTCGATGAGGGAGGCCTTCAAAGAACATCCTCCATATTATTAATGCTTCCCTTCTTATACTTTATGACTAGATGAAACTATTGCAAAGCCCCCTTCCACTTGTAATTTCTAATTTTCTTAAGTTTACTCTAGACCTAGAAATATGGTTGTGGCTATTCATCAATGTGGATAATGGTTTCCTTTCCCATCATACGATGCTTCCACTTATTAACATATTGAACTCGAACATATCGTTCTTTATCTTATGTAGGGTAGTTCAAAACAACCCCATGAAGCATTTCAAAATGATATCATATTGTCTTACCTCCTTTCAACAAAACTATTGCAAAGAATACCCACTTCTGTCTGTGTCCACATTGAAAGGCTCTTGCAAGTTAGTCAATATGAGAATTGGTGCTTAAATTATCTTTCATTTTAGCTCATTGAAATATTTCTGATAAATGTTTCCCAACTAGAAACTCTTGTCACTGACATTTATGGTATGGAGTGGTGAAACAACCTGTATCCAAATTGGCATCTTCTTCTTTAACATGTACTTGGTGGTATCCTAATTTGAGATCCAAGTTGGTGAAGCATTAGGCATGCTACATCTAGTCTAACAAATCATCAATCACGAGTAGAGGGTAACAATATTGATTGTGATGTTGTTCAAATATTTGTATTCGATACACATTCACCAAGTCCCATCCTTCTTGAGTATTGTTATGATAGGTGAACCACAAGGTGAAGTGCTTTGCCAAATCACTCCTTGCTCCAACAACCATTGTAGTTGTTTCCTCACTTCATTTTCTACCAAAGTATATTGTCTATACAACCCAATATTTGGTAATGGGGAGTCAGGAAACAACTATATATCATACTCCATTTCCCTCTTAGGTGGCATCACTTTAGGATCTTGGAACAATCCTTTGTAGGCCTCCAAAAACTCCTCCAACTATGTTTTCTATTCTTTGATACATCCCTCCGTGGATGCCTTTACTCTTACCAATTCCTCTCTTGGCTGATACTATCTTAAGAAACAAAATACATACTTATTACTAGAATTGATTAACTTTTTTTCTTGGTTAGAACTTACCAGAGAGATCTTTGACTTTCCTTTGTGTGCATTGATGATGTAATACTTCCCATCCTTGATGAGGTGGTACTAGTTTTCTATCTAGATAAATATCACATCCCTCATCTACATGTAGGGGATTCCAAAAAATACACCACACATATCAAATGGTACTACATATAACTTCACTTCATCAATAAAATATGTTCCTATAGAAAACTTGATCTTACATTGTTTAGTGACTTTTATCTCTCTATCATTATTTACCCATCCCAATGGATATTGATCCAGATTTATGAGTAGAATGAAATGAAACCACATATTTATAATATTAAAATAGAGACAACGTTAACAATAACAAATATACAATAAAACTTGACTTCTATTAAATAAGAAATATGTTGAAAACTATAAAATGCAGACTAAAAACAAGCTTGCTAGAATGGTGGCAACTTATCTCTGAGAAGAGATGTGATGACTACGCTTATTCACAAGGAGATGAGTACCATGAGGCTCTGAAGGATTTTTTTACAATAAACATGAATTCCAAAACCATATGGATCCAAAAATCTAACCATAGGAGATGAAGCACCAAAAGTCATGTGGGCCCCGTTGGGGTAAGTTAGTACATCAACTTCCCGGGGTCGTAAATTTTGCATACGATCTCTGTTTAGGGTGCATGATAGCTCGTTCAAAAGGTATTGATGAGGAGATTCATTTAGGGGTCTCAATAAGAGCCTTTGGCTATCAATGAGGTTCCCAATCATGAAAAAATGTGGTTTATTCCCTCAAAATGGCCCCGGAAGGAAAAACTACTAAAAATAGTAATTTTCCAAAAAAATGTTTTAAGCCAGTTGGAAAAGGTGGGTGACCACTGAGATCTTCCTGGATCAATCCTCCCTCCTTAGGAAGAAATGGTCTCCATTGTGTTGAGTTCCTCCATTAGATGAGGAAACTTATGCTGAATTTTGCCCCGGCTGAGCCACTTGCCTTGGTGCAGGAGTTGCCCTGCTTTGAAAACCCGATAAATCTAGATCCTTTGTTGGCGAGTACCCTTGAATTTTGTGTCCATGATCAGATCAGTGGATTCTTGTTCCATGAATTCAAGGTTGATCTATGTTGGTGTCAATTGTTATGCTATCTCCAAGGTGTCCAATAATGGTGGAAAATAAGGTCGAAGGAGGTCCACATTGACCACTAGGTGCAAGCCAAGGAAGGGGGGAAGGTTGAGCTCAAAATAATTATCACCCACAACCTTGGTGATGGTGTAAGGTCCATAATGGAGTGGAAAAAGCTTCCGATGAGGCCCTGTAAGGTGTTCTTTCTACAAGTGCAACCAAACTTTGTGTCCCACTTGAAACTGGTGTGGCACTCAATGTTGATAATGGCACTACTTGTACTTGGCATTGGACTTATGTAAAATATCCTAAACCTGTTGGAGGATGCGTTGGATCCACTCAATGAACCGGGTGGATTTGTTAGCTTTAGTTGGAGCATACGATGAGTCTTTCCAAGTGGCCATAAGGGGTAGTACAACTTCCATGGGACCGAATGGTTGAAATCCAAACCACAACTGAAAGGGGTTGTGGCCGATTGAGCTATGTATGGATTTGTTGTAGCTATACTGAAAATAAGGAAGACTCTCATCATAGGTGTGGGGGTGATTGGAATTGTACATGCACAGGATGTTCACGATAATTTGGATGAAGACCTCGGTCTGACCATCCGTCTAGGGGTGGAAGGAAGTGGACTTGGTGAGCTTGGTGTCCAATAGTGACCAGAGGCTCGAACAGAATGTGCTGAGGAACTGGTTGTCCCGATCTCAGATAATGGTTTTTGGGATCCCAAAGTGTACCCACACTCATTCAAACAAGAGCTTGGTATTGGCCTCCGCTGTGATGCTCTTCTTGCAAGCGGCCATAATCACCATCTTAGAAAAGAAATCAACAACCACAAAAACATATTCATTTTCCCTCTTGGTGGATGGAAGGCCCGAAATATAGTCCATTGAGATGGATTCCTAGGGCATGTCAGGAGAAGGAATAAGAGTGTACCTTCCTTATTTCTTAGTGGTTAGTTTGGAAATAGTTTAGGAAGTGTAGGACCAGATATACTTGCTGACATCATGTCGAAGCTTTGGCCAGTAGAAATATCATTGTAACATTTCCACTGTATTTTTCATGTCGCCCGACTATAGTGGGATTCCCAAATCAGCTTTGCTCTCTCGCTTGATGGAATGTAGAGATGGCCCAGATGGCACAACAACCCATCCTAAATATGGAAATTAGTGATAGTTGTGTTTGCATTGAACATCTGGTAGGTGTTGGAGAAGTCAGGATTTGTCTCATAGAGGTGAAGCCATCTAGAGGTCTCGTGGCCACAAGAGTATATCACTGTGGTGAGTGTCACAACTGGAAATCAGTTGAGGAAATCATTGAATTGGTTGGTACTTCATGTTTTATACTTGATGTTGAGGTGGAACTACTGCAAATATGTGGACCACTTATGATGGCAGTCATTTTTCAATTTTATTATGTCTACATGAACTTCAATGAATTATGATCAGTGTGGATGATTGTCTCCTTCCCGAGAATGTAATGCCTCCATTGGTGGCAGGCTTTCACAATGGAGTACATTTCTTTGTCGTAAGTAGGGTACTTACGGATGACATATGATGGTGTCTCACTATGATGGGACACAGAGTGGTCGTGTTGAGTGAGGATTGTACCCACAACATAGTCTGAAGCATTTGTCTCGATCTCAAAGGGTTGTTGTAGGTCAGGTAATGAAAGCACTGGGGTTGAGCACAAGTGCTGCTTCAGATCATTGAACACTTTCTGTTGGGACAGGCCCCACACAAAATTTTCCTTACCACCACCCCTAGTTATCTTTTTAGGGCCCATGCAATATGGGAGAATCCCAACATGAACCTATGATAGAAATTGGCAAGGCCTAAGAATATCCAAAGCTCAGTGAGTGTGGTTGGGGTTGGCTAGTCACGATTGACTTGGATCTTGGTTGGATCAACATGCACACCATGCACATCAATAATGTATCCTAGGTATTGGACCTTGTCCTTGTCAAAGGAGAATTTTTCCAAGTTGTCATCTAGCTTTTGTTTTCGCAACGTGTGCAGAACCTACTGAATATGTTGCAAGTGTTCTGCCCAAGTATTGTTGTAGATGAGGATGTCATCTAGATACACCAACAAAAAATAATTAGTGAAAGTCTGCAAGATATCATCCATCATCCTAATGAAAGTTGTTGGGGCATTTTTTAAACCAAAGGGCATGACCAACCATTCAAAAAGACCTTCTTTTGACTTGAAGGCAATTTTCCATACATCTTTCTATTCTATTGGGACTTGATGGTAGCCAGAATTCAAATCAATATTACTGAAGTATTTTCCCCCCTTGAGCTAATCAAGAATATCGTCGATTCGGGGAATCAGGTACCGATTCCTGACTGTGATTTTATTTAGGGACCAATAATCAATGCAGAGTCACTAGGTCTTGTCTTTCTTCTGCACTAGCACAATTAGGCTTCCACAAGGTGATGAGTCGGGTTGGATGTGCCTCTTGTGGAGAATTTATTGGATCTGATGCTTGATCTCCTCATTTTCTAGCAGAGAGCAGGGATAGACTAGCCTATTGGGTAGTGGTGCACCAGGGATCAGATCGATGGGGTGTTTGACCTAATAGTGCATAGGTACCCCAATAGGTGATGAGAATA
The DNA here is from genome assembly GCA_009831015.1 of Picea engelmannii. NCBI lineage: Eukaryota > Viridiplantae > Streptophyta > Pinopsida > Pinales > Pinaceae > Picea > Picea engelmannii. The sequence goes on from ML778263.1 coordinate 837,763, forward strand.
TGTCTTTATATTCTTCCATGACCTTATCCACTTTCTTCTGGTACGTGGAGAGGTTTTCTGCGGAGGCCATGGATGTGGCTGTAACCTTTTTCTCACTCTGAGAGAGAATCACAAAGAAGACAAACTTCTTGTTCTGAGAAATGAACTTCCTTCATTGCTTGGCAGATATCAAGGAAATAACACTAGGTGGGACTACCTCGGGTATCATGTACAATTTTATATTCAAAGTAATAATAACATTGCGAGGCCTAGAATCATATACAACATGATGTTTCCATAAATAAGGTTGGCCCAAAATAACATCACAAAATTCAAGGGGATAAACATCACACAATATCTCATCTTTGAATGGCTTGATGCCATACGACATGAGACATTTTTGGCTGACGTGAAGATTGCTTCCTTGATGAAGCCATCCGATGGTGTAGGGATGCAAGTGCGGCGTTGTCGATAGGGATAGTTTCTTGATGATATCTACTGAGATGAGGTTCTTATGGCTATTGGTATCAATGATGAAGTTCATCGGAGTGCCTTTCACCCACATCTGTGAATGAAAGAGGCACTCTGTTTCCTTTGTCTCATTAGGTTCACCAGGATGGATCTTGGGGGTAGCAACGGTGGCACTAGGTTCCACATCAATGATGTATCTCCCCTTTTCTAGTTTTGACTCAGAGTCAAAACTCGCATATGATTCATAATACTTTAACTCAACCACCAATGAATTCTTTGAGCAACAATCAACATCGTTATGATAGGGGCTCTTATGGAATTCACACCACTTTTCGATATCTTTCTTCATCTTCCCATTTCCTTATTTTCTTGCGGCTTGGACTGGTTGTACTAAGGTTTCCCATATTTTATTTGTCCTTTTTTCTGTGGGTTTGGTTTTCCCTTTCCCTGCTTCTGATGTGAGGGATTCCCATACCCAAACTTTTGCGTATTTTGTTTAATCTTCTGCTCGATTTTGATGGAATATTGATAGGCCTCGCTCAAGGATGAGATGTCCAAAAACTCCATTTTTGTCTGGATGTATCTATGCAGACCGTCATGGTAATTGAGCACCAGATGTCACTCAGAATATTTGATACCCATATTGGTGCGCAATGTATGGAGGACATTGGTGAACTCTGGCACTATTTGGTCTCTTTCCTACCACAGTGTGGTCCATCTTGTATACAAGTCGTCATAACTTCCAACAGGGTAGTATTTTTCCTTGATAGCATCCCTGAAGGAACCCCAAGTGGGTGCAACTACAAATAATGTGGATCCCTCTATTTCCTATTTCTCACATAAAGTCTCCCACCAATATTTGACATGTGGGATGACCTAGAGGAGCGAAAATGTAATCTTTTCTCTATCAAAAAAGTTGTGGATAGAAAAATACCCTTCTAGAAGGTTTAACCATTTATCTACGACATCTGCATATATTTGACCTTCAAATATAGGAATATAAAAATTTACTTTTACCTTTAAGGGGGTGACACCTCCGCTTGAGATGGATGTGTCACTTGTTGATAGTCGTTGAAGGATTTGTTCAAAGTTGTCCATCATATCGTTCCTCTGTCGCTCAAGGGCTTCCTTGAGAAACATTTTGAAAGGATCTCTTGTCTCATTGTATTTATTTTTTCCCTCCATGGAATGTTCCTTGGGCATGTGAGAGAATTTCTCTTCAAAAGAAACAAGCTCGAGACCCAACTATCTATACCCTGACCACGTCGAGGACATGCAATAAAAAAAATGACAAGGAGCAGACCACTCTAATACCACTCATCCAGATTTATGAGAGGAACAAAATGAAACCAAGGATTTATAATATTAAGACATAGACACAGTTAATAATAATAGATATACAATAAAAATTTACTTCTATTAAATAAGAGATATTCTTAAAACTGTAAAATGCAGACTGAAAACAAGCTTGCTAGAATGGTGGCAGCTTATCTCTGAGAAGAGATGTGACGGCTACACCCATTCACAGGAAGATGAGTACCATGAGGATTTGAAGAACTTTTTTACAATAAACATAAATTCCAAAATCCTATAGATCCAAAAACCTAACCCTAGGAGATGAAGCTCCAAAATTCATGTGGGCCTCGTTGGGGTAAGTTAGTACACCAACTTCCCGGGGCTATAACGTTTGCATACAATCTATGTTTAGGGTGCATGATAGATCGTTGGAAAGTTATGGAAGAGGAGCTTAATTTAACGGGATCAATAATAGACTCTAGATATAATTTAGGTTCCCTATCATGAAAAAACTTTGTTTAGGCCCTCAAAATGGCCCTGGAAGGAAAAAACTACTAAAAATAGTAAATTGCCAAAAAACTGTTTTGAGCTAGTTGGAAAATATCGGTGGACATCGAGATCCTCCTAGATTATATATGTGCTCAAATTATCATGAAACACAAACCCAATATTGTTGAACAAATCAGCTTCTATGAGTTTGGCCTATGAGATGGAATTGAATAGATCATCTACCTTGGTATTTTTGACATGGATCTTAATATGGAAGAGTTTATTCATCTCCCTCTCTTCCTTATGATGAATTATATTGATACTCACCTCCTTCTACACTAAAGTGTGTATAATATTCTCATCCACATCTAAGATTCTATCTACCTACTTCCCATAATCATTTCCTCGTTGATTCTTCTTTTGGATTCCTTCTTATGATTCTTTGGATTCAACTCTAGATGTAGCTTACACCACTTGTCGTCAATGTGACCATCAATATTTCGATGGTTGCAATGTTTTTTTATCCTTGCATTGATGTGCAATGGATTCCATGTTTTTGAATTTTCCTTTCCACTTCTTCTTCTCCTCCCTGGAATCTTCTTGCATGTCTTTCTATTTAGAACCACTTGTCTATCCTTTCTCATGACCTATTTTCTACAGGTACTGTTCTTGAACACAAGCCTCATCAACAATATTTGGTTTGAAGAGAATCAATTTGTTTTAAAAATCACTATGTAGAATGATCCAGGTGGATATCAGTGGCCACCCACCTTTTTCGACTAGCTCAAAACAATTTTTTGGCAATTTTGGTAATTTACTATTTTTAGCAGTTTTTAACTTCTGGGGCCATTTTGAGGGCCCAAATGAAGGTTTTTAGAGATCAAGGTTATCAATGATATATGAAAGCATGATTGAGCCCCCAAAATTAATCTCCTCTAAAATATCTTTCCAACGAGCTATCACACGCCTAAAACGGAGATCGTATGCAAAAGTTACAACCCCGGGAAGTTGATGTACTCACTTACCCAAATGGGACCCACGTGACTTTTGGCGCTTCATCTCCTAGGGTTAGGTTTTTGGATGTCTAGGGTTTTTGCATTCCTGTTTATTGTAAAAAGGCCTTTAGGTCCTCATTGTAACCATTTTCTTGTGAATGTGAGTATCCGTCACATCTCTTCTTAGAGATAAGCTGCCACCATTCTAGCGAGTCTTTCACTCTGTATTTTTACAGTCTCTGTACGTTTATTTGATTAATAGAAATCGTGTATTACCATATATCTATGTTTGTGGTTTCATATCTGATACATTTATGTTATATTATTGAATATCTGCAATATCTCTATGAATTTCTTTATTATAGCTCCGCTCTCATTTTGTGCCGAAAATAATCTGAATTAGTGGTATCAGAGCAGGCTGCTCTTGATCATTTTTTCAGTGCATGTCCTCGACGAGGTCTAAGTATATCAAGTTGTGTCTTGAGCTTGTCTCTCTTCAATACAATCGCTCTCGCACACCCAATAAACCCTCAATGGAGGAATAAAAGAAAAACGATGGAGAAGACGATCCTATCAATCTGTTGCTTGAGAAAGTTCTCACGTGACAGAGGGACGAAATGATGGAGAATTTTTCCCACATCCTTCAACACCTACCAATAGCATCAGGAAAATATTCATCAAGTGGCCACTTTGGAGGCACCTCACCTTTCAAGGTACAAGTTAACTTTGATATTCCTATATTTGAAGGACAGATAGATGCAGAAGCCCTAAAAAATGGTTACTCTACTAGAAGGTTCTTTATCTGTTCACAATTTTTCCGACAAAGAAAATATCACCTTCTCACTCCTTAAATCTCTCCCTCATGTCAAACATTGGTGGGAAACTCACTGGGAGAAAATTTCCACAGAGGAGTCTGGAATATATGGGGCCGATCCCACTTGGGATTTTTTTGTGGATGCGGGGAAGGAACAATATTAACCTATTGGAAACTATGAGGACCAGTACATGAGATGGACCACACTGCAGCAAGAGAGGGGCCAAGAAGTTCCATAGTTCACCAATACCTTCCATACCTTGCACACCAAGTTGGGTATCAAAGACTCCGAGCGACATTTGGTTATGAAATACCATGGGGCTCTACATAGATACATCCAGATTGAAATGGATTTTCTGGACATCTCATCACTCGGTGCTACTTATCGATATGTTGTTAAAATTGAGAAGAAATTTAAGCACCAGAACAAACAGGAGTTTGGGTCTGCAAATCCGCAACAACCAAAGTATGACAAAGATGGCCCTAACAAACAGTTTCCCGAAAACCAGTCCAAGACACAGGAAAAGAAGCGTCGGGGGAAGACAAAGAAGGGAACCGGAAAATGGTGTGAGTTCCACAAAATCCCCTGGAACAACACTGAAGAATGTCACTCAAAATAGTCATTAGTGGTCGAGATCAAAGACAAAGAGCCGAACCCTGATTCAGAATCTAATTCTGAAAGTAATGGTAAAGGAGAGATCATTGATGCGGACCCCACTTCTATTGTCTCTACCACAACAATTCAACCAGAAGAACCAACAGATCCTAAAGAGGGGGAGCACATTTTTCATTCACAGATGTGGGTGAAGGGGACCCCACTGCATTTTGTTGTTGATAGCGGAAACCAGAAGAACCTCATCTCAACAGAGGTCATCAAACAGTTGGGATTGTTGACAACACCGCACTTGCAGCCATACAACATTGGGTGGCTTCGCCAAGGACGAGATCTCCGTGTCAGCCAAGAGTGTCGATTATCATATGGCATCCAACCCTTCAAGGATGAGGTATTATGTGATGTTTCCCCACCAGATGTCTGTAATGTGCTCTTGGGCCAACCATATATGTGGAGATGCCATGTTGTTTATGAGTCTTGACCCCATAGTGTCATTGTTTCTTTGGGGGGTCATCTCTACAGAATACCAGAGGTAGTTCCGACTACTGTTCCACCTAAAATGTGTCTCAAGGTAGTATCTCATACTGCAAAATTCAGCTTCTTCACAATCTGTTCAAAAGGAGAACAAATGGACACTGCAACCACTACATCCTTGCTCCAAGCACCTTCTATCCAACAGAAGCAGGTCGAAAAGGTTGTAGAAAAGCGCAAATATTCCTTCTACATACCGTCCTCTCATGTATCTCGACTTGTTGAACAACCTCAACCTCAACAGGTTCGTGATAGACTTCCACAAACTGAGCAGCGCGACGTCTCTAACAAGACAAACAACTCACCAAGATGCAGATTCAACAAACGCTTTTCCCTCTCCCCTGGGAACTCAACTCAATGGAGACCATTGCTTCCTAAGGAGGGAGGATTGATCCAGGTGGATATTGGAGGCCACCCACCTTTTCTGACTGGCTCAAAACAATTTTCTGGCAATTTTGGCAATTTACTATTTTTAGTAGTTTTTAACTTCTGGGGCCAGTTTGAGGGCCCAAATGAAGGTTTTTATAGATCGAGGTTCTCAATGATATATGAAGGAATTATTGAGTCCCCAAAATGAATCTCCTCAAAAATACCTTTCTAATGAGCTATCACACGTCTAAAACGAAGATCGTATGAAAAAGTTACGACCCCGAGAAGTTTAAGTACTCACTTACCCAAATGGGGCCCACAGGACTTTTGGTGCTTCATCTCCTAGGGTTAGGATTTTGGATGTCTAGGGTTTTTGGAATTCCTGTTTATTATAAAAAGGCCTTCAGGGCCATGCACGTTATGGACACTTAAATACACTTAAATTTTCTACTCTTCATATACGTTATGGACACTTAAATACACTTCTAACTTTTACAAACAATAATTAAACTTAACAACATCAACCTCACCTTCATAGAGTTTGATGTCCACTTTTGCTTCCATTTTAAATGGAGGTTGTGAAGAAGTGATGACACTGGAACTTGGCTAATCTTTATAGATCTCTTTTCTCAACTCCTTTTCTAAGTATCCACTATCTATTGGCTTCTCATCATATCCATTTTCTGACTTAGAACCACCAACCTCCCTGAAATATTTGAACTTGTTTTCTAGAGCTTCCATGAGGATGGCCATGTTGCAAGAGATATCAACAACTTTCTCTTCTAGACTTGAAAATATCTCTTCTACTATATCCTAAGGATTGTTATGAATGTAATCATTTTCCATGGCTAGGGTTCTGTGACCTCCTACTTAAGACAATTCCTAGATCTTACAAATTTCCACAAATACCCTAAATAAAATTTATAAACTACCAATATGATTTGTAAACTACCATGGATATTCCACTAGAGTAGTTCAATAGAAAAAATATTGCAATATTCTAAAATATTATATTATGCAAATTATTTCCTTAGATCCTAGAGTAATTATTACTAGATTAGTGCTTTAATTTCTGAAATAAAAATGAAAGAACAAGGGAAAAAACACACGCCATCAACAACATTGAACACAATATGTATCCTAGTGATCCAAAAATTATTAGATACCAATATTAATCTTCAAAACCCCATTTTAGTAAATAACTTGATTCAGAATAATTCTTGATCATATTGAGGTGATTTGCAGAAAAATGATGTTGTGCTTATTATCCAAAATCTCATAAAATGATGATTAATTTGAAAAAGTATTATTGGACACACCGACTACACTGAGAGGGGAGGTGAAGAGTGTAGGGCTCTTTTTCCCAAAACTTCTTAGTTAAAAATCACTATTAACTCATTACTCATTGTTGTCAACACATATCAACAACATATATCAGAAATATATCATCAACAATTCATCACCACAAGGAACACAAAGAACACAAGATGTATGTACAATTTTCTTTTTATTACGGACTACAATCCTTGGGGTTTTTCAACAACAACTGAATAGAGTACAACTCTACAAGAGCACCAGATCTATAATGAAAGAATCATATTACACCCTCAACACCAATTGAGATGAGGCAACAATCCTCAACAGATATCAATCTTTACCATAAACAAGTGCATCAACCATGCACCAACCTGTGCCAAACAACCTGTAATCAACTTGTACCATAAAAAAGTGCATCCAACCATGTACCAAGTATATAAAAATCATGTTTCAACTACTCATCAATAATGACTCATCAATATGTACCAACATCATCAGCTATACATCTCATGTTTGTGCCAACTCATCAACTTATTGTCTCAACCATGACTAGTTTTGGATTAGTCAAAAACCCTAACCTGAAATAATCATAACTTTGTACCTGTAATGAATAAAGATATGAAACTGATACACAATGTTATTCAGTGTTTTTTGTGCAATTCCTCCAGGTTTCACTACTTGGAACCTCTCAGAAAAGGAGCTATAACAAAAATGATATACCTTGCTGAATTCTAGATTATTTTAGAGAGCGACATGGTAGAGCATGCCCCGCACAGACTATTTGTTGAATAGATATGAAACTGTTACAAATAATACTACAGACTGTAATATAACCAAAACAATTTGTCTCACCAAATTTGGATCTGTTATGAAGAAGTTATGACGTTTTGACTCAAAACACTTGTTTTAGACTAGTTTCAGGACTAGCCACAAACCCTGTTTTCCACGGAGTGTATCTCCAAAAGTAAAATGACCCACAAGCTAAATTTTTTACCATGGATACTTGGATATGCTTCCTCAATCTGATATAAATCTCACGGTCTGAATCATTATAGAAAAACATTTATTGCAAAAATGGTGAGATGACCTGTAAATAACATACCTTAGAAAGCATCATGAAAAGTATTTATCCTCCCTTAAATTACAGCCCTCTTTTCTTCAGCTTCCCTCTGAAATTTGTCTTAGATATTCTTTGTTTACCTCGTTCACTTTTAGATATTCAATATGCTCAAGTGTTCCACACCAAAAATGCTCAAGAAGCTCTCACAAGAAGTTCTCCATCAATACTCCAAAATATATTCTCACAAGAAGCTCTCCATTGATCCACAAAAAGGATGATCTACAAGAGACCATTTCTATATTATTTATACTTTAATCCTCTAGGTCACTTAACCCATTTTTAGGTCACTTAACCCATTTCTAGGTCACTTAACCTATTTTCCTTATTTTAGGGTTAACCACTTTCCATAAATAGAAAGTTCTCCAATACTTTATCATTTAAATATTCCTTCTTGATTTTGTCACCTTCCTTTATCATTTCTTGATTTTGTCACTTATCTTTATTATTTAAATAATCCACCTTGACTTTGTCACTTTACTTTATCATTTAAATAATGATTTTTTCTTTTAGGTCACTTTGACTTATTTGACCTTGGGGGCTTCAAGCCTTCATGTGGGGATCCTTCATCTTCGTAAGGCCGTAACTATCAAACCATGAGGAGTTATGTGACATTCCACATACCACCAGAAATGGCATGACAAACACTATCCATCTAGGATAGTTTCACAAACAATTTCCTTGATCTTCATCTCGTTATTCCACATACAAGCATGGGTCCTCCAACCATTCTTATAGGATAACTCAATCCGCAAAGCGTCTTCCCATGGGGGATTTCACCATAAGGGGACCACTTTGGAGTTCATCCATTTGTGCACCTTATCAATCATGATAAGACAATAATGAGAGCATGGGTCCTCCAACCATTCTTCTAGGATGACTCAATCTGCAAAGCGTATTCCCGTGAGGGCTTTCACCATAAGGGGACCACTTTGGAGTTCATCCATTTGTGCATCTTATCAATCATGATAAGACAATAATGAGTCATCTATACATTTTTCGAACAATGCATCATATACCAATGAAACCACATCGATCCATCTTCATCATGTATCATTGACAACTCATTGATCCATCTTCATCATATCAATGAAAACTCATTGATCCATCTTCATCTATGCATTCTCATCAAGGAAAATACATATTAAATTACATCAATCATCAATCAATCAATCATTTGGCATAAATCAATAACTTGACATCAATCAATCAAACCATTGGCATCAATGACAACATGATCCAACAATCTCCCCCTTTGGCATTGATGGAAATACCAACATTGATGTCGACACCAATTACCAATTATTGATGTCAACATGTAGATAAGGCATTCTCTACATCAATAGTCAATGTGACTATCTCTCCCAATCAATTATCATCAATCACATCAATGTGACTATCTCTCCCCCTTTGAAATCAATGGCAAAGGGCCATTTTACTCTTGGGGCTTCTCCCCCTGCTTGAACCTTCCTTAGGGTTGCTCCCCCTGTCTGAGTGCCTTTGATCTTCCTCTGAATAATATCTCCCCTTTTGAACAAGGGATATCACTCTGATGTAATGATGAAAATACATCGAACATGCTCCCCCTATGGCCATCACTCCTCCTAGAATTATGCCTCTGTGCTCTTTCTTCAAATATAGGACTCTTTTCTAGGTATGCATTTAATAAATATCCCCTCCTAGAATCATGGGAAGAAGAATGACTCCCCCTATGGGTATGTCTCCCCTATCTTCTCTGTGATATGAACAATGTGCTACCATATAATGATCCTTGGACTTGTTCATGTATCAAACTCGTGCTATACCAAGCATTATGAAGCAAAAGATATGTGAACAATGAAATAAAGAATCATGAGAAAAATATCAACCAAGTACATCCTGTACAAAAATGTGTGTTCATCATGCACAACACCTATGTACATCAACACCATGCAATGTGCCAAAAGATATCATCCATGGAATGTATCAATCATATGCCTCTATCAACATGCCAACATGTGCATCTATGTGCATCCACCAATATGCCAACCATGTGCATCTACCAATATGTCAAACATGTGCATCTACCAATATTCCAACCATGTGCATCTACTGATATGCCAACCATGTGCATCTACCAATATGCCAACCATGTGTCATATCACTCATGATATGTCTCCATCATGAACCAAGTTCCACAATCATGTATGTTAAACAAATACCAATTGTTGTGTTGATCAAGTAGTACCAATGGTGTAGTATCATCAAACATATGCCATCTATGAGTGTACCAAACATGTATCAATTATAGATCAAGATATGAATCATCAATGATGTACAACATGATCACCTCATCAACTCACCAACCACATGTCCCAATGTGTATCCCATCCATATGCTAAATGCATGCATCAAGATTTCCAACAAGTAAGCTTCCAATACATCATCAAGATATATCACATAACCAAGGTGTAATAACGTCACTATCATAACCATCATTTTTATTCAACAGAAAATGCATCAATCCATGCTCATGGGTTAGTGACATGCACCCAAGATGTTATTTTACATCATCACCTTACATAATCAAATATAGAATCATGAAAACCTGCAACAAACAATGTTAGAACCTGCAATAAACCATGCCAGACCCTGCATCACAGAGTTATACCATCACATCAAACTATAATCCCTGTGCATATCCCTTTTCCTTAGGCTTCACCACATATATGCAATCTGTTGCACACACATCTCGCGTATGTATGCAACCTATACAAGGTTAGCCTGGGTATGTATGTGAATGATACCACTGTCACCCGTGTATGCCTCAATAGATGACATTTTTTAACTTCCCTTCAGTCTTTCATTCTATTTTGGCTGCTCTGTCTTCTTCACCCACTTCTGTAGATGTCCATGCTCTCAAGAACTTGAGCTCTGAGCATCCATCTTTTCAAATATGTCCCCCTTCCTTACTTCATTCCTTCTTCTAGCCATGCTATTTGAAGTCCTCATCATTGACTTTCTTCTTGTGCTCCATCACTCTTGGGATTTGTGGCCAAATCCACTATAGTTGTAGCATCTCATGGTGTTACAGTGAACGACAATGTGTCCTACTTGATCACATCTCCAAAACCTTATGGTGTTATGAAATCTTCCATTATATCTTCTTTCATAATATCTACATTCAAAATCTTTGTGACCATATTCATTACATGAATAACAATGCCCATGAAAAATAGTTTCATACCTTTTCTTTGGCATCCCCAAGATAGCTTCTTGATGTCTTCCTTGCTTTGTTCTCTTGAAATTTTCCTTGCCTTGTGTAGATGGTTTCTTTGCAACATTGTCTTCCTTCTTTGATGGACTTACCTCATGCTTCTTTGAGGTGCTTGCTTCAGCATGTGTAGCTTCTTCTTTGTATCCAAGACCTGATTTATCATATGGTGATCTTTGACTTTCCAAGATCTCATCCAAGATTTTTGAGCTATTCAAGAATTTATTTGACTTCTCCACTTTCTTTCTAAGATCAACAATTTTATCTTCTAACTTATCACACGACTCTTCCTTTTCATTAATTTGATTCTTCAAAAGTTCTTCTACCCTTTTGGATTCTTCAATTTGGGTCTTGAAATGAATAATAGTTTCAAAACTTTTGCTAATCTCATCATATACCTTCATATCTTCTTTTTTATTCTTTATTCTTGTGATCTCTTCTTCCTTTTCTTCCAATTTAGTCTTATTGCTCTCTTCTTGTTCTTTGAGCATTCCCTTTAACTTCAAGATGTGCCTTTGACTCCTCCTAAGAAACTTCTTAGTGTTATCCGAAAAATAGTTATAGTGTGTATAAAAATGATCACTTCTATATCTATATAAACCCTCTTCAACTTCCTTTTGAAGTTCTAATAGATCTTCTTCTATTCTTTCCATGGGATAACTACCATCAAACTTTACACAAACTATTTCTATATCATCTTCTTCAGTTGAGAAAAATCCAACATCATCACATTTTGAATCATTGCAATCAAGAGTCTTTGGAGATTCTATATCTTCATTTGAAATACTTTTGGGATATTCCTTTGTGCTATCTTCACTTGAAATTTTTTTAAAGATCACATTTAGAAATAATACAATCAAGGGTTTTTGGAGATTCTTTACCTTTGATAATATTGATGGAGTGGTCTTCAATATATTCCTTCTCCTTCTTGCTTTGATATGTCTCCTCTAGCTTTAGCCATAGATCCTTGGCAGAAGTGCATTGTTCCATGCTTTCTTTGATATGGCTTGAGATTCCACTAAGAATTGTCTTGAGATCCAATGCATCATTCTTCTTTCCTTCCCTTTGAGCTACAAACTTTGACTTGTTCTTCAACGAAATTGATCCACCAATGGTTGTCTTCCAAATAGCTTCTCCCATTGTCTTCAAATACACTCTCATCTCTATTCTCCAAGTAGAATAGTTTTACTCATCAAGGATTGGTATTTCATTATCCATTTGTGTGTCTATGGATCTCCTTCAAGCTTGTTAAGGCTTGTAGTGAAGCCCTGCTCTGATACCAATTGTTGGACACACCGACTACATTGAGAGGGGGGAGTGAACAATGTAGGGATATTTTTCCCAAAACTCCTTAGTTAAAAACAACCATTAACACATTACTCATTGCTTTCATTTATAACTAGTTAAATGGCAACATGTATCAACAACATATATCATCAACAAATCATCACCACAAGGAACACAAAGAACACAAGATGTATGTACCATTTTCTTTCTATTACGGACTACAATCCTTGTGGTTTTTCAACAACAACTGAATAGAGTACAACTCTACAAGAGCGCTAGAACCAACTGATATGAGGCAACAATCCTCAACAGATATCAATCTGTACCATAAACAAGTGCATCAATCATGCACTAACCTGTTCCAAACAACCTGTAATCAACCTGTACCATAAAAAAGTGAATCCAACCATGTACCAAGTATATACCAATCATTTGTAAACTACTCATCAACAATGACTCATCAATATGTACCAATATCATCAACTATACACCTCATGTATGTGCCAACTCATCAACTGCTTGTCTCAACCATGACTAGTTTTGGATTAGTCAACAACCCTAACTTGCAATAATCATAACTTTGTACCTCTAATGAATAAAGATTTGAAACTGATACACAATGTTATTCAGTGTTTTTTATGCAATTCCTCCAAGTTTCACTAATTTGAACCTCTTAGAAAAGGAGTTATAGCAAAAATGACATACCTTGCTGAATTCTGGCTTATTTTAGAGAGCGACCTTGTAGAGTGTGTCCCGCGTGAAATATTTGTTGAATAAATATGAAACTATTAAAAAAATACTAAAGGATGTGATATAACCAACACAATTGGTCTCACTGAATTTGGATCTGTTATGAAGAAGTTATGATGTTTTTACCCGAAACACCTGTTTTAGACTAGTTTTAGGACTAGCCACAAACCCTGTTTTCCACGGAGTGTACCTCCAAAACTACAACGACCCACAAGATGAATTTTTTACCACAGATACTTGGATATGTTTCCTCAATGAAATATAAATCTCATGGCCTGAATCATTATAGAAAAAATATTATTGCTAAAATGGTGATATGAACTGTAAATAACATACCTTAGAAAGCATCATGAAAAGAATTTATCCTCCCTTAAATTCCGGCCCTCTTTTCTTCACCTTCCCTTTGAAATTCGGATTAGATATCCTTTGGTTACCTCAGTCACCTATAGATATTCAATATTCTCAAGTGTTCCACACCAAAAATTCTCAAGAAGCTCTCACAAGAAGTTCTCCATCAATACTCCAAAAGATATTCTCACAAGAAGCTCTCCATTGATCCACAAAAAGGATGATGTACAAGAGACCATTGCTATCTTATTTATACTTTCATCCTCTAGGTCACTTAACCCATTTCCATAAATAGAAAATTCTCGAATACTTTATCATTTAAATATTCCTTCTTGATTTTGTCACCTTACTTTATCATTTCTTGATTTTGTCACTTATCTTTATTATTTAAATAATCCACCTTGAATTTGTCACTTTAATTTATCATTTAAATAATGATTTATTCTTTTAGGTCACTTTGACCTCTTTGACCTTGGGGGATTCAAGCCTTCATGTGGGGGTCCTTCATCTTCGTAAGGCTATAACTCTCAAATCATGAGGAGTTATATGACATTCCACATACCGCTGGAAATGGCATGAAAAGAACTATCCATCTAGGATAGTTTGAACAACAATTTATTTGATCTTCATCTCATTATTCCACATACAAGCATGGGTCCTCCGACCATTCTTCTAGGATAACTCAATCCGCAAAGAATCTTCCCATGAGGGATTTCACCATAAGGGGACCATTTTTTAGTTCATCCATTTGTGCACCTTATCAATCATGATAAGACAATAATGAGAGAATGGGTCCTCCAACCATTCTTCTAGGGTAACTCAATATGCAAAGCATCTTCCCCTGAGGGCTTTCACCATAAGGGGACCACTTTGGAGTTCATCCAATTGTGCACCTTATCAATCATGATAAGACAATAATGAGTCATCTATACTTTTTTCCAACAATGCATCATATACCAATGAAACCACATCGATCCATCTTCATCATGTATCAATGAAAACTCATTGATCCATCTTCATCATATCAATGAAAACTCATTGATCCATCTTCATCTATGCATTCTCATCAAGGACAATACATATTACATTGCATCAATCATCAATCAATCAAATCCTTTGGCATCAATCAATAACTTGACATCAATGAATGACATGAATCAATCAAACCATTGGCATCAATGACAACATGATCCAACAATTATGAGATAACACAACATAAAATAAAGGAACTCAAATTATACAACATTGATGTCATAATTTCCTTCACCTTCAAAGTTCCCTTTCACCAATAAAAACTGCTCCTCGTAATCTCAAAATGTCAAATTACATTACAACGTGGACTTACAAATTCAATTTGAAGTCACTCTTTAATTCCACTGCTTAATTTCAAATAAATATTTTACCATTGAATTCCTTGTGAAATTCTGAGAAAAATGAGTATAAAGTCGACCATATGCTGAACTAGCTCAATTTCACCCTCTTTACACGCCAAACGATGCACTATGGCACTCATTGATGGAAATCTAGACTAATACTTCTAAAGACAATAGATTATCACAAAAATAACATCACCATTAAACTCCTCTCGAGAAAATGATAAAAATGAATATAAATATGCCTATATGCGGACAAAATACCTCATGACACGCAAATTTATGCAACACAAAAACTTATGCAATATTTGGCATGCAAATTGATGCATTGTTCATATCGTACCTTCTCCTCGATATACATGCCACCTCGAGATGTGTGTTTGTCTCAAACTGTTTTCAAACCTTGGTCCACATGCCCATAAATATGTCGTGGGCCCAACCTGCATGCGAAAACTTGGGCAACTTAACTCTTAATTTGGTGAAATCCTAATAACATAAGATGCCACTGGCACATTAGTTAGGGCGTTGGCATATTATGTGGCAGGGCGGGGGATCAATCCCCATCGATCATTGATTGTCGTTTTTTATTTTGTTATATTGGTATTAGTTATATGCGATGACATATATGGTTTAACCCCCTCCATGAATATAGGTTATGGTTTCGGATAAACCATGTGATCGCATATAATATGTGTCGAGGGATTATCCATCGACCCATTTTTCCACCCATTTAAACACTTACCAAAGTTCAAATATATTCATCTTCGTATAGGGTTAAGTCTCATGTGTATGGTGTAATTGTAAGGTAATTTGCGTAAGGTTATGCAAGGTCACGGGTTCGATCCTATGGAATCCCAATAAAATTTTAAATTACCTTATCAATAAATGGCCAATGGGAGGCTACCACATGGAAACCTTTCATTGGTCTTTCATTCCCACATGTCAACACACAATTGGTCCACCTATTCCATGTGGATGCCAAGTCACCTTGCCTAGTCATACGTACGGTGTGCCATGTAGCACCTTCGAGTGTTTCCATGTTTGCATTATATGGCCTGTACGGTTGTGCCATGTATCACCCTTTCAGTGGTGACACATGTCACCTTTGACCCTTTTGACTTTTGACTTTTTCCTAATTTGACCTGAACTTTGACCGATCATAACTTTTTCATACGAACTATGTTTGAGGAATTTTTTGCGTCATTGGAAATCTATCATCGTTCTCTATGCAATGATGTATTTTTTGAGAGAATTTAAGATCGTCAAAGTTTGAACTTTTTTGGATCCTCCTAGAACTCTATGAGTGTTCTGGACCCTCCTAGACCTCTATGAGCGTTCTTGGATCCTCCTGTATCACACCTTCCCACTGAACAACTTTTGGTCCTCCAAAAGTATGAATATTACAACAACTTAGTGATGATAACTCTTATTCACTCTTCCACCTTATAGTAATGCTCTTATCCAATAACTTAGTGATGATGAAGCTTCTTCACTCTTCCATCTTTCTGAATATTCTGAAACTAAATCTTCATCTTGGATCTTGGATACTACATCAATGTAACTTTGTCTGCTTCTCTAGAATATGGATCTGACTTTGGCTCTTTGGCATCTAGCGCTAGTTCAAATCTAGTTTCGGCTCTAGCTCATAGATTCCTTCACAACAAAAATATTTTTATTGAATCTCTATAATATCTGAATCTGAATCTTGTACTCAACATCCACTCCCATACCCTTCTCTACAGAATATAGTCTATCTCGACCAATATGAAACCAAGTTGAATGTTGATCTATGAATTTCCCTTTTGGACTCTCTGTTCTTGTACTACTAATGTATCTATAGGAGTCTCTGAATGAATTACCTATCCATTTTTTCTCTCTTGCCTTGAAAACAATTCCAAACATATTCTCTATATACATTTGTACTATCTGAATTGTTTCTTCTCAAGGTATACATCTACATGAACATGACATAATATCTTTGAATATGTCATAGAATGCATCTTTACAAGTATATACCTATTATATTTACAAAGAATAGTATTTCTCCTTTACCAGCTCTAGGAAGATTTACATTACTTTGATGCTCCCCCCACTTGCCAATCTACATGCTCCAACTTCCTGCATCCTTTTTTCCTTTTGTCTTTGATACTTTAGAATAAGAATGTTGACTTAGACAATTTGATCCATATATAGTCCTTAGTTGATAACAACACAACACAATTGTCTACATTGTTGTCGAAAGGCTTAGAAATATTTATAAGATCCCTCTCACTCTTATAAAAAAGAGACTATATAGAAACACTTTAAAAGTTTTCTCTCACTTTAAACAATATATAAGGTGGCTATATATTAATCCTTTACAAAATTCCTCTCAGTCTTATTGTTAACACATATTATTTATAAAGGGTGTTTTTACCTTAGGAAATGGCACCTTGGTGAAAAAATGCACGAAAGAGGGGGGCAAAAACCCACAAAATGTGTTTTATCCTAAGTTGGGACCCCGATTTGATGGTTTGTCACGTTGTGATAAGAGACACAAAGATCTGAGAATCTAAGTTTAGCATGCTTAGATCTATGGCCCATAGCCCATATCGGACCCCCCCCTGATCTTCTGCCTTTAACAATGGGGGGGGTCCGAGCAGGTGGTTTTCTGGAATAGTCCCCCCACCAACATGTCACTTCCTCTTCAACTTGGGACCCCTCCCCCCCACCCTCCGCACTTTACCACTTACCACTACCCCCCCTTCTGAGCTAAACTGATAACTACCTTCCCATACTGCATGTGCCCCTACCGACACTTGTCTCCCACTCACATCAATCTCACGCCTTTCCCCTTCCCGCTGTCACATCTCTCCTCTCACCTCCCGACATGTGTCTTATGCTTCCCCTCCATTTCACCTCCGTCATGTTGTCGTGTCCCCCCTGACCACTCACATCCCTCTGCCTCCACGTCTTCTCCCTGTGCCACATCACCCCCGCTCCTTTACACCTCAGCTCCCACAGGTCGGCACCCGCGCATTCCCGGTCACCGTTCCACCATCCACATTATCCACCTGGATATCGCTCCTTCATTGATCCATGCTGGTTTTCACCAATCACCTCGCCAGCTCTCCACCGTCAGCATCTAGCAAAGATCCAGGTGGCAAAGGAGCAGAGTGCAACTGGCACATTTTCCAAGCGCAGAGTTGACTCATGCTCATCCTGATCCCGATGAAGATAGTTAATGAAAGCAGGGGAGGTGGTTGAAACATCGTCTCCCCCCATAAATGGAAGGATCAAAATTTATGGTTAAGGAGACCAGACTATCAGTGAGTTAGGTCCCTACTAAAAGCACGTTGCATTTGACAAAGCTCGCATCTGACAGGGGACTGCATGCACAGTCTGCTAGAGAGAATGCATACTTAAAGCCTTGAATGAAAAGTCTCGGGCACGCCTCTGTTGTTGGGGGCGAATTGTTCTGAGTATATCTAGGAATTTTTGATATTTTGTTAGGGTCGATGGTTGAGCAAGGCTCCCGTATTGTAATTTTTTGATGAAGCTCTGGTTCTTTTGGTTATGCATCTATATTTGAGACTTCTTGTTTAATGAAAGTCAATTTCCTTTTCACTTCTTTGTAACAACTATGTTAGAACACTCAGACATGGATGATCTAGTCGAGGGTAGTTATGTTGTTGTGATGTAGGTTTGATCACAACAATATCTTGAGCAGTTTTACTCAATTACCTATGTTATCTTTTCCCTCTTACACTAGATGGCTTGGGCATGGATGATCCAATCGAGTTGTCATAGTTGCATCGTGATGCATGTTTGATCATGGTGTTGTTGTGACTTTGTTGTTTGGACATGTTTTAGTGTCTGACCTTAGGCTTAAGAGTGATCCCAAGTCTGAGTTTGTCTTCTCTGAGTTGCTAGAAGGCCTGATGCCCATATAAGTGTCACTCATCTTTCTCACTAAGTCTTCCCTCTTCTTAGACTTAAGCTCAACTTATTGACTGAAGTTGATCAAGACCTCACCTGCTTTTGGATGATGGTCCCTATTTACTGAGTTAAAAAGATATTGTCTTGAGTCTGTGCCCATTTGACCTCTTTAAAACCAACCTATGACATATAAATTGATGGGTATTGGGCTTACCTTCGATGCAATCTGAGGGTGACTTAACATTTCTGGCGTCATTGTCGAGGAATGAATCGAGACTTTTCCCTAGGTTGAACGACAAATATTACTGATTCTGAAGGTGCATCAAAACTCAATAACATCAAAGATTGCAACTTGCACCTCGCAACTCCACTGTTTCGATTCCATTATTTCAGTTGTGGCTTCCAAAGGTAGACACACGAAGTCTATTCTACAACTGCCTCTGGCTACACTTGAAGTTGACCCAGAGAGGATTATCAAGAAAGGGAAAGATTTCTCAATAAGGCTTTAGCTGTTGTCCCAGATTGAAAGCTCCCTGGGAGAACAATAGTGACCATATTTGTTCTTTGATGGTGAACAAAGACCAGACACTTTCAGACTACACATAATTCACTTGGAAACTCCATGATTAGAGGATCTAGTGGTGAATGCATTATTTTAAGCAATCATATTTTCAGATGAAATCCATCTTGGCTCAGAGGTTTTCTCCTTTTAACTTCTCTGTTGTTCATGGTTTCCCAAATGTTGTTCCTACTCCAGATGAATGGAGTGATTTTTTGCCCATATTTAGAGAGCTTAAATATGACAACCCTGTCGAGCATGTCCATGAGTTTCATGAACTCATGCATCAGTTTGAAATACATCATGAGGAAATACATCATGAGTGGTATCACTCCTTGCCACCTGCTAGCATCTCCTCCCTGGAGCAGTTTCATGCATCTTTCAATAGACATTGTCAAAGATATTATTCCTTTGAGTTAATCTGTCATAACTGTTGTGAGGGATATAATGACTGTGTTCAAGATAAGGATGTTTCTAGTGAAGGATGTGAGAATGAAGGAGATGTCTTGGGTGAGTTGGTGAAGCTGGAAGGAACACTTTCTGCAGAAATAGAAGAATTGGAGGTAGATGTTGTTTGCTTCCCTTGTGAAGAAAATGCAGAGGATATTTCCATCCCTAAATTAGATTTTTTTGGCAAACCTGCTCATGAGGAAGAAGTTGTTACAAATAATGACCCAGAGCAACCAAATCTTAATGAACATCCCAACAAAGATAATGAAGAGCAGAGCTTTCCCATGAATCTTGTTTATCATGATTGTGAATCTGATCCTTGGGAGAGCCATGAAGAAGAAAGGAGGAGCTAAATGTGAAGTTGATCTCCTGTTCAGATCTTGTTAACGACCAAATATCACATGGTATTAGCCAACTTGCATCATTTCTCTACCCACTTGTACACTCTGATAACATTGAACGATGGGTGAGCCACAATGAAGTACAAGAGGTAATTTTCTACCAGTTGAGATTTCCTAATTATAAATTTGGTGACCTCGTGGGGTTATATATGGAACTAATTTTTCCTAAAGAATTGGAGGCTATAGATTTATTCACCTTATCATCATTTGGGGGTATGGTCAATGTTCCAAGCCATGATCCCATTCTGTTGTCATACTTGTCTAGTCTTTTGTGGATCATTTGCAGTAAAGAGATGAATTATTTTACCAGACAGTTTGGATGGCTATGGTGGAAGTTTTCTTTCACCTAGTGCTCTGTAAAAATTCAGTTAGTCTAGGAGTGTACATAAATAATCTCTTTCTGGAGCATGTGTGTTTGCTTTCTGTTTTTAAGTAGACTGTCAATATGTTTTTTTTTTTGGCATGATATCTCAAAGCATGACTCCACAACCCAGCACTAAGGCACTAGAGCTGCAAAAGAGTTCTTAGAGCCTCACAGGGAGTCCTTTATCCCCCATGGAGCCTAATGTTAACACATATTATTGATAAAGGGTGTTTTTCCCTTAGGAAATGGCACCTTGGTAAAAAAATGCACGAAAGAGGGGGGTAAAAACCCACAAAATGTGTTTTTATCTTAAGTCGGGGTCCTGATTTGAGGGTTTTTCATTTTGTGATAAGAGACGTGCAAATCTGAGCATCTAAGTTTAACTCTCTCAGATCTACAACCCACAGTCCATATCGGAACCACCCCCCCCGATCTTCTTCCTTTAACAGGGGGGGATCCGAGCAGGTGGTTTTCTAGCGTGGCCCCCCTGCCAACGTGCTGCTTCCTCATCAAATTGGACACCCCCCCCCCT
>ML778263.1:858995-887900 GCA_009831015.1 Picea engelmannii
TACATGCACCCCTGCCAACACCTGTCTCCCACTCACATCAATCTCACGCCTTTCCCCTTCCCGCTGTCACATCTCCCCTCTCGCCTCTCGACATGTGTCTTCCACTTCCACTCCATGTCACCTTCGTCATGTTGTCATTTCCCCCCTGAACACTCACATCCCTCTGCCTCCACATCTTCTCCATGTGCCACATCACCCTCACTCCTTTACACTTCATCTCTCGCAGGTCGACACCCACGCATTCCTGGTCACCGTTCCACCATCCACATCATCCACTTGGATATAGCTCCTTCATTGATCCATGTCAGTTTGCACCAATTGCCTCACCAACTCTCCGCCATCAACATCCAACAAAGATCCATGTGGCAAAGGAGCAGAGTGCAACTGACACGTTTTCCAGGTGCAGAGTTGACTCATGATCATACTGATCCCGATGAAGAAAGTTAATGAAAGTGGGGGAGGTGGTTGAAACATCATCTCCCCCCATAAATGGAAGGCTCAGAATTTATGGTTCAGGATACCAGATTGTCATCAAGTCAAATCCCTACTGAAAGCACATTGCATCTGACAGAGCTCGTGTCTGACAGGAGACTGCATTCACAGTTTGCTAGAGAGAATGCAAATGTAAAGCCTTGAATGCAAAAACTCAGGCACACCTCTTCTATTGGGGGTGTATTGTTTTGAGTATATCTAGGCATTTTTGATATTTTGTTAGGGTCGAGGGTTGAGAAAGGCTCCTGTATTGTAACGTTTTGATGAAGATATGGTTCTTCTGGTTATGCATATGTATTTGAGACTTATTGTTTAATGAAATTCAATTTCCTTTTCACTTCTCTGTAAAAAATGTGTTAGAACACTCGGGCATGGATGATCCAGTCGAGGGTAGTTATGTTGTTGTGATGTAGGTTTGATCACAATAGTATCTTGACTAGTTTTACTCAGTTACCTGTGTTATATTTTCCTTCTTACACTGGATGGCTCGGGAATGGATGATCCAGTTGATTTGTCATAGTTGCATCATGATGCAGGTTTGATCATGGTTCTAATGTGACTATGTTGTTTGGACATGTTTCAATGTCTGAACTTAGGCTTAAGAGTGATCTTGAGTCTGAGTTTGTCTTATCCAAGCTGTTGGAAGGCTTGATTCCCATAACAGTCTCGCTCATATTTCTCACTAAGTCTTCCCTCTACTCACACTTAATCTCAACTTATTGACTGAAGTTGATCAATACCTCACCTGCTTGTGCAGGTTGGTCCCTATTTACTGAGTTAAAATGATATTGTCTTGAGTCTGCGCCCATTTTACCTCTTTAAAACCAACATGTGACATATAAACTGATGGGTACTAGGATTACCTTCGATGCAATCTGAGGGTGACTTCCAGTGCTAACACTTAAAATCTACCATGAGTGGATAACAAGCCTTCTAATAGAACAATAGAAATAGAAGGTATCTACATATGCATATTATCTTGCATTTTACAAATATACATATTTACAATGAAATATTATATGATGGATAGTTTTCTGCATGGACTCATTCTTCCCTTGGTACGAGAGGGAGTCTCATGGCTTCCTATATGTGACAATGCCTCTGACGCTGATGCAAAATTTGACATTGAATCTGATGTTGAATCCAAGAAACCATTATACCAAATTATAGGTCTTCCCAATAACCTATATAACCTCTCCTTGCGAACACCAAACACTATTGTTGTATCTTGAGTAGCTTCCCTTGAATACAGAAGTACTTGGCCATGCCAAAATGTTACTACATATCCTTCATATTCAAAAACTGCAACTAAGAGTGGGTTTACTTTCAAATCTGGAACATATAACATATGTTATATTCCCATAAATCCTCCCGACTTGAGTTGGAATCTTACATATCCTTAACCTTTTATTGCTTGTATGGTTTTAGTTATAGATCCTACATAGAAATATGTGTCGATCTCTGAGGAAGTCAAGAATATTGATCTCATCCCTCTCATGTGGAGAGATGAGCCACTTTCCACGAACCAGTCCTCGATGTCTTCATATGTCACTCTATTAAGACCAACCATTAGGGCATATTATTTCTCAAATATTTTAGCAAGACTATTAACTTCACCTAGGGATTATGCTTGTCTTGTTGCAAGTGCCTTTACATATTTCCAGTTTTTCTTTGGACATAAGTGTGGATAAAGTGTCCAACACTTCTCGATTTGATGTCCACTCTTACCACAATAAGAGCATAGTGTCTTGTTCCCATCTTGGAACCACGATCCCTTCTTGTCTCCCCATTTTCCTTTGTTTTGAGAAATGAACTTTACATTTAGCCTTCTTCTTGGATGGATTTTCTTGCACATATTGTCTTCTTTGAAATTTCACCATATCATGGTTATTGGTTGCACAAAAATCACATGGATACATAGACCATATATCCTTATCAATCTTACCAATGGGAAATGTCTTCATTCCCTCTTTAGAATGCATATCTCTTTTTGGAGATGTCTTACATATGTTAATTTTCCATGGGATGGAAGGTAAATCTAACTTCTTATGAAGGGCCTCATCATATGAAGTTCTCCTTGTTTCAACGGTCCTTGAGCATTCTCCATCTTGATGGGAAAAAGAATAATACGAGGAATCATCTTTCTCGATCATGCCTTTAGAAGGAGTTAGTTTCTCTTGCATAATAGACTTTACATCCTCTACTTGCCAATATTCATGGAATGATGTTGATGGTTACAATATCTGATCCTTGGTCTACAAGTTCCTTTCCATAAAATTAAAAATACCTCTATGGAATTTCTCATGACATATCAGTTTATCTTACAACTTTTTCTTCTCCTCCTCGAGAGATTGTAGCCGCATCCTTAATTCAAAATTCTCCTTATGAATTTGTTAGTTAGTGTTCTTCTATAGCCTTAACTTCATCATTTTTTCTTCTCAAAAAGAGTCTTCAAAACCTTCACCAACTTAAGTCTTGGACCTTGTCACATCAACAACTTGCAAATGCAGGTCAAAACCTCACTCTGATACCACTTGATTCAAAAATCCTTAGATACCAATCTTAATATTTAAAAACCCAGTTTAGCATCTAACTTGATTCAGAATAATTCTTGATTCTATTGAGGTGATTTGCAGAAAAATGATGGTGTGCTTATTATCCAAAATCTCGTAAAATGATGATTAATTTGAAAATTATGAGATAAATCAATAGAAAATAAAAGAACTCAAATTATACAACATTAATGTCATAATTTCCTTCATCTTCAAAGTTCCCTTTCACCAATAAAAATTGCTCCTCGTAATCTCAAAATGTCAAATTACATTACAACATGGACTTACAAAGTCAATTTGAATTCACTCTTTAATTCCACTACTCAAACTCAAATATAGAGTTTGTCGTTGAATTCCATGTGAAATTTTGACAAAAATGAGTATAAAGTCGACCATATATTGAATTGGCTCAATTTTACCCTCTTTACACGCCAAACGATGCACTATGGCACCCATTAATGGAAATATGGACTAAGACTTCTAAATAAGACATCTTAGCACAAAAATAACATCACCATTGAACTCCTCTCAAGCCTAACGAGAATAATGAGTATAAACATGCCTATATGTGGACATAATACGTCATGGCACACAAATATATGAAACACCAAAACTTAGGAAATATTTGGCATGAAAATTGATGCGTTATCTATATCGTACCTTCTCCTTGAGATCCATGACACCTCAGGATATATTTTTTCCTCAGACTGTGTGCAAACCTTGGTCCGCATGCCCATAAAGAGGCCAAAGGCCCAACCTCCATGTGAAAAATTGGGAAACTTAAATCTAAATTTGGTGGAATCCCCATAACATAAGGTGCCAATGGTGCATTGATTAGGGCATTGGCATATTATGCGATAGTTCGGGGGATCAATCCCCACTGACCGTCGGTTGTTGTGTTTTGTTTTCTTATATTGGTATTATTTATATGCGACGACATATATGGTATAACCCCGTCCACAAATATAGGTTACGATTTCTGATAAACAATGAGATCGCATATAATATGTGTTGAGGGCTTAGCCCTTGACCCCTTTTCCCACCCATTTAAACACTTACCAAAGCTTAAATATATTCGTCGTCGTATAGGGTTAAGTCTCATGTGTATGGTGTAATGGTAAGGTAATTTGTGTAAGTTTATGGGAGGTCTAAACTCCCAATAAAATTTTAAATGACCTTTTCCATAAATGGCCAATTGGAGGCTGCCATGTGGCAACCTTTCATTGGTCTTTCATTGGCACATGTCAAGACACAATTGGTCCACCTGTGCCATGTGGATGCCAAGTCACCTTGCCCAGTCAAACGTACAATGTGCCATGTGGCACCTTGGAGTGTTTCCATGTCAGCATTGTATGACCTATATGGTCATGCCATGTGTCACCCTTTCAGTGGTGACACGTGTCACCTTTGACCCTTTTGACTTTTGACTTTTGTCTAGTTTGACCTGAACTTTGACCGATCATAATGTTTTCATATGAACTCTGTTTGAGGTAATTTTTGCATCATTGGAAATATATGATTGAGCTCTACATAATGATGTAGTTTTTGAGAGAATTTGAGATGGAAAATTTATGAGATTTTATGGATCCTCCTAGACCTCTATGAGAGTCATGGATCCTCCTGGATCACCTAGAAAAATTGATATGGGAGAAAACCCAACTAGAAGGTGAGTCCTATTATCTTCTCTATTTACTTCATTTATGAAATGAAAGTACAAATAAAGGGGCACTCACTATGGAGTTTCCTTTGACACTACTAAATAACTACTACAAAATATCCTACCTCCTTTTTTTTTTCTCTAAAATCCCACTCCTAAATGATCTTCTCAACTATGAAATAAGTACAATACAAAATAATGGAACCCTTTCTCCTCCTATTGGCCTGGTATTTAACATAGCTTGATAGTTTTCTAGGGTTAGGGATTTTTCACCCTAAACCCTCAATTAGTGATAAGGTTTTGGACCGTCTCGGATCTTCTTGAAATTTCACATGTGGCTAGCTCCATATGTGTGAGTAATGGGAGATAATGTTGCATCGAGTCATAACATGGTGGTCAACAAGGAAGATCAACTTGTAGAAGGTATAACTTATGCACATGATTTTTGATTGAGTTGATTTTCTCATTGTTGGAAAGGTATCAATGTGTAGAATAATTTCAAGGGGTTGGGAGCTATTCTCACAAAAGTTTTATCCCCAAACATTTCATTTTATGCCTCAACATGGCTTGGGAAGGTTTTAAACCCTAAATTTCCAAACTGGGACCTACCACTAAAATGGCCCCTACAAGCCAATTCCTCCAATTTTTCCACCCACAAAGTACCAATATAGATGAAAAAATAAATAATGATGCAATCCAAATCACCCTTTATTAATTTTATTTTTTCCACTATACATGTTAGCACAACTTATAGAGATCCATGCTCCAACTACTGGAATTTGTTCACTCTCAACCATTCCACAAATGTGTGCATTTTATAGTTTCACTTGGATCAAGCCTCAATATTGAAAGGATTGAACCAATAGGAGGATGACCACAACAAATATTTACAACAAGACAAGAGCCATCCTCATAATGATCTAGTCACGTCACAAGCAAATAATTTCATTTAAAATGGAGAGGACCCTCCTTTGTGTACTTCCCATAACCGGTTTCTACACATTCAATCTTTTTGTGTGTACAATTTAAATTTGGATTTCTATCTAAGAACTAAAGGCCATATTCCCAACTATATTCTACAAGAAGGAATTCCATTGCAAACTTGATTGTCAATGCTCTGCATTGTGATGTGTGGGATCTTCATCAATGAGCCAATGATAAAATTATCCTTGCCAAGAACCAAAACAATCTTGTCCATGAAAATTACAAAACTTGTATGCATATTCTTATCATAATCGTTGCAAACATTTCTTGACATCAAGGTAGAAATCTTTGATTAACTCAATATAAGTGTTTTTTCCCAAAAAGGCCAAAAATTTATTAGTAATAGTATTTACAAGTAAGGCCTATTATATCCATCACCCACATTGTGCACATCACACCAATTTTTTTTAAGCTTCACAGACATCTTCAACTACTACATAGAGGGGCATTTTAAGATAGTTATTTGATATAAATTTAAATTTCATATCTAAGATACATCATAACAACCATGAGAAGAAATCCTCACTTATAACATATCTACCATAAATCAAAGGTACCATAAATCAAAGGATTGGGAAAATATCTTTCTTCATTGATTCAAATGCAAGTATAGTGTTTAAAATAATTTTAGTACATCATCAACTATAATCCAAAGGCCAAATTAGAGATACAATCTTTCCTCAAATTCATTTCCCCACCCAATACACAGATACCATAAAAAATATACAATGACAAAATTCTAAGAACTTAACCTATGGTCATAATATAAATGCCTCCTTAGGATACAGTCATGAAGAAAAAGGGAAATGAATGATTGAAGAAGGGGTGAAATATTTCCAAATCACCTTATGAAATACTTCTAAGAGCTTGACTAGATTATATTTCTAAGAGATATACATACAAAATGGAAGGTCCTACAATGGAAATACATAATCAAAAGGCACTACTATTAAAAAATAAAATAGAAATAGAAATGTCCTATAATGGAAACACATAATCAAAAGGCACTACTATCCCAAAAAAAAACAATAGAAATGTCCTATAAGACATTGTCAATGTGGTGGGAGTTTTGAACACCAAATGAAATATCAACAAAGATGGCATGATGAAGTGTTTTGTTTGATGTTATTTATTTTTTATTTGGTTATATATAATAAATCAATCCCTTACCTCTAGTCTTATCTTTCTACAA
Organism: Picea engelmannii; assembly: GCA_009831015.1. Classification (NCBI taxonomy): domain Eukaryota; kingdom Viridiplantae; phylum Streptophyta; class Pinopsida; order Pinales; family Pinaceae; genus Picea; species Picea engelmannii. Next base: position 865,873 of record ML778263.1, read on the forward strand.
TTAGAACGTCTTACAATGAAAATACATAATCAAAAGGAACTACTATTAAAAAAAAATAGAAATGTCCTATAATGAAAACACATAATCAAAAGGCACTACTATCCAAAAAAACAACAGAAATGTCCTATAAAACATTTTCAATGTGGTGGGAGTTTTGAACACCAAATGAAATATCAACAAAGATGGTTAGATGGAGTATTTTGTTTGATGTTCTTTATTTTTTATTTGGTTATATATAATAAATCGATCCCTTAGCTCTACTCTTATCTTTCTACAATTGGATTTCTATTTTTGGTTAGATGGAGTATTTTTTTTCTATTTGGTGGCATCTACTTCAAAATTCAAGAGATATAGAGTAAACTTGGTTGTCAATGATAATAAGGGGGTTAGTTCTAACACTTATAAGTTTAATAAAATGTTGAAACCTTGAATATATTTTTAGAAGACCTATTGAATAGGGTTTAGGGTTTCTTAAAGGACAATCTCCAAGAGAACTAAACTAGCAACAAGGAAAAACCTCTATGGAGATCCACTTATTTTTCCAATCTTCCTTTCTGTTATTCTATTTTTTTTTTTGGGGCAGTTTTGGTTTGTTGTTTTTCTTTTCATTTCAAGGATCTCATTCTATTTTATATTTTCTGGGAACCCTAAGATGGTATCTCATACTTTTCTTTTTCCTTCTCCTTCCAAGAATACGAAGCAGGGGCATCACCACACTACTTCACTTTTTGACAAATGAAATAGGGTAGTTTTGTAAAAAAGTAATTGGTTTATTTTTAATTACACTAGAAAATAACTTAATTCTAATAACTTTGTTACTCAAATCGCACTTCCCAACAACCACATGATTCAGAATCCACTAATTTTACTTGCAACATTTCAGTGAACTCCTATGAGAAATCACATCTAATGTAATTTTTTTTCAAATGTAAATGATTTAAAAAAAAAAAACTACACATAGCCATGTCATTAGCATGCTCGATAAAATATTCACAAAGTAGTTGTAGGATCAACCATTAACTTCTTTGGTATGTATTTTGAATCAAATAAAAATTATTGAGGATTTTATAACAGAATGCAAAAAAATGCACATGTAAGTGTTTTAGTAACTTTATAATTCCTAAAAGTTATTATGAATACTTTTATTCCTATGCAACAATTAGTTGACTATACATTGATTTATTATAACCTCTTATCTTAGATTCCAGTTTAATGAATTTTTGTATTTGTTCAAGTTTCTAGATATGGAAGTTTGGAGTGCTTGTGAGTCTGTTGTTACCAAAATTTACGATGATTTTCAGTATTAGTCAATTGAGTCACGTTTTTTAGAAAGTGAGTTTCAATAATGACGTGTATTCTGCACTGACAGTTTGTGGTTTATTGTTAACATTGGGTTCCATTTCCATTTTGAAACCTATGTTAATCATATACTTTGTAATGTCCTATACTTTTATAGTTTTTAGATATCTAATTAATCTAACATTTTGGTGTATATGAATACTCCTTAGCACATTAGGAAACTAGACCCTCTAATGCAAACTTGTTTGTGGGAAAGTGCATGTTGATCTTAATCAGGGACTAAAGAAGCAAATCAAGAATGTTTTTCAACTTTACAATGTTATGGATTTCAAGGTTGCTTTTAATGAAATAATAAATAAATAAAATTAATGATGAAAATCAAATCAAGGAAAATGAAGTTCATTTTAGACGAAAACATACCAAAGAATTTCTCTTCGAGTCTGTCTCTTTTCAAGTTTTAAAATAACTTTAGAAATTTAAATCACTAAGCAATCTAATTTAGTTATTTCCTTCTAGTACATGAATTTATCTAGGCAATGCATATTTAAAAGTAAATAAAAACCTTGAATTAAACTAAAAATGTTATTTTGGTCGATAGAGGTGAACAATTTTGTTTTGATCTTCTCTAAAAACTAAGAAACATAAAAAGATTGCCCCTAATGCCCATGCCCATGCCCATGTTTAAACAAAACATGGCCAATTCCCTTCAATCAGCCATGCAATCTTTTATAAAACTATAGCTCAATTTGTGAGCTATAGTTCTATAAAAGATGATTGCTTTTGCCAGTTACACAATGATATAGTGATACCAATGAGATCCCATTTGATGAAGTTTAAATGGATAATCAACACTAACATTTTTTAATGTGAAATGTGGGTTTGAATGCTATTCAACAATTGAGCATTGAAAAATATGGTATCTTCATTATTACAAGATATTGGTTGTAAATTGATTGGTCACAAGGTTTCTAAGAAAAGCCATTTTTGAAAGAGATTTCAATATATTCTTTATGTTTCCTTGACTTGATATCACAAAAAAAAATTGACTTGTTAAAAAGAAATGATCATCCCAACATCTTGAATGGATTCATTAAATACAGATATTCATTATGCATAGTCTTGAATGGATTCATTAAATACATATATACAAAAACGATTATGCATAGTCTAAAAGGATACTGATCAATTTGAAAAGAAACATATAATTATTTCTCTAACCGAATGAAATGGGAGATTACTGAGAGGGTAAGTTTTAAGTTTGCATTATCTACATCATTACAACTTGGAGAATTGTTTTTGTCAAACTCTACTTAAAATGAGAAACTCTGGGGATTACTTATAATTAAATGATTATTTTTAATCAATTTCATCAAGAAAAATTTAAGTAGTCTTGATTTTTTTAAGAAGAGTATTGAGATTATATAATAGTAAATATTATTATGTTTTATGATATTGTAAATATTAAAAATTAAACAAATAACATTTTCTCAACATTAGTTTGAAGGGAATATATTTTGTATTCAAAGAATTAAAATATTTAATAAAACTAAAATTTAAGAAGAGTATTGAAATTATATAATAGTGAATATTATTATGTTTTATGAAATTGTAAATATTAAAAATTAAACAAATAACATTACATTTTCTCAACATTAGTTTGAAGGGAATATATTTTGTATTCAAAGAATTAAAATATTTACTAAAATTAAAATTTAAGAAGAGTATTGAAATTATATAATAGTAAATATTATCATGTTTTATAAAATTATAAATATTAAAAATTAAACAAATAACATTTTCTCAACATTAGTTTGAAGGGAATATACTTTGTATTCAAAGAGTTAAAATATTTACTAAAATTAAAATTATTGTAGTATATTTTTTTTTCTAAAATTTTTGTAATACAAATATATTATTTTTTCCTTATTAAAACTTACAACTACAAATATATTATTTTTTCTTTATTAAAACTTATGGTTGTAAGTAAAGGATACATTTGAATAGTAAATAGAGTATTTATAAACTTATAATTTTATAATTTCTCATATAGGGAAATGATAAAGAAAAAATGTTTATGTTTAAGTGTGATGAGTATAAGAGGCCTAGAAATAGAGGAAAAAAATTATAGTCTAAAAGATTATGTTGGGTCCTTTGTTGTTTGTGGGGTCATTGAAATTTGCAAAAAAATGATAGGACATTTTTCTTATACACTTTTTGACATGTTATATTGAGATCTACCAAAATGATATTGATATTAGAAATTTTTGAACCAAAATTGCATTGCCTTCATCGTCGATGTACTGGAAGGTAGGATATTAGTTCCCTAAGTGATCCAAGTGGATATCAGTGGCCACCCACCTCTTCCATTGAATTAACATGGTTCTCCATTTGGGTAGCCTTGTTATGATTTTCTGGAATTTTCTGGGTCATAAAATTCCAAGTCCATTTTAAGGCCCTTAATGAGCATTCTAGAAAAACGATCCCAACTTGACTTTGTCGGCAGACTATTTTTGTTGTTTTCCTTAGTTAGATGTTTCCAATGAGCTACTATGCACACCAAACATAGATTGTATGTGAAAGTTACGTTTCCATAAATTTGATGTAGAAACTAACACCCAAAAATACACTTTTGGTATTTCAAAACACCTTTTGGCAGTTTTCCTTCTAGGTTAAGGGTTTTGGACCTTTAGGGTTCTTGATTTACGTTAAAAGGCCATCCTTTTCGTCCTCTTGTATTAGATTTTTTGAATGAGCATAGCCACCATCTCTCTCTCTCTCCTCTTGTATTAGATTTTTTGAATGAGCATAGCCACCATCTCTCTCTCTCTCTCTCTCTCTCTCTCTAGAGATAAACTACCACCATTCTAGCCAATTTGTGTTCTACAATATTCCACTATTTTATACATTAATAGAAGTTGGGTTTTCACCATATTACTATGCTTTCTACTATATTTCTATATGTGTTTCATTTCATTCTCTATACAGTCCAGATCACTAAGTAGCATTGTTATATGAGAAAACTTGTAACATTCCCTAGATTTACTAAGGTCTATTACTTGCAGAATTCACATAACACAATATAATTTATGCTAAACAGATTCTTATAGCTTAACAACTACAAGAAAACACACATATTAACCATTTCTAATATCATTTAATTGAATGCATCTATAGTATGCTAAAATCACATGAGTGTAACTAATAATATCATTACAATAGCATATAAAACATTCTCATACACAGAGTTAAGGCACAACAATTTATCTCTTAAATATAACACATAACATGATAAAAACACTTACGTTTTTAAAATAGTTTTGGAAACAACTTCTTGGTATGAACATTCAACCCAACCATAGACTTTCTATTCCATATCTCAACAATAAGTCACCCCCAAGCTAGGGCTAGGAATCCACAAAAGAGGGTGGTCTCTCACAGTCCACTCACAACTCAGAAAATACCACAACCCAGTGACATTCTCCTAAAGTTATCCCAATTTTCCACTAGCTCTCTTCCTCTCGACCTACCCAACCAATTGAATGTATTCCTTCATTTCTCTTAGTCCATCGAGTGTCCCATTCATTTACCAGGGCCTCTGTTGGGTATGTGTTATATTCTTTGCACGAGTAGTAGTGTCACATATTTAGGTGGTTTTTCGGCACATGGTATCTTTGTCGATGGTTTTCTATTTCCAGTTAAGGAATTAGGGTTGTTGACTAATCCAAGTCATTGGGTTAGGGTTTTGAATGCCACTGGCTCCTATATGTATATTGTATTGTAAACAATGTATCACACAATGATAATATAGAATATGTTGGTTTTCTCGGTTTGGGTTTCCAGGGGAAAATCTCTGTGTAATGTTTGTATTTTCCATTGTATCTTTTCTGTTCTTTTACTGAAAATCTATTTGCAATAAATATTGTACAAGGTTAAAATCTACATTTGGTATCAGAGCTTCGTTGGTTTCAGGGGGACGCCTTTGTGGTCAAGGGTTTGGCTTGGGACTGTGATAAGCCTTGTTACAGTGGGATATCTATGGTATTATTTTTCAAGTGAAAATAAATGGAAAGCAATTCAAAGATGGAGATCGAGAAGTTCAATGGGCAAAGTTTTGAGTTGTGGAAGCTCAAGATGGAAGATCTGTTGGTGGACAAAGATCAGTGGATCATGGTAGATCGAGGTACTGCACCTACAAGAAATTCAACAAATGACTGGAAAAAGTTGGATCGGAAGGCAAAGAGCACAATCTGATTGTGCCTCTCATATTCAATATTACTGAATGTGTCAGAGGAAGCTACAAACAAGGATTTATGGGAAAATTTGGGGAAGTTGTATTAGTCTAAGTCCCTAGTGAATAAACTATTACTGAGAAAGAAGTTGTATAACCTGAGGATGAGAGATGGAGACTTAGTGGCAGAGCATTTGAACGCCTTCGATATTGTGGTAAGTCAGTTAGTATATGTTGAGATTAAAATTTCAGATGAAGATAAATGTATCAGTTTACTGTGTTCTTTACCAGACTCCTGGGATAGTCTGGTTGTGGCCATAGGTATTAATACAACTGCCTTGAAGTTTGATGAAGTAGTCTCATCCTTGTTGTCTGAGGAGATGAGACAGAATAATATGGAAGGACAGAGCACATACGCATTATTTTCAAGAGGACGTTCCCAGGAAAGAAATAGATCTAAGTTATCAAGTGAGAGATCTAGGTAAAAGGGTAGATCTAAATCTCCCGGAAATTTTGTAAGAGTATGTTGGATATGTGGAAAACAAGGGCACTACAAGAAGAAGTGTAGATCCAAGGTTGAGAAGAAGAAGGGATCTGAAGAATCTCCTTATATAGAAGAAAAGATCTCCAAGGAATAAGGAGGGGATGTGTACTTGGATTCTTCAAGAACACATGCAAATCATGAGGCATGGTTGGTTGACTCTGGTGCATCCTTTGATCATATGACTCCCCACAGGGAGTGGTTCTGTGAATATGAAAGGTATGGTGAAGGTAATGTTTTCTTAGGTGATGATTCGATAACCAGAATCATAGGACGAGGAAAAGTCAAGTTGAGGCTCATAGATGGAAGGATTAGAACACTGCCTGGTGTTCTACACATCCTAGGTTTGGCCAAAAATTTGATTTCTGTAAGCAAAATGGACGATGCAACGATAAAAACAATATTTGAAAAGGAAACCTGCAGGATGGTTTGAGGAGCAATGGTGTTGTTGAAGGGAGTTCAGTTTGGAACTCTGTATAAGATGCAAGGAAGCACTATTAGTGATGGGTGTAATAGTTCCATTGTTCCTAATATTGGAGTTGAAGAAGTAAGAACTCCTACAGTCTCTGGAGAAAAGGTTATATTGTGGAATCAAAGACTGGGGCATATCAGAGAGAAGGGTCTTTGACTACTACACAGTAAAGGTATGGTTGAAGGTATGTCTAACTGCTCTCTGGATTTTGATTTCTGTGAACATTGTTTATATGGGAAGCATAATCAGGTAAGATTCCCCTCTGGTGCAACGAGGGCAGAAGGAATTTTACAACTAGTTCACAATGATGTTTTCAGACCTGTGTTGGTCCCATCATTGGGAACATCTGTGTACTACGTCTCATTTATAGATGACTTCTCAAGGAATACTTGGATATATTTCCTCAGGAAGAAATCTGAAGTCTTTGGCAGGTTTAAAGAGTGTAAGGATCTTGTTGAGAATCAAACAGAGAAAATAATTAAGGTGTTGAGGATAGATAATGGCGGAGAGTTCTGTGGGACTGAATTTGAAGAATTCCGTAAGAAGTGCGATGTAGAAAGGAGAAGACTACTCCATATATACCTCAATAGAATGGAGTTGCAGAAAGGATGAATAGGTCGCTGATGGAAAAATCAAGGTGCATGCTCAATGGTGTCGGGTTAGAGAAAGAATTCTGGGAAGAGGCAGTGGGTACTACATGTTACCTAGTCAATAGATCACCCTCATCAGCGTTGGATGACAAGACTCCACAAGAGTTATGGACTGGTAAGGAACATTCTCTCACACATCTCAAAGTATTTGGTTGTGATGCATATGTTCATGTTCCAAAGGAAAATAGGAGTAAGCTAGATAAGAAGGCTGAAAAGTGTATCTTTATTGGATATAAAGATGGTCTCAAAGGTTATAAGCTTTGGAACCCAGAAACTAAGAAGGTAGTATATATCCGAGATGTGGTATTTAGAGAAATGAAGGATGTTGTTAAACATGAAGTCCTACCAAGTAAGGAAGAACCAGAGAAGATAAAGTTTGATTTAAAGGATGGTGAATCAAACTCTATAGAAGAACAAGAATCATAAGAAGAAGATCTTCATACTCCAGTATTGAGGAGATCGGTTCGAGAAAGAAGGGTACCGGAAAGGTATACTCCATCTGATTTCCATTCAAATTTTTCTTTGTCTATTACTGATGATGATCCTAGAAGAGTCAGGGAGGTAGTGGATTTAGAGGATGGAAATCTCTGGAAAAGGGCCATCGAGGAAGAAATGGAATCTTTGGATAAGAATGAGGCTTGGGATCTAGTGGAGTTGCCAACTAGAATAAATCTCATTGGCATCAAATGGGTATTTAAAAAGAAGATGAATGCAGAAGGAAAAGTGGAGAAATACAAAGCTCGGTTAGTAGAAAAGGGTTATTCCCAGGTTGAGGGAATTGATTTTGGTGAGATGTTTTCTCATGTTTCCAGGTTAACCTCTATAAGATTTTGGTTATCTGTTGTTGTTGCATTTGATTTTGAAGTAGAACATATGGACATGAAGACAACATTCCTACATGGGGATCTAGAAGAAGAAATCTACATGAAGCAACCAAAAGGTTATGTTGTGAAGGGAAAGAAGGAGCTGGTATGCAAGCTGAAAAAGTCCCTGTATTGTTTAAAAAAATCACCAAGGATGTGGTATCAAAAATTTGATACTTATATGATGGGACTTGGCTTCACAAGAAGAAAAAGAGGATTGTTGTGTGTATTTTAAATTAATTGGCGATCATTTGATTTATTTAGTCTTGTATGTGGATGACATGTTGCTGATAGGAAACAACAAGGAGATTATTTAGGATGTGAAAACTCAGTTGTCCTCTAAATTTGACATGAAGGATATCGGTGCTTCAAATTTCATTATGGGCATGGAAATTAGAAGAGATCGGAAAAGGAGTAAACTCTGGTTAAATCAGAGAAAATATGTCGAGACAATATTGTAGAGGTTTAATATGCAGGAATGTAAACCGATCAAGGTTCCTATTCCTGTTGGTGTAAATTTATCTGTGGATCAGTGTCCCAAGATACATGAAGAGGAGGAGGACATGTCTCGTGTTCCATATGTGAGTGCAGTTGGCAATCTGATGTATGCAATGGTCTGTACTAGACTGGACATTACACATGCAGTGGGAGTTTTGAGCAGGTATATGTCAAAACTAAGGAAGGAGCATTAGACATTAGTAAAAATGGTTTTCGGGTATTTGCGTGGCACTGCTAGCTATGGATTGTGCTACGAAGGAAGACCGGTATTGGACAAAATGGTGGATATACATGGCTTTGTGGATCCAGACTGGGATGGAGATCTAGATCATAGGAGATCTACAAGTGGGTATGTGTTTAACCTGTTTGGAGGAGCAATAAGTTGGATGAGAAAAAGACAAGTTGTAGTGGCACTTTCAACTACAGAAGTTGAATACATGGCAGCCACTCCTGCAAGTAAGGAAGCAGTATGGTTACAAAGATTGTGTTCAGGTATTGGGTTGGTACAACAAGCTGTAAGGATATAGTGTGACAGTCAGAGTGTAATTTTTCTGGTGAAGAACCCGACTTATCATTCAAAGAAAAAGCATATTGATATTCAATATCACTTTGTGAGAGACATGATTGAAGAAAAGAAAGTATCATTGATGAAGGTGGACACTTTGAAGAATGTTGCAGACTCATTAACAAAATTTGTGAGCACTGAGAAGTTCTCTTGGTGTAGAGGATCCATGGGCATTGATGCCCTGGATTGTTGACTATGTAACCCTATAACCCCATGTATAAAAATAAAACAACAAGTGGGAGAATGTTGGGTATGTGTTATATTCTTTGCACTGCCTCGGGAAATGTGTCACATATTTAGGTGGTTTTTCGACACATGGTTTCTTTGTCGATGGTTTTCTATTTCCGGTTAAGGAATTAGGGTTGTTGACTAATCCAGGTCATTGGGTTAGGATTTTGGATACCGCTGTCTCCTATATGTATATTGTATTGTAAACAATGTATCACACAATGATAATATAAAATATGTTGGTTTTCCAGATTTGGGTTTCCAGGGGAAAAATCTCTGTGTAATGTTTGTATTTGCCATTGTATCTTTTCTGTTCTTTTACTGAAAATATGTTTGCAGTAAATATTGTACAAGGTTAAAATCTATAGCATCTCTGGTGCAGGTAACCATGAATATCACTACTGGGAACTCAAGGGAACTCATTTCTAAGAAAAATACCTAGAAAAAACAACAATAACTTGTTGTTGTAGTGAAAATCCCATAATATTTCACTCTTTAGGCCTACAAACATGGTTCTTCTGCAATATTAAAAACTTTCTTCTTTAGTCTTCATCTCCAAAAATGCTCCAGAATTCGACCTCTATTACTGCTCCATCTCCAACGCTCTTATTTTTTGTTATATTCTTGTTGTTCATGCAAAAACGCGACTATCCAAAACTACTACCCCTAGCCATATGGATTTCCTCCTCTTTGATGTTTGCTTCACCCACACTTTTCCCCAAGATGACTATACTTCAATTTGTCTCTCAATAATTATGGGATGTGATTAATTACACCCACCCTCTTATAGATATTCAATGATTGGGCTCTTCCATATTCAACAGAAATCAAAAGGTTCACTTAAAGAATTAAAAATAGGGGAAATGATTTTTGGAATTAAACTCATGGATACAAAATCCTCCTTTTCTAGACGCCTCATTTCTTGTGGATTACTCAGCCACCATCTCTGCCCATGCCCCTTTTGCATCTGGAATCACATTTTATTTATGATCATTATGCTTTACGTATTACATTGCTTGGCCCTTGGCCATATTAATTCAATATGGCTCACCATCCTAATCACAACTACAAAAGTAAATTATAATTTGTGGGGATTAAAATTGGGGATGTTACTATTGATATTATGGTAGCTGTGAGAGTTATTTACCTCCATGTGTAACCCTGACAAGAATAGAATATTCTGAGAAGAAAGAATAAACCCTAAAGCATTAAACATAACCCTAGAAGACAAGTCGACTCGAGCAAATATTTAATATTAAGTATTTAGCCTTCAGAATGAGAAGTCGGCCTAGGCATCTCAGGAAAAACATCATAAATAGAAGTAGATAGACCTCATTTCATACACACATCTTGAAATTAAATTAGTGAAGAAGTGCGCACTGTAGAAACTGGGCAAGTGCGCACGTCTAGGGACTAGCTGCAGTTGCAGCTACTGCAATCTGTATTCTCGGTTTAGGATCAGAATTTATATTGGTTATGGTTGGACTTTCTGATCAGTCTTGGTTATCTTTGTTTGGTGCATTAGCCTTCCTTGGCTATTGGTTTGCTTCTGGAATCATTCTTTGTTAAGGTTAAGGTGCTCGAGGGTGGATTTGGCCTATGGTTGGGTGACAATATTGCTATATTGTGTATGGTTAAACGAGCACATCTATTATTTATAACAGGTTATGGGCCCACACTATATTTGGACAGTCTAACTGCTGGAAGATAGATTGGGAGGATTTGCTCAATTACAATTGCAGTTGCAGCCAGTTTTTGCTACAACAATGAAACCCTAACCCCCTTGTTGAGGCACCTTAAGGGAAAATATTGACCTAATTTATGGATATCCTAGTGCGCCCTAGCCTAGCGCATATCCTAGTACTCTCAGCAAGCTAAGACATCAAGTTTGAGTTTTTGGTCAAAGTCAAAGGTTGACCAAGTCAAAACAATTATGAATTACTCTATGAAGTCAGAAAACATGTTAGAAGGGGCTTCTAACTTCAGAGCGTGGAAGACAAGGATTGACCTCATTCTTGCCAAGAATAAAGTGTTGGATATCGTGAAAGGAAAGATCTTGGAACCATAGTTCGAAGAAGGAAAAGAGAAAGAACCTCATAACGTTACAGTTATGGAGAAGTTCAAAGAAAATGACATCAATTCCATGAGTATCATAGTGGACTCTATAAAATACCAATTGATACCCTACATCTCCCATCTTGACTCATCTAAGAAGATGTACGATGCCCTAACAAACCTCTTCTCAATCATAAACATTGAACAAGTAATGAGTCTGAAAAATGAGCTTTGTGACATGAAAATGAATGATGATGACAACATAACATCATACCTTGTGAGAATCTCTCAGTTAAGAGATCAACTACAAGCTATTGAAGAAATCATTTCAGAGAAGGAACTGGTAAACATAATATTCAATGGCCTTCCCAAGACATGGGATGCATTTGTCGCAAGCATGAGCACAAGAAAGGAGTATCCCACATTTGAAGAACTTTGGACTTGTTGTGCACAAGAAGAATCAAGGATTAGTGCAAAAGAGAAACCCCAAAATAAATACGATGATCAAGCCTTCACAACAAGGTTCAAGAATTTTAGGAATACAAAGAAGTTTGGCTCAAGGAAGAAAACAAATCAAGAGAAAGATATGTCAAAAATACAATGCTTCAACTGTCGAAAATATGGTCACTACAAGAATCATTGTCCCGAGTTAAATAAAATGAAGGAAACACACAAAGCATCAGTTTCCAAAGAAAGGGAACCCTTAAAGAAGGCCAAGCAGGATAAAACATACTTCTTCTTCTAAGACAAGGTAACAATATTCTTCATAATTCTTGTACATACCATGTTTACATAGTTTCTGTACATATCTTGCATATCTATTTCTTAGAAGATAAGATGTTCAAAGAGAAACAATACCCATGGAAGAATAACAAGATAAGGATTTCTATCACGAGGACTACAAGTCAAGCAATACACATGAAAAATATGAAGTACATTGACAATCCTTGGTAACAATTCTTGTGGAAGCTATTAACATAAGTAACAACTGCAAGATAAGTCGAAATCATGATCAAACTTGAAGAAACCTAGAAGAAGTAAAAACAGAAAGAAGTCAACAATCAAAAGGAAATTAGAAAAATACTTGTGACACTTCGCAAAAGGCAATAAGGATAAAGATGGAAGCTTGGACTCTCTTAGATGGAGAGAGAGGATTATATAATTCCAAGAGAAGAGCATGAATTCATACATGAAGCAAGGATTAGGAGGAATCTAATCCTAAATAATATGATCCATTGAGGATTATGAAGTATATATCCATGTTCCCATTGATGGTAGCAACCATGAAAAGTAGCACGTGTTCAGTTTGACTTTAGAATAAGTCTTCTTCGAAAATAAGCCTTAAAGTATCCCTGGTTGTCCATCCACATCCATGATCCTATGATGAAAGGAAGAAGTTGGAATCTTCGGGGCATGGAATCTATAGAAAACTCCATGGACCCAAGAGATAAAGAGAAACACGAGGAAGAACATGAAGATTCCAAGAGAGAGAAAAGCTAGAACGACCAATCATTATATCAAGAATCACAAGACTACAAGCTTGGTTTGAACCCACTAGAAGCAATCAAGTAGAAGAAATAGAAGTTGTGATGAAGAATAGTGTGTGAAAGACTTATGAATGGAAGCATTGTAAGATTCAGAACTAGAGGTTCTCCCAGATGGAGGGAGAAGACGATGATGATAGATTGTTCCAGTAAACCAGACATACCTCTACCTGAGCCATTATATCATCCACAATATCCATGGGTTTGAGTTTACATCAGATGAATGTAAGGGTTGTTCTCCTCAACAGAGTAATTGAACAAAGAAGTGTATGTAGAGAAACCTCAAGGTTTTGAGGTATACCAGAAAGAGACCCTTATATGTAGATGGAAGAAGATCTTGTATGGATTCAAACAACTTGGTGCAGAGCCACTCATGCACAGCAAAAGTATGGTGAAAAATTTCTATAACAGAGATATTGTATCAAAATGGTTACTCAAAAGTCCAGGATGATGGATTGCTAATCCATGACAAACTCTCATGATGACAGAAGAAGTGCCACTTAGATATGTTTTAGTTTGAGACTTGTCACGATGTCATGAGCTAGAAGGAAACAAAAGCATTGAATCCAACCATGATATACTGTAATGATTAGAGATATATGCAGCCTTCAGAGAAAACCAGTGTTCCGGACAGACTAAAGTACATTAAGATCGAGCATTACATTCTCCATGATGAAGTCCATAAAAGAGAAGTGGTTCTCCAATATATCTCCGCAGATGAGTAGATAGAAGATATTTTGGTAAAGCCTATGTACAAAATGAAAAATCTTGCGTACTCAAGAGAACAAGCTAGAGTTTATGGAGATGAATTCCTTATTGAAAAAGGAAGAGATTACTCCTAGCTTGGGAGGGAGAACTGATCTGTTATTGATTTATGGACAATCATTTTTCAGTTCGAAAAATGGTCCAGGATGAGCAGTTCCTTTCCAGTTCAGAAAGTGGTTTGAGATTTCTGACGAACAGGCATTTTCCAGTTCAGAAAATGGTCCAGATCGAACGGTCATTTTCGTAATGAAAATGGTTCGATAGATTGATGTTGTACCATAAACAACGATTCCCCTTCTGGACAGTGTGGGGGAATGGTCTAGGACAGTCATTCTTCTTGACAATCACTCTCAATAGTGGACAAGTAGAATGGTATGCCTCAATGGGAAGTCATTCTTTTGAAGTTCACAGTTGTGAGAAGTTTTGAAGACTAGTTCATTTTGGAGGTTGGTGCAGGAAAGTCATTTCCTTAGGAAATGGTCTGAACAATCATTCCCTAGGGCAGACTCATTCTATCCAGGTTGCACTTTGTTTAGTGCCGGAGGAATGGCCCAGTTAGGTGAATGGTCCAGGTTCAAAAATCAGGGATATGCATTCCCTAGGGAAGACTCATTCTATCCAGGTTGCACTATGTTTAGTGCCAGAGGAATGGCCCAGTTAGGCGAATGGTCCAGGCTCAGAAATCGGGAAAATTATTCTTCTATGCTTAAGAAGAATATTCCAGATAGCTCATGGTTGATGTTTTACTTTCTGAGGGAATATGCTCTTCCATATATCAAAGATGTGAGTGGAAGAATGGCCCAGATGACTCAGTTTATATCATGATATTGTTTTCTGTGCGAGTTGATATTAGATGATATGATTTCTATGGAGACTGTATGTCTCTAGAAAGTAGATGTATGCTACTGTGGTGGATATGTTCCACTCGTTGTGACTATGTGTTATTGATTGAGTAGCCGTGTGATACTTGGTGTGGTAGTGTACCACTGGATTGTAGTTGTGTGCTACTATGGATAGACATGGTTGTGTTTTATTCAATGACATTGTTCTGATTTCCATGTAGAGTATCAATAGTGTTGAAAATGATTATCAACTAGATGGATAGTTAGTGTTCTTGTCGACAGACATTCTCTAGGTGGAGAATGGTTTAGATAGAAAAGATTGTTTTTGGACATGTATTCTCTCTATGGAGAATGGTCTAGGTTGACAGTTTGTTGACATATCATGGACTAGTATTTTTCCTAAAGGCATAGATTGTGGCTCGATTAAGAAAATGGTTCAGGACCGATATTTTCTAAGGAATATAGGTTGAGACAGATCTCTATGGTACATATGACTCGATTAGAAAATAATCCTAGATTGACATTCCTATAGGAATGGTCTCTATAGTCCATGGTGTAGCTTTTAGCATATGTTGGGATAGTCATTCTTATAGGACATATGTCCATATTAAAAGAATGGTCCTTGTATCACTCTGTGGAGTGAGTGACTTATTCAACATCATGCCTGATTACTCAGATAGAGTATGGATTCAAGAGATGATGCAGTTGATGCTATCAGATGATAGTGATGATGGTGCTCGTGATCTAATCATGAGATAGTCTGTATGGCTATGATGATGCTATCGATTGAATGGTATGTTTTTTTCTCAAGACCATTGCCTTCAATACCTCCCTAGCTAGGAGGGAGTGTTGATATTATGGTAGTTGCGGGAGGTATTTACCTCCACATGTAACCCTGACAAGAATAGAATATTCTGAGAAGCAAGAAGAAACCCTAAAGCATTAAACATAACCCTAGAAGACAAGTTGTCTCAAGGAAATATTTAATATTAAGTATTTAGCCTCTAGGATGAGAAGTTGGCCTAGACAGTTCAGGAAAAACAGTACAAATACAAGTAGCCAGAACTGATTTGGTACACACAGCTCGAAATTACAACAGTGAAAGAAGTGCACACTGCAGAAACTGGGCAAGTGCGCAAGTCTGGGGAGTAGTTGCAGCTGCAACTACTGCAATATGTATTCTTGATTTAGGTTCATACTTTATATTGGTTATGGTTGGACTTTCAGATTAGTCTTAGTTATCTTTTCTTGGTGCATTAACCTTGGTTTGCTATTGGTTTGTTTCCAGAATCATTCTCTATCAAGGTTAAGGTGCTCGGGGGTGGCTTCGGCCTATGGTTGGGTGACAATATTGCTATATTGTCTATGGTTAAACGAGAACATCTATTATTTCTAATAGTTACATCCCCTCCCCCTTATTTTTTCACTATCCTCAGTGCACAACACCATACATGTGTACATACCTATTACAATTCCAGGCCCTTCGACCATTAATCAACATACAAGCTCTCTATCCTAATATCACACGATCATTCTCAACCAATAACATAAATACATAGGTACTTCGACCCAAAACATATACATAACCCACTGGAATTCTCCTACAACTATATTGATTTCCACCATCTCTCTTGCACACACTTGCACAACCCAAGAAATGTACCCCTTCATTTATCTAAGTCCACTGGGTTGTACCATTCCTAATGTCCCCCCTTTGTTGCTCTCATTCCATCGAGTTGCATAA
Organism: Picea engelmannii; assembly: GCA_009831015.1. NCBI lineage: Eukaryota > Viridiplantae > Streptophyta > Pinopsida > Pinales > Pinaceae > Picea > Picea engelmannii. The sequence continues at coordinate 882,167 of ML778263.1, forward strand.
TTTTTAACAGGATCTTTGGCATGGATGGACGAGAATATCTCTTACTCAGATCTCAAAGGAAACTTGATGGTTGAAAATTGACCAGGGAAACAAAACAACAACAAGTTGTTGCATTAGTGCAACTAAAACATGATTCCACTCTTTATGCCTAACAACCTAGTTCTTCTGCAAGTCTGACAACTTGTTTCTTCAGTATTCAATAGCTCTAAACAAATGCTAACATTTCCAATGGACTTTAATATTCTCTTATCTTCCCTTCTAAAGGTCTATTTCCTTGCTATTCTCACCCTTCAGGCTCAGGCATCACTTTCATTGTTATACAGTTCCTTGGGTGATCCATCATCTTCCATGGTGGGTGCTAACTTACTGCTAGAATTCCACTAGCACTCTGTAACCTATGGCATGTTGATGAAAGAAAAATTAATTATCCTTATTCGTACATTTTCAAATCTCGTTAGGCTAGGTGAGATAGGAAATATTATTACCTTGGTTTATAGTCTATCAAAATCTTAATCAGACCCCAAGAAATATTATTCTTTGATCTCTCTCTCTCTCTCTATATATATATATATATATATATATATCTGTGTGTGTGTGTGTGTGTGTGTGTGTGTGTGTGTGTGTGTGTGTGTGTGTTTATGTATATTATTTGAGATTATACAATTTAAAACAGAAATAGAGGAGTGAATTTGCAAAATAAAAGAATTATAAATATAGATACAAAAGAAAAAATGTTGAAATATGAATAAATGACAAATCTGAAATACAATAGTTAAACAATTTTGTAAGTGAGAAGAAATCAAGAAATCCTTTTATTAATATCAAATCTGAGTTACAACTGAAAATATATCTTCAAGTCCCTGGGAGGACCTAGACCAGAGGAGTTCTTGGAAGTCCAAGATGTAATTAAGACTCATACATGGACATCTAATGTCAAAAGAAAAGATCACAATGCAAGACTAGGCTGGATCACTTCAAGTTACATGTGCATCATTGTTTTGAACTCTTGGAACATATCACCAATCAATTCCTCGTAGTATTTTCTTTGCCACCTTCAGAACAACCCTTATTAGAAGTTTCATTTCTCTATTTTCTCAAGCTTTTGTCGAAATCCTTCTTTTCTTTGATCCTTCTCAAAAAATTATTTAGTTTAACGGTTTAATTATAAATTAATATTTATTTGTATAAGAGGAGGGATTGATTAAAAAATATTAATAAGAGAGAAAGGTGTCATTTAATTTTTTAATAAAGGAAGGTAGGGGCCCCACTAAAGGAAAAGTAATCCACTTATTGAACCATCATTACAAATAAATTCATGCATTCAATAACTTTTCCTCATTTGTAATCATAATCCAAGATGGAAATAAGAAATATAAAAATATTTACACCTTATTCGTCCAAATCTGTTGTCATGAAATAATGTATTTTTAAACAAAACAAGATTTGAGAAAGTCAACCATGTTAGAGCCTTATCCATAATCCATGTCACTATAATGTCATCACCATAGAAAACTAGTACTATGATATCTCAGGGAACAATACCCAAATGATAAATTTCTCTCTTTTATTCTCCTTCTAACTCCTCGGCACTGGACTAAAAAAGCCCATTAAAAATATCCATTAAACTCATAATAAACTTCAGTTGCAAGCAACTGAAATATATAGAACTTTCGCAAGTGTTCATTAAATATGCATTATAACAAATTTGTTCTAAGAATGATAGGATAGGCATGCAATATATGTGAGGCTGATAATGGATACAGACAAGGCATGTACAAATGATTTGATAAAAGCTAAAGATTGTTTTTACTCTACTTTTTAGAGCAACGACATATAAAAGACATATAGAACTTAGTTGAAAAGACTTTAATTGAAATGGGGTTCTTTGCAATATGGAAAAACAAGAAATATTTCCCAATAATAATCTTCTTTCATGGGACATGCATATTTTTACATTGGGTTTCCTTTGAAATGGCAAAAGAATTCTTAAAAATACAAAGATAAAGAGAATTCTATGTTTTCATTTTCAGATTTCAATTTCTCCCTAAAAAATGGTCAAAATCAAGGGCTTTTACAATAGAAAACTTAGTAATTAAAATTTGAAAATATACCATGCGGGTCATAGCATAAAAATAATGGTTGGAGGGTTGAGTGAGTTGTTTCATGGGCATGATCTTTCAATACTGAAGAGTTGGGAACAATTCTATTTTTAAAATATAGGGGTATTCTCTGGACAAAGTGTAAGAGATGAAGGTCAAACATATGACAATAGAGGTTTTCCCATTTCAATTTTTTTTTATGTAAATGGTCGAGCATATAGCTAGGCATTTAAATCGTAAAACGTGGAGGAAAAATTAAGTCAAATGAGTATAATAGAATTGCCCATTAAAATATCTATGAGCCATGAATTGAAACTAAAGCTAGGACTACATCCTCTTGAGCCAATAGAAAAATCGTGTGCATGATTTTTCTGGGCATTTTTTAACAATGTGGGCATAAAAACACTTCATGGAAAGACCAATTTTGAAATTGTTAAGCAATGGAAATGATTGTGGGTTCAAAATGCAAAGTGGAGAGGGTGTTTACAAATTCAGAAGACAGTGAAATAATGCATTTATTAATGAAAATAGGCTACACCACTAAATTCTCATTTACATTAGAGAAATCGGCATACCATTGCCAGAGAAGAGGCCAAGTTGTTCTTGAGACCGAGCCACGGTTTCTAGTCTTTTATATGTTGAATAATTCGTTATGCCAACAAAAAAATAGTTGAGTTCTAGCTTCTACGCATGGGTATGGTCTCAACAATGCCAAACTAGATCGAAAGTGCATGAACTACAAACCCTGGTAGTTAAATGAGCAATCAAACTGTTGTATATCACCTTGGTTTGTTGCACATTACATACATTAATGATAACAAACTCCATAAATATAAATGTGCACAGCCACAGGTTTCATATCAACATATGTCAAATGATGGGTATGCACCAACTTTCAAAAGTTTCCAATACACAATGTAACCAACACAAAACTTATTCCATGTCATTGATTAATATGCCAAGGATCTCATATAATATAACATGATAGTTATGCTATATCAAACAATTTGTAATAATAACCATGTCATCCATTTATCATATGTTGAAGGATAATATACTGATTGTTCACTTAGACCTTGTGATGATTTTGGTGTATATCACACCCAAGTATGATGTTGCATTGTGACGACTTGATGCCAATGTTTTGATGTAAAACACGTCAATTTTGTTCATAATATCATATGTTTGATGTGTAAACGTGTTGAACCTGCAAAAAATATATCTAGCTAAACAATAATACACACATTTGCAAAGAGAATTTGAGAAAGAAAAAGAAGGAGAGAAAGAATGAAAGAATTCTCATTAACCGTTATGAATAATGAATAATTTACACATGATATACTTTGTATAACTCAATGAGTGCGCACTGGAGGAGAACCAATGCACCATTGTGGTGGTCTAGAGTGATCTGGACACACACCAACAATTACGGGAGTGAACTGCCACCTAGTCTAGTCTCTCAAGCAATTACAGGAGTGAACTACCACCTAGTTGAGTTAACTAGTCAACTAGTGTTCAGTTAACTGACTGAACAAAGAGTAGTGAGAAGTATATCAGAGAATCAAGGGTAATGTGCCAGTCTGGTGATGATCCCAAGGAAAATGCACATTAGCTGGTGATGATCCCAATGTTGCATGGTGACAAAACCAATGCAACATCTAAACTCAACTCAACTAGTCAAACTGAAGTGTCAACTGAAAGAGAATATTCTCCTAGTGGAATATTCTCCCCTAAAATATTGGAGACTGGATAATGAATAATTATGACCAATAAACATCCATGTATGGGGTGCTAGTGTGGGACAGATGTCATTCGGAGGGGGTGCGAAGCGGCCAGCATGGCGATGGCCATGTGACAGGAGTGTGGCACACCATCCCGCGACTCTCATGCATTTAAGCCTTACTCGCGATGGCCCAGACACCATTACTCTCGGTGCACCTTGCCTCATCTTGTTGTCTTTTCGATGGCACAATGCCATGAATTCAAATTTACTTTGCGCATGTGCCTATGCCTCCTTCATCTGGCTCAACGCCATGCCTCCTTCCCATTTCATTTGCATAGGTTCCCTCCCTTTGTCGAGCTCCCTTGCAACCTTCTTTTCTTCCAGCTACACCTCCATTACCTGTTCTTCCTCCTTGCACCTGCATTCCCCCTCAGCACCACTAGAATGCCAAGGAAAAGAGGAAAATCAAGGCATGGCTCGGCCTAGCAGCCAAGCCGACCACAAGTGGCTCTCAGACCGCCACTTGCACAATCCCCTAAATTGTCACCTGCTTCATATTCCTCACACTCCTTGTTAGAAAAACAGGACCGCGGAGAAATAAAATAAAACAAATGCAGAAACAAAACATAGAAGATACACAATACAATAGAGACACAGATTTACCTGGTTCACGCAGTGTGGGCTACATCCACCAGAGAAATTGCCAGGTCCTTCCTTTATTATTATCCAACAAATGAAGGGATACAACCTATAGCAAAACTCGTTGTAACTTCCTCTTCTTTCTCTCATAGTATCCTCTCTCAGAATACAATATTCTCTCTGTTGCATAGCCACAATACATTTCCCTCATAACATAGGGTTTCCTTCTAGGGAAAAAAACCCTAGCATAATTTCTACTGTTAGATCTGCGACCTTATAATGAACGGTCCAGATTTACAATGAAATTACAATAAACTTTTACAAGGAAAGTTTTCCTTCGGGGGACGCTGCCCTGGAACCCCCATCGAGGGGCCACTTTCCCCCAAACCCCCCAGCCGGGGGGATAGCCCCCCCCGGACCTCACAGAGGGGGTATCCCCCCTCTTCACTCCCCCGTGTGGAAGAGTGTACATACTTATGGGATGTAAAGTCTTCATGGGGTATAAACACAGCTGAAAAACACAAGACCTCTGAATCAGGAAGATAATCAGGCTCCAAAACCAACAATATCCCACTTGGAGACTGATCCCAACAACTCCACTGCTGTTGTATATGCTGGAATCTGAACCTTCTTGGACCTGGAAAATTTCTCATCTTCATCTTCATTCTTGAAGACCAACTGAAACTGAGCAGGAACTCAGTTTCTCTCTAGTTACTCCCTTTGTTAACAAGTCTGTAGGATTCTGGATAGTGTGTATCTTTTCCAACTTCAAATGTCCATCTTCCAAGGTGGATCGTATGAATTGGTACCTCAACTGTATATGCTTAGTCTTCGAATGGAAGGTTGAGTTCTTTGCAAGATGAATTGCACTCTTACTATCATAGTACAACCTGTTATTCTCCTGCTTCTTTCCCAATTCCTCCATAAACCTTTGTAACCAAATCATCTCTTTACTAGCCTCTGTATAAGAAACATACTCTGCCTCTGTTTTTGAAAGTGCAACAACCTTTTGTAGTTTTGAAATCCAACTTACTATTGTTCCACCTATAGTAAAAGCATACCCTATGGTTCTCCTCCTTCTGTCTTTATCACCTGCCATATTTGAATCAACATATCCATGTAGAAAATTGTCTAAACCTCCAAAACATAATGCATGAGTAGAAATACCTCTCAAATACCCGAGAATCCACTTTACTGCCTCCCAATGTTCTTTACCTGGATTGTTCATATACCTGCTCACAACTTCCATTGCATGTGCAATATTTGGTCTTGT
>ML778263.1:892554-910419 GCA_009831015.1 Picea engelmannii
CCTCCCAGTTCGCATGGTTGTACTTCAGGCCAACCACATGATCAACACAGGTGTCCTCATGTCAATTTAGCCAAGTGTTTGACTTTTGTTTTGGCCTCATGGATCCTAGGACCATGCTTGATATGTTGTTTATATGTTTAAGTTTTATAATTTCTAATATTAGTAGCTTAAAAAATTTGGCTTTACTATTACCGGTTGGTTGAACTAGTTTCCCCTTGGGGCAGTTCAGTAATTACAGTCTGGACCTCTGGATGAATTTTGTAACTCTGTTTTTTTGAAGGATTTTTATACAACTCTTACTTACAAAAAAAAAAAATTATGACTAATAAACATGGAAAAACCTTAGGAAAAAAAATCCTAGGTGTGTGTGAAGTAACTCCAACACCCCCCCTGAACATCACTATGGTGAAAATAAAGAATGGGTCCCGGAAATGAGGCCATATTAGGTACCCAAATACAAAAGATACATTGAAATAAAGTGAGGAAAGAGGGAAAACCTCATGGGAAAAAAACCCCCTCAAGGTATAATGTATGTAAAAATAAGAACTACAGTTGCTAGGCAACTGTGTCCTTCACTCCAAGATGACTTCGCAGATAATGAAACTTCTACTCAATGAAGGTCTTGGTGACAATGTATCTCGTATTTTCTGCTGAAGGACATAAATGTAAGTCAATGATCCCCTCGTGTACTAAGTCCTGAATGTAGTGCATGTGGATCTCTATGTGCTTTGTTCTCTACCTCTAAACTGGATCTCTACAGAACTTCAAAGTGCTCTGGTTGTCACACCAAATGACGATCGGTTGATGAAACTGAATGCCCAAATCAGTGAGAAAATGTTGTAGCCACATAGCCTGAATGGTTATGTTAACTACCCTCTGTACTCTGCCTCAGCTGAAGATAAACCAATGGAAGCTTGCTTCTTTCTCAACCAACAGATAGGCACGAAAGAAAGACTAAGTGTGTAACTAGATTTGGACTTGCGATCAGTGTTATCGCCAGCCCAGTCAGAATCAGTAAACCCAATGAGATATAATGTAGAGTCTGCTGCATAATGAATACCAAAGGTGATGGTGCCATGTACGTATCGAAGGATACGCTTTGCAACCTTCCAATGTAACTCATGTGGCTCCTTCATGAACCTGGAAACTATGCCAACTGCATATGAGAGGTCTATTCTGGAGTGTGTGAGATACACCAAGCTCCCCACTAACTGTCTATACAATGTGCTATCAACCAGTGGATTCTCCCCGCCATCCTCAAGTTTTATTCCTTATAGGAAAGGAGTCAGAGCAGACTTGCAATCTGTCATGTGAAATCTCTCAAGGAGATATCATGCATACTTGGCTTGAGATAGTTTGATTTATGATGCATCCTGACTAATCTCGAGTCCAAGGAAGAAGTGTAGTGGACCCATGTTCGTCATAAAAAAACTGTCATGTAGAATCCCCTTGACTGCAACAATCGTTGAAGTCAAACAACCAGTGATCAACAAATCATCAACATAAATAACTAAGAGTAGAAGTGAATAAATTGTCCTGAGCATGTAGACATTCGGGTCTGATTTACAATGTACAAAGTTCTGTGACAGCGGGTAGGATTCCATCTTGGAATACCATGCACTTGGAGCCTGCTTGAGGCCATAAAGGGACTTCTTCAGTCGACAGACCAAAGATGAGTCTTGCATAAATCCCTGGGAATGCTCCATGTAGATCTCCTCAGAGAGATCACTGTGAAGAAATGCATTCTTCACGTCCATCTGATGGACTTCCCATCCCTTGGTTGTCGCAATGGAAAGTGTCAATCGTATGGAATCCATCTTCACTACTGGAGCGAAGGTCTCATCATAGTCAATACCATGCACCTATTGAAAGCCTTTGGAAACAAGCCTGGCTCTGTATCTGCTAATATGCCCATCCGTTGTGCTCTTATTCCTATAGACCCATCTGCATCTAACAAGTTTCCTCCCAGAAGGAAGGGGAACCAGATCCCAAGTCTGGTTCTTGAGGAGCGAATTGTACTCCTCCTGCATGGCAGATTCCCAAAATGGATTTCCAGTAGTCTCGCCATAATACTGTGGATCTGAAGAGTGAACCAAGAAAATATGCCTGGAGGGAAATGGTTCAATGGAAGTGAGTGCAATAGGAGGCTCCTCTAAATCATATTGAGTCCTCCTAGTGTCAACTGGATCACCAACAAGATCCCCTTCATCCTGAAGAGTAGTTTGTGCCCACTTGGGCTTCTGCTCTGGCTCTGTAACTACATCTGGATGCTCTAACTCTGCATCTGACTGTAATGACTTTGAATCTGAATCATCTGAGTCCTCTAAATCAAAACTATTGTCTGAAGAAGATTCATAATGTGCATTCTCATCATCTCGGATAGGTGGAAGAATGAAGGTGTTTTCATGTGGCTGATGAGGTACAAGCGAGACACTTTCCTCGAATTGGACACTACACTCAATGATGAGCATGTACAAGGAAAGATCAATAAGCCTATATACCTTCACACCGTTGGGGTATCCAACAAAAATGCACTTAGTGCTCTGTGGATCAAGGGCCTTCCTCTTTTCAGAGGGAATCTAGGCCAATGCACATGAACCAGAAATGCGAAAGTGGGTCACTTTCGGTTTGAGGCCGCTCCAAGCCTCGTAGGGGGTCATATCCATGAAATATCTATGGGGAGATATGTTTTGGATTTATGTTTCACAATTAAGTGCTTTGGCCCATAGTCTATGTGGTAGTGACTTTGCATGCAACATGCAAGATGCCATCTCCTTTAGAGATCTATTTTTCCACTCAGCAACTTTGTTTTGTTGCGGAGTATAGGGAACTGTGTGTTGAAACTGAATCCCTACCTCATGGAAAATATCATGGATCTCATGATTGACATACTCTCCCATGTTATCAGTTTGGAGGACTTTGATCTTCTTTCCGGACTATGTCTCAACCAGGGATTTGAAATCTTTGAGGTGTTGAATGACCTCAGATTTTTGCCTGAGAAAGTAGATCCATGTAAAACGTGAGAAATCATCAACAGAAATGAGAACAAACCTCACTTTGTTGATGTATGGATGCATAAAAGGACCCATAAGGTCACTGTGGATTAGATATAAAGGTGTAGAAGCTCTCTGAGACTTTCCTTTGTCGAATTTTTCTTGAGGGTGTTTTCCGAGAACACATCCCTCACGTACTCCCTTGGAGAAATGGATGTCTGGTAGACCATCAACCAATATTTTCTTGCTAAGTTGTTGTATGTATCTGAAATGCAAATGTCCAAACCTTCCGTGCCATATCCTACTACTTTCATCAACATGAGTAGGTAGTAAAGAAGAATCAAGTTCAATGAATTCAGAAAATGTATACAATCTAGACTGATGATTTACCTCATCGTTAGCAACCCTGGAGTTGGTTTGCATGTCGTATATGTCCACGACATTTGGTGTGAATATGACTTTCTTTCCAATTCTGAAATTCATCATTTGATAAATGGAGAGAAGGTTGACAGAGAGTTTCGGAACGTGCAACACATTCTCGAAGCTTCCGTTGGTGAGTTAAATCCTTTCTTTGCTGATGACTTTGACAGAAGAGTTGTCTCCCATCAGAATAGGAGGACCTTTGCATGCATCCAATGAAGAATATATTTCTTTTGGGGAATCCATGTGATGTGATGCTCCTGAATATACGATCCAAGCATCGGGAGAGGAGTTGGTAGCAATCAATGAATGGCTAGAATTTCCTTTCTTGGGATTCAGATCTTTTGGCTTCTTCTTCTTGGCACCCTCGGGGATGCGATCTCCAAGGTTTTTTTCCTGAAGTATTTGAGACATTATATCTATTTGTTTTTGCATGCATGCATAATATGGATGGAATACTTTGTGAAAATACGTGCATTTCTCCCCTTTTCTTCCCTTCCCCCCTTTGGATCTGGAGGCATCTTTGAAGGGTTTTGTGTACCCTTCCTTCTTTGGATGTCTATGAGATTTGCATTTGTCTTTATATTTATATTTCTGATATTTGTGGATTCCATCTTGCACAGTGAGTGCATGCACCCTTGGGCCTTTGATTGTTCCCATGTAGATGAGCTTGTTTTTCTCTTGTGTTAGGGATTCAATAAAGTCCTTAAGAGAAGGCATCTTCCAGGTGGCTCCAAAGGCGAATCTAACAGAATCGAATGTGGATACAAATACAGAGAATTCAGGACCAAGCTTGGAGATAATGGTGAGAACCATTTGTTTCTCCTCCTTCGATTTATCAACCCCGCAAGCTTTGAGTTGCGACAATAAATCCTTGAATTTTGTAAATAAATATTGGATATTGTCGAAGATTTTTGGATCCAATGTAAGAATTTCCACCTCCAATATGTGTCCCCTCATATCATACCATTTTCCAAAGATCCCTTCCAAGGTGGTCCATGCTTCATTGGGAGTCTTACAGGAAGATATATGAAAAAGGAGATCGGGAGAAATAAGCCTGCAAATTGTTCTGAGTGCCTCATCCATGCAATTTAAGTACTTGGATTTTTCTATGGATGATGTCGGTTCTGCAAATAGTTGTAAGGTGTAAGAATGAATTCTTTTTGGAAATCCATCTTTCTGTTGTCTTCAATCTTTTGTACTTGCAAAAAATTTTGGTGTAGCTTTTTCTTATCAGTTTGTCAGCTCTGATACCATGTAAATGTGTTGAACCTGCACATAATAGATCTAGATAAACAATAATACACACATTTGCAGAGAGAATTTGAGAAATAAGAAGAAGGAGAGAAAGAATGAAATAATTCTCATTAACCATTATGAATAATGAATAATTTACACATGATATACTCTGTATAACTCAATGAGTGCGCAATGGAGGAGAACCAATGAGCCATAGTGGTGGTCTAGAGTGATTTGGACACACACCAGTAGTTACGGTTGTGAAATTCCACCTAGTCTAGTCTCTCAGGCAGTTACAGGAGTGAAGTGCCACCTAGCTAAGTTAACTAGTCAACTAGTCTTTAGTTAACTGACTGAACAGAGAGTAGTGAGGAGTAGATCAGAGAATCAAGGGTAATGTGCCAGTCTGGTGATGATCCCAAGGCAAGTGCACATTAGTTCGTGATGATCCCAATGTTGCATGGTGACAAAACCAATGCAACATCTAAACTCAACTCAACTAGTCAAACTAAAGTGTCAACTGAAAGAGAATATTCTCTAGGTGGAATATTCTCCCCTAAAATATAGGATACTGGATAATGACTAATTATGACTAATAAAAAAAGAATAACCTTAGGAAAAATAAATCCTAGGTGTGTGTGAAGTAACTCCAACATGAGGAGAATATCATAAACCCATGTTATGAAGTGAAAATTTCGACATATACTTGACTTTTGCATATGGTTTTGACATATAACATCTTGCAACCATTTTATATTGAGCACACCAATTTTATCCATGATGCCATGCATTTTTCAAATGATAAACATAATACTCTTTTAAACTGGATAATTGTCCTAGTGGGGACCCTTGTCAAACCTTGATAAGGTGAGAACAAGATGAAGAAATTGGTCTTCCAACTCTTTGCAAGCTTTCGTAAGGTGGAGACAAATTTTGGATCAACACATGGAGACTCCACGGTGTAGTCTATTTTTAGTAGAGTAGAACTCATTATCTCTAGTTTCATAGTTAAGAATGTTTGGTCTTTTAAACTTAATGATTGTATTTTCCTTTCAGATATGATATTTCAAGCAAAGTTTCATATCAAAATTTGGTGTATGCCAAAAGAACTCTCACAAAATGGGAGAATGGAAAATAATAAACATGGAAGAACTGTATCAATCAAGTTGCAACAAGGAGGTTTAGCAAGTTTAAAAAATACTCAACTATTAACATTGTGAACATAAGAAGGTTGATTTATTTAATTTTTTTTTTTTGAATTCTCGTCATTTAGGTCAAATTAACAAAAACAATTGCATAATCAATGAACAATAATGTAACTTGACTGATCCAAATTCCTAAAAAACAAAATTTTTCCAAAAATTAAACTCAAGCAAAAAGAAAAGAAAACCAAAATGAAATTAAACTGAAATGTATACAAGAAACACTCAAAATTTAACTTTTAATCTCAAAATACTTTCCAAGACTCAATTTTTCCAGGAAAATGAGGATGATACAAAGGCATGAATGTATAATCTGATCTTTCAGGGAGTAATTGCTTTGTAGGATTGGTTGCAAAGACAACTAACATATCTTCCATTGAATTCAAATCACTTCGAATATGAGTGATATTGAAAGATGTTAGATTAGAAAACCAATGTCAAACTGCTTGTGTATATCTTTTAAGAATCTTATTTGATGAGGTATAGATTTTCCTAACCAAATCAACAATAATTTTTTAATCCCCAAAGATAGAAAAATGATAACAAACTAAACTAAAGGGATTTTCGATTCTAAGGATTAAGGCTTAAAAATTTTTCACATTATTAGTACACTCAAACTCTAACCTATAGGAAAAATTATGGACTTTACCAATAGGAGAGTAGAGTATTTTACTAGCTCTATTTCCTTCATTTGAACATGCATCATTGAAATGTGTATGTCAGATACTATCATTGGGATCAATAGGTTGTGTAACAATGTTATCCTCTTCTTCTACAAATATAGAATTCACACCAAAATCTTCTTCAACAAAATTTACATGCGACAAATGAACTCTTTCGATATATGATGAAATTTTTCCTTCACGAAGCACAATAATATTTTTACTAACCTTGGGAAGTGATATGTGTGTTCCATCAAATGACATATATCCACCTGTTAAAGGTTGCTATTTCTACCTAGAATAATAGAATAATTTCTTATTGCCATATCTATGACTTGTATATTACATGTGGTCTTGATTTCAAGATGTGCACACAACACTAAAGTGACGTCTTTAATATCACCAATGGTAGCATGTTGTTGACTATTACATGATAATATGTTTCTTGAATTCTCATTGGTATATGAAATACCTTCCATAATGATTTTAGACATAATGTTAGGACCAGATTCCCCATCAATCAGACAACAATATGCGATTTTATCCATAATTTTCATAGAAACATAAAAATGATGATTTTTAACAGGTTTCCTAGGATTATATACACCTAATATATTTACATAAAATTCTTTTTCATCTTGTTCTTCAATCAAATTGGAAATGTTGGAAGTTTTACCTTCCATAAGATTCTTAAAATGTTTATGATGTTCAGGGATAGTGACTATATATCGTAAAGAAGCATCTATTTTTATATTATCCAATTGTTTCAAAATGTTATACTTTGATGAAGAAGAAGAGGTTGGATTTAACTTATATAATTGCATACCCCATATGGATTGAAAATAAATTTGATGAGAAGAAGTAATTGGGGAAAAAGTGTTTTTTTGAGGACCACCTTTGTTCTTGCTTTGATAGGAATTGTTTCTTGTCTCAACCATCATTACATCCTCTTCAAGAGCCCAATCTAAAGCAACAATTGTGGGATTGGATATTTTTCTAAAAATATGTTCTCAAGCATTCTTACTTATCTCACAAGTTCCTTCATCACGACTCTCTTCACATAAACTAAAACATGAACTCAAGAGTATTTCCCTAAGTTGAGAGTCTTGAGGCTAATTTCTCAAGGAAGCTTGCATGTAAAATTATTCAAAAGTTGAAACAACATCATTTCTCTGAAAATCCATAATCCTGCTACTTATGTCCTGTAAAATCTACAATACAGTTGACAGATCAATATACCTAACATGATATTCAATAGGGAGACTTGTTCTTGTCAGTTGGTCTTCAAATTGTAAACAAGTTCGTAGACTTGATCCTAGATTGTTAGCATTTTTCTCTTCTAATCTATGATTATAAGAAGATGGTAATGCGTTGTAATAATGCATCAAAGTAGATTTATTATGAGGTCAGATAAAATCATGGATTTGATTATACAATTTAGTGAAACATAAATCAAAGGACTTGATTGTTTCACCTTTGTTATAAACTATATTGTTATAATATCTAAACAAATTTGTTGGACTTTGGGGCTATCCATAAGTGGATTTAAACCAATAATGTAACTCAACCCAAGTCGAAAAGACTTTAGTCGATAATTCAAAGAAATCTACAACAAAATTCCCTTCCAAAGAGTTTATAAATAATCACATACATGTATCATTATCATTTGCCCCTATATTATGACATGCATTAGAAAATGCAACTAGATGTTCATTGACAAAAACAATTCCACTGCCAGAGAATTTGGGCAAATGATCTTTAAAATTTGGAAGAGGATTGGTCGTTGGATTTAGATTCAAAAGAGAAGATAAATGGCAAGGAGTAGTGCTATCATCTTCTTCGAATTGGAATAAACCATAATGTTTGATTACCTTTGCAATATTTTTTGTAGATTGAACAAGGTTGAAATGGATGTATATGCTTCCAATTAAGGATGAAAAAGAAGCTTGTGAGGAAGTGGGTCTACTTGTAATACTAGAACTGATAGAAGAATTCATTGTGATCTTCTTAGGAAATAAATTTTTTGATGAGCTTGAAACTTCAATCTCAAAATCAGATAGGGATTGCCAAAGCCTTGGCTGAAGCTTTTCTAAGATATCCTTCCTTCTTCCAACTTTGAAGAAAGGATCAAATTTAGGAATTTCACCTCTTGTTTGTTGTGATACATGAGATTGAGTGGTCATAAGACAACCTTCTAATGAGGAGGATGGTTATGATATTTCCTTTGAATGGCCTCTCTTTTCTCTTGAATTTATATATCACGAGCAATGACTTCCCAAGAGAGTTTCAAGTTGATCATGGGAAACGATGGTTTCTAAAATCAAATCAAACAGGACCGAAGTAATACTTCTTTGGTCAATAAAATGAAGTATTATGTTTGGTTATTGAGGGGTAGGAAAAGTCATTAAAATTAGAGAAGGGAAAGAAAAGGACCAGAGAGTAAATAAATCTCTCCTGTATAGTCACCAAATAAATGTTGATCAAAGGAATAATACTTCTCCTTACTCATACATTTTCGAATCTCATTAGGCTAGGTGAGATAAGTAGGATTATTACCCGAGTTTATTTATGTCTTGTCAAAATTTTATCAGACCCCAAGAAATATGATTCTTCGGTGTAACTCAATTTTTATATATATATTGTTTATGTATTTTATCCGAGATTATACAATTTAAAAGAGAAATAAAATAATGAACTTGTAAAACAAAAGAATTATAAATATAGATACAAAAGAAAAAATGTTAACATATGAATAAATGAAAAATCTAAAATACAATATTTAAACAATTTTGTAAGTGAGAAGAAATCAACAAATCCTTCTATTAATACTAACTTTGAGTTACAACTGAAAATATCTCTTTAGGTCCCTGCGAGGACTTGGAATGGAGGAGTTCTTGGAGTTCCAAGACGTAATTAAGACTCATACATGGACATCTAATGTCAAAATAAAATATCACAACACGAGACTATGCTAGATCACTTCAATTTGCATGTGCATCATTGTTTTGAACTCTTGGAGCATATCACCAATCAATGCCTCCTAGTCTTTTCTTTGCCACATTCAAAACAACCCTTATTAGAAGTTTCACTTCTCTATTTTCTCATGCTTTTGTTGAAGTCCTTCTTTGATTTTGTATCCTTCTCAAACAATGATTTTTTTTAACTATCTAATTATAAATTAATATTTATTTGTATAAGCGGAGGGCTAAATTAAAAATGATTAATAAGAGGGAAAGGTGTCATTTAATTTTTTAATAAAGGGAGGCAGGGGCTCCACTGAAGGAAAACTAATTCACTTATTGACCCATCATTACAAATAACTTCATGCATTAAGTAACCTTGCCTCATTTACAATCATAATATGATTTGGAAATAAGATATATAAAAATATTTACACCTTCTTCCTCCAAAATTGTTGTCAAAAAATTGTGTATTTTTAAATAAAACAAAATTTGAGAAAATCAACCTTGTCAGAGCCTTATCCATAATCCATGTCACTACAATGTCATCAACATATAAAACTAGTACTATGATAGCTCATAACATATCCAAATGAGAAATTCCTCTTTTTTCTTCTCCTTAGGACTCCTCAGCATTGAACTAAAAAAGGTCATTAAAAATATCCATTAAACTTATAATAACTTACAACTGCAAGTAACTGAAATAAATAGAAATTCTGCATGTCTTCATTAAATATGATTTATAACAACTCTATTATGAGAATGATAAATAGAAATTCTGCATGTCTTCATTAAATATGATTTATAACAACTCTATTATGAGAATGATAGGATAGGCATGTGATAAATGTGAGGTTGATAATGAATATGGACAAGGCATGTATGAATGATTTGTTGAAAGGTAAATACCATTTTTACTCTTTTTTAAAGAAACAACATATAAAGGGCATTTAAACTCACATGAAAAGACTTTAATTGAAATGGGGTTCTTTGCAATATGGAAAAACAAGAAACAATGCTCAACAATAATCTTCTTTCACGGGACAAGAAGATTTTTACACTAGTACTATGATAGCTCATAACATATCCAAATGAAAAATTCCTCTTTTTTCTTTTCCTTAGGACTCCTCAGCATTGAACTAAAAAAGGTCATTAAAAATATCCATTAAACTCATAATAACTTACAACTACAAGTAACTGAAATAAATAGAAATTATGCATGTCTCATTAAATATGATTTATAACAACTCTATTATGAGAATGATAGGATAGGCATGTGATAAATGTGAGGTTGATAATGAATATGGACAAGGCATGTATGAATGATTTGTTGAAAGGTAAATACCATTTTTACTCTTTTTTAAAGAAACAACATATAAAGGGCATTTAAACTCACATGAAAAGACTTTAATTGAAATGGGGTTCTTTGCAATATGGAAAAACAAAAAACAATGCTCAACAATAATCTTCTTTCACGGGACAAGAAGATTTTTACATTCGGCTACCTTTAAAATGCCATAAGAATTCTTAAAAATACAAGGATAAAGAGTATGCTCTATTTTGATTTTAGATCCAATTTCTCTCTAGAAAATGGTCAAAATCGAGGGATTTTACGACATAAGACTTAGTAATTAACATTTGAAAATATATCATGCGGGTCATAGCGTAAAAATAATGGTTGGAGGAATGAGTGAGAAGCGTAAAAATAATGGTCATAGCGTTAAAATAATGGACATTTAAATCGTAAAAAATGGAGGAAAAATGAAGTCAAATAAGTACAATAGCCTTTTTCATTAAAATATCTATGAACCGTGAATTGAAACTAAAGCCAAAACCATATCCTCTTGAGTCAATAGAAAAATCATGTGCATGATTTTTTTTAAGGCATTTTTATAAGAGTGTGAACATAAAAAACTTCATGGAAAGACCAATTTTGAAACTGTTGAGGGATGGTAATGACTGTGGGGTTAAAATGAAGAGTGGTGAGGGGGTTTAAAAACTAAAAAAAGAGTGAAATAACACATTTATGAATGAAAAAACAAGCTACAACACTAAATTTTCATTTACAACAGAGAAATTGACATATGTTGTCAGAGAAGAGGCTAAGTTGTTCTTGAGATCGAGCCACAGGTTCCAGTTTTTTATATGTTGACGAATTTGTTATGCCAACAACAAATTAGTTGAATTTTATCTTCTACCCATGGGTATGGTCTCCACAATGCCAAACCAGTCCAAAAGTGCATGAACTACAAACCCTAGTAATCGAATGAGCACTCCAATTGTTGTTTATAACCTTGGTTCGTTGCACCTTCCATGCATTAATGATCACAAACTCCATAACCATAAACGTGTGCAGTAATGGGTGAAATATCCGCGTATGTCAAATGATGGGTATGTGCCAAATTTCAAATGTTTCCAATATACAATGTAACCAACTCAAAGCTTATGCCATGCCTTTGATTAATATGCCAAGGATATCATATAATATAACATAATAATTATGCTACATGAAACACTTTATAATAATAACCATGTCAGCCATTTATCATATGTTGAAGGATAATATATTTGTTGCTCACTTAGAACTTGTGATGACATATGAGAATCTCAATGCAATGACCTAAAACGCCCCCTTCTCTCCTTTTGGATTCCCTCTACCATGCCATTTTCTCCAAGTTCCTCCCCTTCTCAGTCTCCTTCCCCTTCCTCACCCTCCTCATGGTCCCCTCCCTTAGATGGCTTCCTCAAGTTGAATTTTTATAGTGCGTCTAAAGGAAATCCAAGTCCTACCAACTATGGAGGAGTCTTCAATAATGTTGATGGGATCATCCTTAGAGTATACTATAGTTTCATGGGATTAAGATTGAACAATGCATCGGGACTCAAGGCATTAATCCAAGGCCTTCAAATCACCTAACAATGTCTTTTTTCCAAACTTGTTACTGAAGGGGACTCCAGTCTTATCATGCATATGCTCACTAAAATCCAAAATGGCCCTCCTATATTTAAAGTCTCTCTCAATTGGCACCTAGAATCTCTCCTTAACCTCCTTCACTTGACTATCCCACTTATTTATGCTCTAATTCCCTCTCATGTTTTACGTGAAACTGATAAATTGGTGGACTTCCTAGCCAATGAAGGAATATAAAACCTTGCTAAGCCTATGAACTATGATTGGAAATATATCAGTGACTTCCCACTCCTCTTGTCCTGCCAATATTTGGCCCACTCGGACTTCAGTCCCCTAGATGGGGTGCTAAGTGGCAAGTGTGAATGTGACGGGGAAGGTTGTCAGCTGCAAGGAACTCATATGGATAGAGTTCGCATGGCTAGAACCTCTGTACCTTCTCCCCATGTGCCTCGTTTCCATGTCTGACAAGTCTCTCTATGGTTTTCCCGATAAGGGTCTTTTATTTTCTGATATATATATATGATCACAAGTCTAGATTTTCTTATCTATTTGTTGGCTAGATTCATGGACTGCAAGTTGTTTTCAGGCTTGATTAATTTCAATTTTTATTTAAGCTTGGTTTCCCTCCTTAAGCGGGAAAATAGTTATGGATTCACGGGGTTCTATTTTAGAATAACTTTTTCCATTTGGAGTCTTAAGGACATAAGACATTTATGTATAGTTTGGAAATAAATAATAGAATATTTATACTTACTTTAAAAAAAAAAGAACATGTGAAAAAATGCATGGAAAAGAGAATACTTTATTGAAGAAAAAATAATCCAATGTGGAAACATATAACTAGGGGATGTTGATGAAGAAATTCATTATCGCTTTTTCCTTCTAAACAAAATATTTATACTTGTCCTCACATTGGAAAACATGAAGAAGTATATCAAAGTTATGACAAAGTCAAGTGACCCAAAAGAAATTGGGAATGTGAAAGTTGAAGACATGTGCAACATATCATTAATTGAATCTTGAAGTAATCCACTGTATATGAATAAATTAAGAAATTAACATGTAATAGACCCTAAGTTAGAATATAAAATATTGAATATTGCAGGGTAAAAAAAATTGTTGAAAATGGAACCGTGTAGAAACAATGAGAATTTTGAATACATTGTATAGAATAAAAAATATGATAGAGAAGAAGATAAATCCTTATAGTAAAACATCACAAAATTGATTTTTCTTTGTACTAAAATAATATTATTGAAGGAGAGATGGTGATTAATCAGAGTTGGTCAATTGTTTGGATGGATTTAAAAAAACTGGACAAAAGAGTTTCATATTTAAGTCAATTGATACCCAATATGATTTTGATTAGAGACTACTTGGATGGATTTAAAAAAACTAGACAAAAGAGTTTCATATTTAAGTCAATTGATACCCAATATGGCCTTGATTAGAGACTACTAGAGTGAAAATGAAACATGTGAAATTATGAACCTATTAAAGGAATATCAAGATGTTTTTCTTAAGATGACACAAACATAAATGGCCCTGTTGTGGAGATGAAAAATTTCAGGATCAAACTCATACTTGATGATAAAGCAATTAATCAAGAAAGACCATACACAATGGCTTCTCACAAGTATAAGGAGATGGTTAAACAAGAAATTAATAACTTGTTGGATGTAGGCCTTAGCTATCTTGTGGAATATCTAGAATGGGCAAGCCCAAAGGTGGTATATGGTCTAGACAAAGAAAATGGATCCCAAAATACTCATAATATATGTGTACTTTACGGGCTTGAATATGGTGATAATGACAAACCAATTTCTCATTCCATTCATGGATAAAATATTGAATGAGGTAGCTTGACATGAATTCCACTCCCTCACCAATGGGTTCTTTGGCTACAACTAGGTACCTATTGCATAAGAACATAGAGAAATAATATTATCTTTATAACCTAATGAGATTACTATTCATATAGCTCCCTCAAATTAGATCAAGTATACATTAACGAATAACTTGTTTTATGAAATATTGGTTTGACTAATCCATAATCATTTCATAGAAAATACACAATTAATCGATTGATATCAACCCAATAATTGTTTTCTATCAAATACAACAAGATAAATATTTCATCGAATCAACTTCATTAAGTTTGTTAATCATATATCATTGATGAATTGATAAACAACAAAATTGATGTTATTGTAATTGATTCCATATCAATGACTCTAACATAACTAGTTGTGCCAAGATAAATGAGGTGCTTTACAATTTGAGTGAAGGATATCTTAAGTTAATATGGATCCATAAGATTGATATGAATGATAATATGTATCAAACACATATAATATCGTATAAAGTCATGATTTCTTCATTACATCACTAGAAATCCATTAATGAAATAACATTGCATTATATAAGTTGGGTGCTAACATAAATATTTTGACATAGTTTATTGTTTCTATCTTATTATATTTTTTATCAAAACTAAAATCTAAAGTTATTGTTTCTATCTTATTATATTTTTTATAAATATCAAAGAAACTAAAATATAAGTTTTTTTTCCTCCTAATGTTTGATGCATAATCCCTACTATTACCCATTTTGTTTTTATATATGCAAATATATTGATAAACACAACCTTGGGATCTAGCAAGAACTTATTTAGTGTTTTTTTTTTTTTTAATTTAAAATAACTTTACTTCGGGCATAAATTTATTTCAACCTTGGTTTCCAAAGGTTATTTTGTACTTGTAAATCAATCATATTAGTTTTGTGCAAGTCTCCCGTAGTATAAATTAGTGTTCGAATCACATTAGTTTTGTGCAATTCTCCCTAACTATAAAATAGTGTTCAAATAACAAGATTTAATTTGAATGGATGTGGATGCATGAAAGTTGAATGATGTAGATGTACAACAAAAAGTATTTTGCTTTAAGTTAGAAAGGGTCACTCTTGATGGACGTTGTCAAAAATGTTGAAATTTCCTACACTTCATTTATGATGATAGAGATTGGAAAATAGTTTGATACATGGTGTTAAGTTGTGTGATATATTTCCATCATTAAAAAAGGTGAGATTATAATGCTTGGTTGATCTGGAATCGGATCTAGAAGTCTGACAGGGTTTAAAAATGCTCAAAAATGAAAGTGCTCGGAATGCGACGAGATCAGCGTCATTGTGTCCGCCTCGTCTTTCTGATTTTGGCGGTATATTTACTTCGTCAAATGGGCTCCGTATGCGAAAGTTATCGTGTTCTGATCGAAAGTCCAAACAAGGAAAAAGTCAAAGTTCAACTAGTCAAAAAGTCAATGCTGATATGACACTAGCATGCTGACTGTGCAGGAGATGACGTGGCACTCTCTGGCTGAAGGTGATTGGACAGGTTCGTTGACAGGGCAGACATGTGGCAGGCAACTGGACCAGTCAATGGTTGACAAGTGGCATTAGTTCGTCAAATGGGGAGGTGCCACATGGCCCAGTCATGGGCAGCCACGTGGCACCCAGTCACCTTGTTGGCAGTGTGTGGAAATTTCCGAAAATGCATTGTGGTCATGGGTTTTGAACCCACAACTAACCACCAAGCCTAAGCGCTTTCACATATGACCCAACACCAATGCGCCCACGTATCACTTGTTTAAACAAATGTAATTTAATATATATAAAGTTGATATATGTATTATGGAGGGCGGAAAGGGTCGGGGCTTAGCCCCAACCCACGGTTCAATACACTTACCATAGAACCACAGAGTTGGACCGAAGGGCTTGCCAAATGCGCGGAGTTTGGATAAGGGGCTAGCCCTTGGACCCGCGCCACCATATAACCACCTCCACGTTTGGCACATGCGACCAGGAGCCATCCACCGTTTTGGGCGCGCAGTTATATACAGTTAGCCCATGGTGCTATTCTTATGCAAGAGACCAGGAGTTGGAGCACAAACAAAGGGGCCAGCGCTTAGCCTTTGGGCTAGCGCTTGGCCACATGGCCAATATGACTGAGGAAAAGGGGGCACGCGCTCAACCCTAGGGGCTTATCCCTGATTTTTAACTAAAATGGGTTTTATACTATAGTTTTTGGATTTTAATTGATATAATGCCTGATTTTTATTGATTTTCTCCATTTTTGGAGCCCAAATTTTGGGAGGAAGTTGGAGATGAGCAACCAACTTCAAATCTATATAAACCAGGCTTGTTTGAGGCCATGGAGGACAGTCAGAGGTAGTCAGAGCAGAGTTATGCTGAAGAGAAGCCACGCCAAAGCCATTTTTATGCAGGGAAGATTTTGAGGAGCAGACGCTGTCAGGCCATTTCTGGAAGCTCCGTATGTCCGTTTTGCATGTCGTTTTCTTTGCAGGGTTCTTGAGATCTGGACGAACATGACCAGATCAGTCTTGTAGCTATTTGACACTGCAGCAATGTACTTTTGAGCTTTTGAACAGAAATAAAGAAGCCTCCCCCACAGAGACAAAGGCCCGAAGACATAGGCAAAGTTGTGTCGAACTCCATTATCAATCTGCGTGTTATGGTTTGTTGTCTATTATTTCATTTCAGATCTGCAAATGTGTATATGGTTGTTATAATTCCTCTTTTTTCCTCATTCTTTCACTAAGTTTTCTCAAATGGTTAATTAACGCATGCAAAATTAAAACTCAACCATAGTCATTAAAAGATCCAACGGATCAAGTGGTATCAGAGCTAGTTGACATTTGGATTTGAGTTTTGCATGTTAACCAGGGAAAAGCTACAGCGTGGTGAAGGCGAGCTTGTTGCAGAGAATCCATTAATTGGATTGAGAAAAAGAGCTTCTCACAGCGAGAAGATGGCATCGAAAGAAGGGATTTGTCAAGATGAGAAAGAATTCCGGAAAACATTCCATGCTATGTCGGAGATGGGGAAAGTTTTGTATGAAGATTACTTATAACGGAAGCGACCAGTTTTGGGTGGATCTTCAAAAGGCAAAAGTGAAGAGGAAGAGGACCATCCTCAAATTCCTCCTTCGCCTCCATCAACACCTCCTTCTTCTCCTTCTTCTTCAAGTTCAAGTTCTAAATCTAATGAGAAGAAAAATGTTTATAAGCATAAAAGTGAAATTCCATTGTTAAAAATTTATGTAAAATTTGAGTTGCCCATATATGATGGTGAAGTAAATGCAGAAAAACTTGATATTCGGATCAGGCAGATGGAGGTATACTGCAGTGTGCAACAGATCAAGGATGAGGCCACACAAATTAAGTTGGCATATTTGAGGCTTGAAGGTACAGCTCTTATCTGGTAGCAAAGCAAGCTGCAAAAAGGAACACAACATGTGGGTAATGTATTTCCATCATGTAAGAGTTTCATTTCTGCACTTAGGAAACAATTCTATCCTTTGGGTTATAAAGAAAAAGCAATAATTGAATGGCAATCTTTAAAACTAAGAAAAGGACAAACAATGCAAGAATACACCGATGGATTTCGAAAAATGGCATTAAT
>ML778263.1:911081-930322 GCA_009831015.1 Picea engelmannii
CACTTCAAACAATGGAACAATTAAAGAAGGCAGTGCAAGCAAGCAACAAACCAATAATTGTTTCAAATGAAGTAATTGATCTTAAGCAAGAACAAGACATGGTTGTTGAATGGAAAATAAATCATAAGTTGCTTCAAGATAAGTTCATGTCGTGCAAATAGTTCAAGTATATCAGCTCATTTGCAGTCATCTTTTTGATGCTGTCATTAGCAATGTTTTCTACATGGATGATAGTGGCTTCAGTAAGATGTAACAAGGTTCAAATGGCTAACAATATACTGTCAGTTGTCATGATTGTGTTACAGTTGATCTTGATGAGACAGGTGCACAGGACAGAGTTCAAAGATAGAGGACAAGTCGGGTGGCCTATCCCGAGCTTGTTGACTGGTCAGTAACCTTTTGGGGACCAAAAGGTCTTTTTGTGGGGAGGTGTGATCCGGAATTGGATCCAGAAGCATGACAGGGCTTAAAAATGCTAAAAAATGAAAGTGCTCGGAATGCGACGAAACCAACACCATTGCGTCCAGCTCATTTTCCTGATTCCAATGGTATATTTACTTCGCCAAACGGGCTCCGTATGCGAAATTTATCACGTTTTGATCGAAATCCCAAACAGGTAAAAAGTCAAAGGTCAACTGGTCAAAAAGTCAATGCTGATATGACATCAACATGATGACTGTGTAGGAGATGATGTGGCACTCTCTGGATGAAGGTGATTGGATAGGTTCGCTAACAGGGCAGACATGTGGCAGGCAACTGGACTAGTCAATGGTTGACAAGTGGCATTAGTTCGTCAAATGGGGAGGTGCCACGTGGCCCAGTCATGGGCAACCACGTGGCACCCAGTCACCTTGTCGGTAGTGTGTGGCAATTTCCAAAAATGTATTGTGGTCATGGGTTTTGAACCCACAACCAACCACCAAGCCTAAGCGCTTTCACATATGACCCAACACCAATGCGCCCACGTATCACTTGTTTAAACAAATGTAATTTAATATATATATAAAGTTGATATATGTATTATGGAGGGCGGAAAGGGCCAGGGCTTAGCCCCAGCCCACGGTTCAATACACTTACCATAGAACCACATAGCTGGACCGAAGGGCTTGCCAAATGCGCGGAGTTTGGATAAGGGGCCAGCCCTTGGACCCGTGCCACCATATAACCACCTCCACATTTGGCACATGCAACCAGGATCCATCCACCATTTTGGGCACGCAGTTATATACAATTAGCTCGTGGTCCTATTCTTATGTAAGAGACCAGGAGTTGGAGCACAAACAAAGGGGCCAACGCTTAGCCTTTGGGCTAGCGCTTGGCCACATGGCTAATATGACCGAGGAAAAGGGGGTGCGCGCCCAACCCTAGGGGGTTATCCCTGATTTTTAACTAAAATGGGTTTTATACTATAGTTTTGGGATTTTAATTGATATAATGCCTAATTTTTATTGATTTTCTCCATTTTTGGGAGATATTGGGTATTTTTGGAGCCCAAATTTTGGGAGGAAGTTGGAGATGAGCAACCAACTTCAAATCTATATAAACTAGGCCTGATTGAGGCCATGGAGGACATTTAGAGGCAGTCAGAGCAGATTTATGCTGAAGAGAAGCCAAGCCAAAGCCGTTTTTATGCAGGGAAGATTTTGAGGAGCAGATGTTGTTGGGCCATTTTTGGGAGCTCCGGACGTCCGTTTTGCATGTCGTTTTCTTTGCAGGGTTCTTGAGATCTAGAGGAACATGACCAGATCAGTCTTGTAGCCATTTGACACTGCAGCAATGTAATTTTGAGATTTTGAACGGAAATAAAGAAGCCTCCCCCACAGAGACAAAGGCCCGGAGACGTAGGCAAAGTTGTGCCGAACTCCGTTATCAATCCGCGTGTTATGGTTTGCTGTCTATTATTTCATTTCAAATATGAAAAAGTGTATATGGCTGTTATAATTCCTCTTCTTTCCTCATTCTTTCACTAAGTTTTCTCACATGGTTAATTAACGCATGCAAAATTAAAACTCAACCATAGTCATTAAAAGATCCAACGGATCATTGGTATTAAAGTGGGACCCAAATTCATCATGATAATAAAATTTCCCACATCCACAAGATACCATAGGTGATTTAGTCTACATTAGTGAGGAGAGCACAAGATACAAAAGGTGATTTAGTTGAGCTTAGTGATACAATTTGATTGTAACTGGAGATGTCAAATGCACTAGTTGTTTTAGATTAGTGAATCTTGATAAAAATGCATCCTTATATATTTTTGGATTTATAATAAAAATATCATTATGTGCTCTCATTATATTTTAATATTAATTTTTTTTGGAAACATTTTGTTATTGTATTTTTATCTTTACAAAAAATTAGCCCTACAAGCCCAATGAGTTAATGGGATCCTTTCAAACCAAGATTTATAAATTGCATCATTAACAATTGTCCTCCTAAGTGACCTTTGGGTTGAGTTGTTATTGAATTTCCTAGTAGTTTAGTTGTCTCAACTCAATCTAATTATTTTTTTGAATTGGAAGGTCCAAGCAATATTGTGTATCCTTTGTCACTACCAATCCTCGGTTAACAATCAAAATTAGTACAATTATTTATGCTTTTAATAGTGCAAGATTGTAAATCATGGTTGAAAATGGCAATTATCTTTTTAATAAAACTTGTATTCTACATTGTCAAATTATCTCATTTTAGGTGGTTCGGTAGAGTCCATAATGATGAAATAAAACATTTATAATCTTTTCATGAAATTTGTATTTTCATATCTTATTTTGGATTTAAAGGTTACATTTTTCTGTAGATAGTTGTGTTAGGTATACTCGGGATGATTATTGTGTTTTGGACATAAAGAGTTTATTTAATTAGAAAGAGTGTCTTATTAGAATCATATCATCCATGTTCTTGTTAGTTTTTAGAGTGCATATACATCCATGATAATGATATGATAATGAAAATAATATTAACATAGATCCATCTTAATATCGAATATAAAGTGTCTTATTAAAATCATATCATCCATGCTCTTGTTAGTTTTTAGTGTGTATGCATCCATGATAATGAAAATAATATTAGCATATATCCATATTAATCTTGAATATATTAAGCACTAAGAGAGATTAAAAAAAATGTAACTTTTATATAATTAAAAAATTAAGGTTAAGATGAATTTATGTTAATTTATTTTATGTCATATTTTTTTTGTATTCCTTTTTATTATTATAGTCATTTTAAAAGAAAAAATACATTATGAATTTTTTTTTCTTTCATTTTAGTTTATAATAATAACTATTTTATTTGACACAACTCAACCATATTATATTATAAAGTGCACTTCTCTCAACCATATTATATTATAAAATGCACTTCTCTGTGCACTTATAATATTATTTATGAATTTAAATATTCTTTATTATTATTATTTAACTAAAATAATTATAATAAAAACCCATAAAACATTGGCTTAGAAGCAACCACAACAAATCAATAGAAGATTTCCAAAGAAATCAGAAGAAAGAAGCTAAGTCTCGTGAAACAACAAACACAATTTCTCTTATGCATTCTAAAATGAAAATAACTAAACGAAAAACCTGAATAATCCCAACTACCTTCCTTCAAAATAGTTTATGCAATTTATGAGCGTGTGTCATAATCACGTGAGGCATGAATGAAAATACCATGGTACTAAAGTTTTTAATTATCCATCTCTTCGAAATGAATTTACACCACCACCCTTCTCAGCATGTGTCCTCCATTTCTGCATGTGTCCTCCATTTCTATTTGGAAATTGTCCCCTAATTATGATAAAAACTTTATTTCTATGTGATATGTTATATTTAAATAATCCCCCATTTGTTTCTAGAACCTAAAAGTGTTGCTTCATTTTCTAATCGATCTACCTAGATATTATTTTCCCTCAAGAATTCTATCGATTTAAATATCCTCACTTCCCTTTGGATTTTAAGGATGATCCTTGCTAGATTATAGTCCTTAGGGTTTAATTGATTTCATATATTTTTAATGATGATTGATTAGTACCTATGACCATAAGGGTCTTAATCCTTCTTAATCATAAAATTTGAAATTCTGAATAGAGTGTCAAGCAAAACTAATTTCATGATTTCCTTGAAAATCAAATATGACCCCCCTCCCTGCAATCCCTACTGTATATTAAATGTTTATTTTTATTACAATTTTTTTTCATCAACTTATGCCATGTCCATTATGTTACGTTCCCATTTCATCTATAATGCTCAAGAAAATGTGCCTAACTTGTCTTAATACAATCAAACATCAATTTTTATTAATGAAGTTGTAGAAATAATTCATCACACTCTCTCACATAAATCATCCTAAATTACATATTTATAAATCATCCTAAATTACATATTTATAACACCTTTGGAAAGTTATGGTGGTTTAATCACCAAACTCTTATCTCATCATTTAGTATTATATTCATCACGTCTTAAAAAAAAGAAAAGAGAAATACATAGTTATACATTCACATAATATTGATGTAGTTTGTTCCTCAAACACTTTACTTCAAATGGGAACTCCAATGAATTAGAAGATTTCTCAATAATGAATTTATTTTCATCCTCTCTTCAATATAAATAAATTGAGAATTGGACACAACTAATGTCTTTTTTAGTATGTTGCACTTGCATTGGTATTCAATCCTAGTTTTCCATCACTTTCATTTTTAAAAGTAGTGTATATAGTTTTGATGTTTAGACATCCTCGAAAACCAATCATTCAAAATCTCCTCAAACTTTCCTTAAGGTTTAGATTATCATTGAAGATATTTTTTTGCAAATTACTTTATGTAGGTTTAAATCATTCCAAAAACATGCATGTTCTTGTAGGGTTAAGTCTTTCCAAAAACATGTGTGTTATTATAGGTTTAAGTCTTTCCAAAAACATTCATGTATTATGTAGAATGACCTTTTCCTTGATTCTTCAATGATTTATCTAGGAATTTGCATCTTTATGCCAACCCATCGTGAGTCACATGTGATTTTGAATAGGGGTTGAAGCAATCTTAGGAAGCCTCTTGTTTTCCATGTTGTTTATGTTTCTTGTTTTTGTACATTAGGTACTTATTTTAAGCCATGATCTCAATGGGGGAAAGACTTGTTTCTAGGAAGAGGATAAGATATGGTGTATTTCCATTAATTTTGAGATTATAAACTATAAAACAATTTTGGATTTTCTCTATCTTTCTCCACGATTACTAGAGATGTTGTAGCCTCAAAATTCACAACCATATAAGATAGTAGGAAAGATAATAGTCTCAAATATGAGTTTTTTTCTTATCCCATAGCCAATGGTCCATTGATTTACAATTGATTTGAAGTCGATAATAAGATTTCTACCCTCCATTTATTATTTTATCAATGCTATAGTTACAATTAATCTTGTGATGAAGATTGATTTTGAGATATTTGTATGAAGTCACTTACTCCAAGATGTTGTTGTCATACACAAAATTAATGTAAGTGATATTTTTTATTTAATTATCATAAATATTGTAATCGAAAGGATTACACAGAGAATTCACCAGTAGTAAAATCACATAGAATAATATACATAAGTGGTATACAAGTAATATACAAGAATGCATACACAGAAGGAGGAAGAGGAGAAAAGTAATAGTGAAACTAGAAATAGGTAGTCCTTTATTATACCAAATCAATCACCACTAATTATATCATATGATCACATCTATTTGTACATTGGTATCAATGGAAGGTATCTACAACTACTTTAACTACTTTGGATGGTCGACCTATCCCATTAGTTGACCAACATGACTAACTCGTTGGAGTTTCTATGTAGTCAACTAACATATTACATTTGGTGAACTAACATATTACATTTGGTCAACTAATTAGGCTAGTCAACTAGTTGAAGAAGCCCTCCAACATCTCCCCCACCCTCAAATCCATTTTATTTTAGAAGAAGGGGGATCTTGGAAATGAACAAAATCTCAAAATTGAAATCCCCAAAATTTTACAAGTATACTTAAGATGGCTCTATTGGGACACTTGTTGTTGGTGTGGCACTTTCGGTACTAGTTGTGTTAATGGTTTATGTTGTTTAGATGATGTTCCCTCTATTTGAGCACTAGTTGGTTGTGTGGAGCCTTCAAGTATTTCAATCCAATTGGGATCCTACATTTGAATGTTGGTAAACTATGCTAACTCTTTCAATATTGCAGGTCGCTTATGTACTTGGAATAAGAAATGTGAATATTGGCCTTAGTGGATATGTGGAGAGTGCATGTTGTACATGTATAGAGGCCTATTTTGGGACTTCTATGTAGGTTCTATAAATATGTGGTGTTATCTATTGAAGTCTAGTTTCAAAATATTTCCATCCTTTGAGTGGTTGGTCAAGAATGATACTTAATTTTTTCATTTCAACCAGGTAGTCCAAATTTTCAAGGATAGACAAATTTTGAACTTATGCTAGATCAAGATTATATTGATCCTACATCTACTGGATCTATTTATATATATCAAATATATGTCTCGAGTTAGTGATGGATTCCAATTGTGCACAAATCCCATTTTAGAACCAATTGCGTTCCTAAGACAACAAATCTATTTATGTTTGATGTTCTTGATGAAGTTGCATGGTTTAGGCATCATAAATACATACATTTTAGGTTATATTTCTTCTACTATCTAGCTCTACAATTAAGGCCTATGTGACCTTCAAACAACTACAAGTATTAGCAAAGTATGTTGTCCAATTTGTAAGCATGGTACTCATGATAGAATCCTGAGCACTTGTTTCTTCCAAATGTGCCTTTATTTCTTCAAATTGTTGGTTCTCCTTTTTCAATATTTCCCTTGTCTAGTTCATCTTCAGTCTTTGATTTTCTTCTAGTAGGAGTTGTTGTCAATTGATTAATTCAAGGATGAGATTCTCCATACAATCCAAGTAGTCTACAAATGAGTCGGTTGGGATGAAACCCAACTTATCTTCATTTTTTCTCTTACACTCTTTCTAGCTCCAGTGCTCTTTCTCACTATGATCCTTTAGTTTTTGTGTTCCTCTTGAAAAATATTTCAACCGTTTGACACTTTCTTTGCTAACTATGTGACATAACTCCTACATTTCTGCATTAGTGGTGTATTTTGGATTTAAGATAACTAATTATTTGTGATTATGGTGTCCTTTTGGTTGAAAGGCCATTTAAATAACTTTGGTGATTTATCCCTCTTTTCCCTATATTTATGATGATGTTTTCATTTGTGCATGCATGGCTATTGTGTAGTGGTTTATGGTGTTGGATCTAGATTCTTTGTAGGTTGTTTGTGACAAACCAGCTTAGTGTCTTGTTGTTTTTGTTAGCCCACTTGATGCATGATCTATTTCTCAAGTGATTTTTGGTCATTTGAGTAATCTTATCAATAACTTGTATACTCTAGTTGGTTAGATGGTTGTTTTTTTCTTATCATTCTATTCATTTTGTTATTGTGGTTCTATCGGTTATTGTTTCTCATAATGGTTAGTCAACTTGTTTTTGATGATTGGTTTTTTTTTGGAGCCTCGGATTCTGATGGTTCATCCCACCTCTCCTGGTGACAGCCGGTCGGTCATTCGACTATAAACTAGAAACAATTAATCAAGTGGTTTACTAAACAGTCGGTTGGATGGTCGACTAGATAGTCAATCAAATAATCAATTAGTAGTCAAAGACAATCGATTGATGGATCGACTAGTTGAGAAATAGACTACATGTTGGAAAAATCGATGGTTAGGTTGACTTGGTAAGTTGACTAGCCGATGAGACAATGTGGATTTGTCAGGATCCATTTCAACCATTGACGGTTATATGTGGACAAGATCCTCCCAATTTCAAGGAAATTGGTTAGATCTAGACGCTATAAATAAAGGACCCTACGGGTCGATCTAAGTGTGTGTGTGTGTGTGTGTGTGTGTGTGTGTGTGTGTTCAATAAATGATCTTTTTATCTATCATGCATTATTATGTTTTGATCACAATGTGCACTATGCTTAAGTGCTGAAATATTGTCTTTATACATCACCGATATTCGTTGAAGTTTATTACTCTTCCTTTATTCTATAGATTATGTTATTTTTCCTTTGGGGGTTACACTCAATCCCCAATAGATTCTCCTATTCTTTTGTGTGTTGATGATGTTCAGACATCTATTTTGGTTTCCTTAACTACTGTGAATCAGTTGAATGATGTGGGATAATTGAATAATATTGTGTCTCTTGAATTATAAGAGTCAATACTGGTGGTTAAGTTTCCTTTCTCAAGTCGATGGTGGATTGATTTTTCCATGGTGCTTTTATATTGATTTTATTGGACTTAGTTTGATTCTTCTATGTTTCTCTAGTGGTTGCATGTACTTCTTTGGCTACGTCTTCTACTTGTTTCTACCAAATTCTTTGTAATTCAATTTGCATTTTTTTTCGACTGTGATGCTATTTGTCAATGCTTTAATGTTTTTTTTTTCCACTATTCAATATCTTTTGCATACTAGGGTCCAACACTTGATTCCAGTAATTGTTTCCTCTTCTTAGATTTCTCCCTAATCATTTTTCCTTTTCTTTTGGTTTCATATATGAGTAATTTTTGTAAAACTTGCTCCAGCTTTTTCTTGAGTTGAGGTTCTTCAAAATCAAGTTGGTCAACTCATTGAAGGAGGGTATTCCATTCATCTCCGGTTGAATGGATATCTGAGTCGACCTCCATTTTTGTTTTATATTTAGTACTCTTATGTGCAGTCAACCTTTTCCTTGTAGACTTCATGTTTGATTCCCCATATGCTTCGAAGGGTATTATGTAAGCAGTTGTTCCTTGCTACTCTTCAAATTCTCCATTCAACAAGGGTGTAATTATGTTAAATGTAGTTAATTTAGCCAATGGGGGAACTAGTGCTATTGTATTCGACTATCGAGAGAATTCTTGAAAATTTTGCTTGATCACATGTTGGTAGTCACGTTCTTTTGGCTCACTGTTCACTCCTTGTGCATACCACACCTTAGTGAATTCTAGGCCAAGTTGAATGTATACTAATGATGGAAGGTGAATTTTAACATTATGTGGAAACCTCCATTAGTGGTAAGAATCCTTCAATGATTTTACCCATTCTTCAAACATATATTGGGGAGTTAACCCTAGTCCTTCCTTTCCAACATGTCACAAAACAATAAAAGTCCCACATAGTTGGGGTATCTAACTAGGTGAGTGTTTCTTCGACTAGACATATCTAACTCATGAAAACCTAGATCAAGAAGGATGGATACCCAATGTCCTTACCATATTCTTGACATTCTTTTCAATTATTCTAAGGATGTCAATGATGTGCTTAGCCCAATTTAAAATGTTTCCTTGTTCAATGATTTGACCAATAGATTCTAGCATGTTGAGTTTAATGTTTGATTCCCTAATAGAAGAATTCAAGCAGAGTGTGACTATAATACATGTCCACTTTATATATTGTTTTTTGACAACTTAGCTAATGACCATCCCCTTTGAATTTTTCATAGTAATGCCTCCTGTGAACTTTTGAATCCATGCATATGGATTAGTGGTATTAGAAAATGGATTTCCTTTACTTGGTAACCCTATAATTTTGTGAATGAGCCCAACCATGATTGTGATAGGTCAGTTGAGACAAATATAACCCTTGTGGTAGTTTCTAACTATAAATTTTGTCATTTTTTCTTTCCAATCGTGGAAACATGCAACTTTTGGTGTGCTCATATAGGACCTAATCCTTTCTTTTTCTAGCATGAGTATTTTATCCCTCCGTTTTCTATCAACCAGATCCCATTTTGTGAAGTTAAGACAATGCTTTTCCTAGTCAATAGCATTCATTTCGGCCTATCAAATCGTATTCATCCTTGTTTGCAAAATTTAGCTCGTAAAATCATTTATGAGATTCCCAAGGGATTTTCACCACTGAGCTTCTTTTTCTTTTTTTCCTTTTTTCATTATGGATGGTACTTCTTCAAATGAGCACCATTAACTACTCTTTTGAGGATATTTCCCTGATGAGTTCTTAGCTTCACTATTCTAGTTGACCTTATGTCCTCTACTACATATGGGCCCAACCAGGTAGTCTCTAATCTTCTCAGTTTTTCTTTAAGTTTGTTGTCATAGAGAAGTACCAAGTCTCCAACACTTATCCTTCTTTTCTTTATATTTTAGTCATGCCACACTTTTTACTATTGTTTTTTGGCTTCTTGATGATGGAGTGTAGTCATGTATTGTTCCTCTAGATTGTTTTGATGGTGTAGTCAATCCTATTTGGATTTATGTAAGTCGTATTGTAACATATAATCCATTATTTCTTCATTCATTCTTAAATGTAAAGGAACTATAGATTCATTCCCATATACAAGTTTGAAGGATGTATAACTAGTTGATATCTTATATGCATTTTGGTATGGACATAAAACAATTGGTACCTTATCATCCAAGTCATCCCTTTCGACGCCACATACTTTTGTGAGTCCCTTATGCAAGGTTTTATTGAAAGATTCAATTGCCCCATTTTCTTGGGGGTGATAAGGTGATTTATTCATGTGATAAATTAGGAATAGATAGTATCTTTATGCTAGTATTTATGTGTGTGACTTGGTCACTTATTAGTGTTAATGGGCATATAAATCTAGTGATAATATTTTCATATATGAATTTAACTACAACTTCATTTGTGCATGTCTTGATTGGTTATGCTTCATCCCACTTGGTGAGGTACTCGATAGTGGGTATGATGTACCTAGATCTTGTTCTTTTTCCCATTTTTGGAAATGGGCTAAAAATATCAATGTTCCATATTTCAAATGGTATGCTTGGGTTGAATGAGTGTAATGGAATCTCATATTTCCATAGTGGTCGACCCATCCTTTGGCACTTGTCACATTTAATGACCTTTTCTCTACAATATTTGTGAATTTTCAGCCACCAAAGTCTCGCTTGTATTATCTTTCTAGATGTTTTGTCAGTGTGAAAGTTCTCTCCTACCAGACTAGCATGTGCTTCATTGATTATAATATCTATTTTTTGCTCTAAGAAACATATCCCCTATAAATCATCTAGTCCTAGATTATACATGTATCTATTCATAAGTGTAAACAAAAAATATTTCATTGCAAGTACCTTATTTTTCTTTTCTCTGAGATTTTTCAGTGCCTTCCCCTCTTGCAGAAATTTGACTCTCTCAACCAGTTCTTGGGGAGTCACCTCAACCCTAGAGAGGTGAGCATATAGAACACCATCATTAAATCGTGTTGCATCCTCTCTTGTCTCTACTTGTAACTAGTGGTATGGTCTAACATTATTCTTCCCCAGTTGAACAATCATTAACACATCAAAATTGAATTCTTGGAATAATAAAATCCATTTGTAGACCCATCCTTGATTCATCAGTTTTTTGACCAAATACTTAAGAGGTTAATGATTAGTGTAAAATATAAAAGGGTTAGCCAACAATTAATGTCTAAATTTCTATAGGGAAAAATTCATTCCAAGGCCCTCTCGTTCAATGATTGAGTAATTTATTTCTTTGTTCTTTAACTTTTGACTAGTGTAGGAATTAGGCTGATCAACCATGTTGTCTCTTAGCTAGGAAAGAAATTCACCAATTGCGACATTTGATGCATCAACATGCATGTGAAACTTTTTCAACTAGTTAAGGATGTTTAATATAGGATCTTCAACAACTTTATTTTCAGTAGCTTAAATGATTCATTACAATCTCCACTCCATATGAATTCTACGTCATTCTCAAGCATCTCATCAATAGGAAATGTGATGTCCAAGTGATTCCTTATAAATTTACAATGGTAACCAATGTGTCTCAATACTAATTTGACTTGTTTGGTATTAACATGTACATTAGTGGTTTGAACTCTTGGAGCAAATCACCAATCAATGCCTCGTCTTTTCTTTGTCATATTCAAAACAACCCTTATCAGAAGTTTCACTTCTCTATTTTCTCATGCTTTTGTTGAATTCCTTCTTTGATTTTGTATCATTCTCAAACAATTATTGTGTTTAACTATTTAATTATAAATTAATATTTATTTGTATAAGTGGAGGGCTAAATTAAAAATGATTAATAAGAAGGAAAGGTGTCATTTAATTTTTTAATAAGGGGAGGCAGGGGACCCACCGAAGGAAAAGTAATCCACTTATTGAACTATCATTACAAATAACTTCATGCATGAAGTAACCTTTCCTCATTTACAATCATAATATGATCTGGAAATAAGATATATAAAAATATTTACACCTTCTTCCTCCAAAATTATTGTCAAAAAATAATGTGTTTTTAAACAAAACAAAACTTGAGAAAATCAACCATATCAAAGCCTTATCCATAATCCATGTCACTATAATGTCATCAACATAGAAAACTAGTATTGTGATAGCTCAAGGAACATATCCAAATGAGAAATTCCTCTTTTTTCTTCTCCTTATGACTTCTCAGCACTGGACTAAAAAAGATCATTAAAAATATCCATTAAACTCATAATAACTTACAGTAACTGAAATAAATAGAAATTTCACAAGTGTTCATTAAATATGATTATAACAACTCTATTATGAGAATGATATGATAGGCATGTGATAAATCTGAGATTGATAATGGATATGGATAAGGCATGTATGAATGATTTGTTGAAAGGTAAAGACCATTTTTTTTTAGAGAAACAACATATAAACTTAGATGAAAAAACTTTAATTGAAATGGGGTTCTTTGCAATATGGAAAAACAAGAAACAACACTCAACCATAATCTTCTTTCACGGGACAAGCATATTTTTACATTCGGCTACCTTTAAAATGCCATAAGAATTCTTAAAAATACAAGGATAAAGAGTATGCTCTATTTTGATTTTAGATTCAAGTTCTCCCTATAAAATGGTCAAAATCGAGGGCTTTTACAACATAAGACTTAGTAATTAACATTTTAAAAAATATCATGTGGGTCATAGCGTAAAAACAATGGTTGGAGGGATGAGTGAGTTGTTTCATGGGCATGACCTTTCAATATTGAAGAGCTAGGCACACTTATGTTTTTAAAATACAAGGGTATTCTTTGGACAACATGTAAGATATGTAGGGTCAAACATATGACAAATAGAGGTCGCACCTTTCATTTTTTTTTATGTAAATGGTCAAGCATATAATTGGGCATTTAAATGGTAAAACATGGAGGAAAATTGAATTCAAATGAGTATAGTAGCCTTTCCCATTAAAATATCTATGCACCATGAATTGAAACTAAAGCCAAAACCATATCCTCTTGAGCTAATAGAAAAATCATGTGCATGAACTTTTTAGGCATTTTTTTAAGAGTGTGAGCATAAAAAACTTCATGGAAAGACCAGTTTTGAAACTGCCGAGTGATGGTAATGATTGTGAGGTTAAAATGCAAAGTCGAGAGGGGGTTTAAAATCTCAAAAAAGAGTGAAATAACACATTTATGAATGAAAAAACAAGCTACAACACTAAATTCTCATTTACAACAGAGAAATTGGCATATCATTGCCAGAGAAGAGGCCAAGTTGTTCTTGAGATCGAGCCACATGTTCCAGTCTTTTATATGCTGAAGAATTTGTTATGCCAACAAAATATTAGTTTAATTTTATCTTCTACCCATGGGTATGGTCTCCACGATTCAAAACCAGTCCAAAAGTACATGAACTACAAACCCTAGTAATCGAATGAGCACTCCAATTGTTGTTTATAACCTTGGTTCATTGCACCTTCCATGCATTAATGATCACAATCTCCATAACCATAAATGTGTGCAGTAATGGGTTAAATATCCACGTATGTCAAATGATGGGTATGTGCCAAATTTCAAATGTTTCCAAGATACAATGTAACCAACTCAAAGCTTATGCCAATTTGTAAGCATGGTACACATGATAGAAGCCTAAGCACTTGTTTCTTCCAAATGTGCCTTTATTTATTCAAATTGTTGGTTCTCTTTTTTCAATATTTCCCTTGTCTAGTTCATCTTCAGTCTTTGATTTTCTTCTAGTAGGATTTGTTGTAAATTGATTAATTCATGGACGAGATTCTCCATACAATCCAAGTAGTCTACAAATGAGTTGGTTGGGATGAAACAGAGCATATATTCATTTTTTCTCTGACACTCTTTCTAGATTTAGTGCTCTTTCTCACTATGATCCTTCAATTTTTGTGTTCCTTTTGAAAAATATTTCAACTGTTTGACACTTTCTTTGCTAAATATGTGATATAATTCCTACATTTATACATTAGTGGTGTATTTTGGATTTAATATAACTAATTATTTGTGATTTTGTTTTCCTTTTGGTTGAAAGGCCATAAAGAAATTTGGTGATTTATCCCTCTTTTCCCTATATTTATGATGATCTTTTCATTTGTGTATGAAAGAATATTGTGTAGTGGTTTATGGTGTTGGATCTAGATTCTTTGTCGGTTGTTTGTGACAAATCAACTTAGTTTCCTGTTGTTTTTGTTGGCCCACTTGATGCTTGGTTTATTGCTCAAATGGTTTTTGGTCAGTATACTAATATTATCAATAACTTGTATACTCTAGTTGGTTAGATGGTTGTTCGTTTTTCTTGTTCTATTCATTTTGTTATTTTTGTTCTATCGGTTATTGTTTCTCATAATGGTTAGTCGACTCTTTTTTTACAATTGTTGATTTTGTTGGAACCTCGTATTCTGATGGTTCATCCCACCTCTACTGGAGACAGTCGTTCGGTCATTCAACTAGAAACTAGAAATAATTAATCAAGGGGTCGACTAGATAGTCAGTTGGATGGTCGACTAGACAGTCGGTCAAATAATCGAATAGTAGTCGAAGAAAATTGATTGAAGGATCGACTAACTGAGCAATAAACTACATGTTGTACAACTAAATGGTCAATTTGACTTGGTAAGTTGACTAGCCAATGAGACAATGTGGATTTGTTAGAATCCGTTTCAACCATTGATGGTTATATGTGGATAAGATCTTCCCAATTTTAAGGAAATTGGTTAGATCTAGAAGATGTAAATAAAGGAACCTATGGGTCGATCTGTGTGTGTGTGTGTGTGTGTGTGTGTGTGTGTGTGTGTGTTCAATAAATGATCTATGTATCCATCATGCATTGTTATGTCCTGATCACAATGTGCAATATGCTTAAGTGATGAAATGATGTCTTTATACATCATTGATATTCGTTGAAGTTTATTACTCTTTGTTTATTCTATATGTTATGTTATTTTTATTCTCGGGGTTACACCTAATCCCCAATAGGTTCTCCTATTCTTTTGTGTGTTGATGATGTTCGGTCATCTATTGTGGTTTCCTCAACTACTGTGAATCAATTGACTAATGTGGGACAATTAAATATTATTGTGTCTCTTGAATTATAAGAGTCAAT
This sequence comes from Picea engelmannii, assembly GCA_009831015.1. Classification (NCBI taxonomy): domain Eukaryota; kingdom Viridiplantae; phylum Streptophyta; class Pinopsida; order Pinales; family Pinaceae; genus Picea; species Picea engelmannii. Next base: position 926,504 of record ML778263.1, read on the forward strand.
ACTGGTGGTGAAGTTTCCTTTCTCAAGTCGATGGTGGACTGATTTTTCCATGGTGGCTTTATATTGATTTTGTTGGGCTCAGTTTCATTCTTCTTTGTTCCTCTAGTGGTTGAATGTACTTCTTTGGCTATGTCTTCTACTTGTTTCTACCAAATTATTTCTAATTCAATTTGAATTTTTTTAGACTGTGATGTTATTTTTCAATGCCTTAATGATTATTGTTTTCCACTATTCAAGATATTTTTCATACTAGGGTCCAACACTTGATTCCAATAATCGTTTTCTCTTCTTATATTTCTCCCTAATCACTTTTCCTTTTCTATTGGTTTCCTATACAAGTACTTTTTTTGAAACTTGTTCCAACTTTTCCTTGAGTTGAGGTTCTTCAAAATCAAGTTGTTAAAATCCTTGAAGGAGGGTATTCCATTCATCTTCGGTTGAATGGATATCTGATTCGACCTCCATTTTTTTTCTTCTATTTAGTACTCTTATGTGCAATCATCCTTTTTATTGTAGACTTCATGTTTGATTCCCCATATGCTTCGAAGGGTATTGTGTAAGAAGTTGTTCCTTGTTACTCTTCGAATTATTCATTCAACAAGGGTGTAATTATGTTAACTGTAGTTAATTTAGCCAATGGGGGCACTAGTTCTATTGTATTCGACTTTCGAGAGACTCCTTGAAATTTTTTCTTGATCATGGGTTGGTAGTTAAGTTGTTTTGGTTCACTGGTCACTCCTTTTGCATACCATACCTTAGTGAATTCAAGGCCAAGTTGAATGTGTACTAATTATGGAAGATTTTAGCACTCTGTAAATTTGTTCGACTGATAAACAGAAGACAAAGGTAACGTTTTCAATAAAATTTGAGACCCAAAACTAGCCTTTCGGATTTGGAGAGGGCTCTCTCAGGAGACATTGTCTCAGCGCAGGATATAGCTTTAAAGAAGTGGCTATATTTAACACCTTTGAAATAATGGGTTCTGGTTATATTGGCATAAGAGAGTTAGACTTTGGGCTATGGAGTCGATTCGAGAAGGAAACAGAAATAAATTACTTGGTGACTGAGTTTGAGAGGATAAAGGCTAAGCGATCAACAGTCTTCAGTGCAAAATTGTAATGTGTGGCAAGGAGAAAACACAAGAAGTAACTTGGAGCACCACTATGGGTGAATTCATAGTTAACTTTAGAAGAAAAATGTTTTGTCGAAATGGTGTGAACAAGGGGCGATGCACAACGAATCCATAGGTTCGAAATTCGTTATGATTCAGACAAAAAAATATATGAATAAAGAAAATAGGAAGTACATACGCAAAAAAGTTAAAACAATACATCCAACTGCTACAATTAGAATCTTTTCATCAAATTTTCATGACTTTTGCATTAAAATTTGGTCAAATTCAAATTACATACAATAGCTATGGTCTATACTAATTTTTCCAACCAACCTAGATTACATCGAAAATATAAAATATATAAGTGAGGGCGCCACTTGGGATACCCTTATCTTCTAACTGTTATCTCTCAAAACTAGGAAACTAATTGTTCTATGTTAAAAAACTCTTTGCATGATGCTTTTCCAAAAATAGACAACAAATACATCTAGCTACATAATTATTGTTTGTAATCCGCCGCAAGGATTCGGTTATCGGTCAGGTATCATCATGGGGGAGTGATGTGTCAATTCTTTCCATCGATCAGATATATGAATGGACAAGTGTTTGTCAGAACCCAGTTGTCTGTTGTAATGAATTTGTTTTTCTGTTGCGCGCTCATTTGCTGGGGGAAATGTGCGCGACAAGTGGCTGTAGACAATCATGGCAGTTATCAAAATGGAAAAATGTCTTAGGGAGATGTCTCCTTCAAAACCGTCAATATTTTTTTTTCTGTTTGTGGATACAGGAAACAAAATAATCTAATCTTGTTTCTTCTGCTCACTGGCGGGAACTGCACGGGCTATCTCTTCAGTCGCTTCACATTGTCTGGAGTGTTTTGTATACCTTTCCTCCATCAACCGTTGTGCTTCACACAGCTATACGATCGTATCCTGCACCTCTCCAAGCTGTCGTTTGAGCCATGTCACGTTACCTTCATGACCATGTCACGTTACCTTCATGACCTTGTACTATTGATGCTTCCATGGTCTTTGTCGCCAGCTGTTGTCTCAACTCTCTATTTTCCTGGTACAATTCGACGATGGTTAGATTCGCCTGCTTCATCTTCTGATATGTTTCTTGATCATCAGTACCTGCGAAGTCCATCCTCCTCATTCTTCTCCCACTTTCTTGGCTTGTACCTTACAAAGGCTCTAGGCAGACAATGTGCATAAGTAATTCTTCAACAAATGATCGCATGCGCGGTTCGTCTAGGATTCGAGTTCCCCCAACTTCCTTATTCTTTCTTGTCCCGCCCCTTCTCCGAGGTATCTATTTTTGGGGAGACAGGGCTCCTACTGTCCTTCTTTCTTGTGCAATTCCTCCCACTCTAGGTTCTGTGCGGTGTGATGTCGTCATTCCTGCGGGCAACGAGAAAATTCCCCTTTTATCCTTAGGAATGCCTGTTGTGAGTGAGAAAAATCCCAATCACTTTGGGGATCGATTCTGGCGATCCTACCACTTCATGCGCCCTTATTTATGTTTCAAGAGGTCACCATGACACGACCAATATCTATCTTGCGCGAAGTGGATCCAGTGGATGCCCAAGGTGGAGAATTTGATCAACCCTGGCCTATGAGAAAACTTACAGACATACTCTGAATCTGATTTTGCGAACAACTTGGGTGAAGAACCTCTGGTATTTATAACAAATCGGATGGAAGGAAGAATTGTGCCAAATAATATTGAATTCATGGCGACTAGATGTTTCAAATCAAGATGCAGATTTTCCATAACACATCCCTGCGTGTAAAGTACATGCAATAAGGGTTGTGGGGCATACATGATACGAACGCCACAATTTTTCGTTCCTTTAGATTTCATAATGAACTGATAATAGTTACAACACTTACTAATGTGACTTCCATTAACTACTTGACTCGACCTGGGGGCACGTAGAGACTAATTTTGGCAAGACCCGACCTTTTGGAAATGACATACCCATACCATTTACGCATGTTTCGACTCTAACATCCCTACCTGTTTCCAAGGGCCAACAGACCACTTGTTGACTTCGACCCTTTCATTGCTACATACCTGACTTCACATGTTTGTGTTGGATCATGTTGTCATTGATGCCAATGGTTTGATTATTTGGGAGATTGTTGGATCATATGTCATTGATGTAAATGGTTTGGTTTGATTGATGTCAAGTAATTGATTGATATGATGCCCTTGATGAGAATGATATATGTCCAATTGGAAACCAATCGATGCAAAGATGAATCATTTGTGTCTTATCATGGTTGATAAGGTTCACAAATGGATGAACTCCAAAGTGGTCCCCTTATGGTGAAAGCCCTCACAGGAAGATGCTTTATGGAATGAGTTATCCTAGAAGAATGGTTGGAGGACCCATGCTTGTATGTGGAATAATGAGATGAATATCAATGAAGTTGTTGGTGAAACTATCCTCGATGGATAGTGCTTGGCATGCCATTTCCGGTGGTATGTGGAATGTCACATAACTCCTCACGGTTTGAGAGTTATGGTCTTATGAAGTTGGAGGACCCCCTATATGAAGGCTTGAAGCCTCAAAAGGTCAAAGAAGTAAAAGTGCTTGAAAAGAAGAAATCATTATTTAAATGATAAAGTAAAGTGACAAAATCAAGATGGATTATTTAAATGATAAAGTAAAGTGACAAAATCAAGAAGGAATATTTAAA
>ML778263.1:930372-947458 GCA_009831015.1 Picea engelmannii
CTAAAAATGGGTTAAGTGACCTAGAAGATGAAAGTATAAATAAGAAGCTAGGATCTCTTGTAAAATACACATTTTGGTAAGAATCCTTTTTGTGGATCAATGGAGAGCTTCTTGGTAATATCTTTTGGAGTATTGATGGAGAGTTTCTTGTGAGAGAATCTTATTGGTGTGGATCTCTTGAGCATGATTGAAGATCTATTCTAAGGAAGAGAGCGAGAGGAGGATCTCATGGACGCATCAAAGTTTCAGCAATGTCAGAGATCTTGACGACGAAAGTCTCAAAGTCACAGAAAACCCTATTTTCTGATGCCCACGTGGGTTGTCTGTGTATAGGGTGCATGTACACGCAGGATGGTTTTGTATAGGGTGAGTGTACACGTGGGATGACTGTGTACAGGGAGCGTGGACTAAATAACCTCATGGAGATTTGTGTTTGAGATGGTGCCAAGCTCTTGGATGATGAAGCAGGTTCTAGATCTGCATTCTATGGCCTCAGATCTATCACTAAGACACTGGTATGGTTACATTATTGTCTTGATAGATGCTATTGTTTGATATGTTGTGAATGCTTAGGGAATTCTTGGTATGGCTTCTATGATATGGCTCAATTTGGTTGATTTGATGGATGGAGTGAGAAACACTCTTGTGATTCAGTAGTGACATGATTGCTATGGTATACTTGTTGTTTATACATGATTGAGATAGCATTCATATTGATTTGTTGTGGAACATGAGCAAGCTATTGGAGAGCTTGGATGTATTGTGACTGGCTGTGAGTCAGTTTAGACAGTGGAAGACAGAAGAGTTCTGAGCATGTGAAGAAAAGAAAAACCATAGTTGCTTAGAAGCAGATGCTTGTTTCATTATACACTGGCCACGTTCACACGCGGGTTGTAGTGAGCCAGAGCACGTTCACATGCGGGCTTCACTACTGACAGGTTGCGTACCTGTTGACAGATTGATATCTGTTGAGGATTGTTGCCTCATCTTAGTTGATGTTGAGGGTGTAAGCTGAGTCTTGCATATAGAGCTGGTGCTCTTGTAGAGTTGTACTCTATTCAGTTGTTGCTGATAAACCCAAGGATTGTAATCCGTAATAAAAAGAAAATTGTACATACATCTTGTGTTCTTTGTGTCCATTATGATCATGACTTGTTGATGATATATTGCTGATATATGTAGCTGATATGCGCCTACATCTAACTGGTTATAAATGACAACAATGGGTAATGAATAAATGTTGAATGCTAATTGATAAGTTTTGTGCAAGAATAAGTTTTGTGCAAGAGGGAAGTTTTGGAAAATAGCCCCACACTCATTCACCCCCCCTCTAAGTGTGGTAGGTGTGTCCAACAGTTTGGACACAAGGGCCATAACTTGACTAAAACCGACTCTAAATGGAAAGAAAAATGGCGACAGAAGGGCCTTTCTAACATTATGTGGAAGCCTCCATTAGTGGTAATAATCCTTCAATGCTTTTACCCATTCTTCAAACATATATTGGGGAGTTAACCCCTTAGTCCTTCCTTTCCAACATGTCAAAAATAAATAAAAGTCCCACATGGTCGGGGTATCTGACTAGGTGATTGTTTCTTCGACTAGACATATCTAACTCATGAAAACCTAGATCAAGAAGGATGGATACCTAATGTCCCTACCATATTCCTGACATTTTTTGCAATTTATTTTAAGGATGTCAATGATGTGCTTAGCCCAATTAAATTTTTTTCCTTGTTCAATGATTTGGCCAATAGATTCTAGCATGTTTAGTTTGATGTTTGATGCCCTACTAGAAGAATTCAAGAAAAGTGTGACTATAATACATGTCCACTTTATATGTTGTTTAACAACTTGGCTAATGACCATCCCCTTTGAATTTTCATATAAATTCCTCCTGTGAACTTTTGAATCCATGGCTATAGATTAGTGGTATTAAAAAGTGGATCTCCTTTACTTGGTAACCCTATAATTTTGTGAATTAGACTAGCCCTGATTCTAGTTGAGACAAATTTGTCCCTTGTGGTAGTGCTTAGCTATAGATTTTGTCATTTTTTCTTTCCAATCGTGCAGACATGCAAATTTTGATGTGCTCATTTATGACTTAATACTTTCTTTTTCTAGCATGAAGATTTTATCCCTCCATTTTCTATCAACTAGATCCAATTTTCCTAGTCAATCTCATCCATTTCATCCTATCAAATCGTATTCATCCTTGTTTCCAGTTCAAAGGTGGGTTATTTGTCGAACCTATTTTTGGTCCTAGGTTTGACCATTTTTGGATTTGATGGAACATACCCTCTCATATTTGATGGCATGTATACTTGATGTTCTAAGGCTTAATTGGTTTATGAGTTGAGCAATGTGCTAAGGTTTTTCAACTCTATGTTAGGGTTTTCAAGCACTGTAAGCTTCTTAGACTTGGAAATTTTCAGAGGGGGAATATCTATTACAAATTTTTTTCCATCACAAGGCACATTTATATGTTATTTAGGTGTCCTATCATGCTAGTCACTTGTGGGGTTGTCATTCCACTGTCATACTTTATTAATGGAGCACATTAAGTGTCCTTTGTGTGACTATAGCCATTTATTCATGCCATCGAGAACCTCGTGATCAGTTCTTCCATCCTGGTTGAATATCGCTATATTTTGACCAATATCTTGCTCCATCAATCATTCATCTATCTACTTCTTGACAACCATTGATGTCCTCCTTCTCCACTCATCCCTATGATGCCACTACTTGATTGGGACTGACAATTTTCTTGGATGGTTTTGTAATTTTCTGCATGATTATTTTCCTTATATATTTCCTGTCAATGTGACTCTTGTCAACTTCCTTCTTTTCATATTCCATCCTCTCTTTTTTTTTTCCCCAATCAATTGTCATGAATTGTGAGAGATTTTACTTATTACTAGCCTGGTCGATTAAGTATCATCATACAAATATGAATCCTTAGACAATTTTCTACCCAAATTTTCCTAATAACCAACTATTTATTTAGATATTTTATGTTTTACCCAAGATTCTACCCATTATATTATCTCATTTTCAAGAAAATTCCCACCCCGGTGGCATCCCAAGGGGTTTCACCACTGTTTTTTCTTTTTTCTTTTTTTTCATTATGGGTGGTACTTCTTCAACTGAGCACCATTGACTACCCTTTTTAGGATATTTCCCTGATGAGTTATCAACTTCACTATTCTAGTTGACCTTATGTCTTATACTACATATGGGCCCAACCAGGTAGTCTCTAACTTCTGAGTTTTTCTTTAAGTTTGTTTTCATAGAGAAGTACCAAGTCTCCAAAACTTATCCTTATTTTCTTTATATTTTAGTCATGCCACTCTTTTTACTATTGTTTTTTGGCTTCTTGATGATGGAGTGTAGTCATGTATTGTTCCTCTAGCTTGTTTAACTGGTGTAGTCAATCCTATTTGGATTTATTTAAGGCGTATTGAAACATAGAGGTCGATATTTATTCATTCATTCTAAAATGTAAAGGAACTATAGATTCATTCCCATATACAAGTTTGAAGAGTGCATATCTAGTCAATATCTTGTATTCATTTTGGTATGGCCATAAAACAATTGGTACCTTATCATTCAAGTCATCCCTTTCGACGCCACATACTTTTGTGAGTCCCTTATGAAAGGTTTTATTGAAAGAGTCAATTGCCCCATTTTCGTGGGGGTGATAGTGATTTATTCATGTGATAAATTAGGAATTCTTCGATTAGTATCTTTATGCTACCATTTATGTGTGTGCCTTGGTCACTTATTAGTGTTAATGGGCATCTAAATCTAGTGACAATATTTTCATATATGAATTTAACTACAAATTCATGAATTTAACTACAAGTGCATGTCTTGATTGGTTATGATTCATCCCACTTGGTGAGGTACTCGATAGTGGTTATGATGTACCTAGATCTTGTTCTCTTTCCCATTTTTGGAAATTCCCTAAAAGGATCAATGTCCCATATTTCAAATGGTGTGCTTGGGTTGATTGAGTGTAATGGATTCTCATATTTACATAGTGGTCGACCCATCCTTTGGCACTTGTCACATTTAATGACCTTTTCTCTATAGTATTTGTGAATTTTCAGCCACCAAAGTATCACTTGTATTATCTTTCTAGATGTTTGTCTGTGTGAAAGTTCCCTCCTACCAGACTAGCATGTGATTCTTCAATTACACTATCTATTTTTTTCTCTAAGACACATATCCTCAATACATCATCTAGTCCTAGATTATACACGTATCTATTCATAAGCATAAACAAAGAGTATTTCATTGCAAGTACCTTATTTTTCTTTTTTGTGAGATTTTTTGATGCCTTCCCCTCTTACAGAAATTGGACTCTCTCAACCAGTTCTTTGGGAGTCACCTCAACCCTAGAGAGGTGAGCATATAGAACATCATAATTAAATCATGTTGCATCCTCTCTTGTCTCTACTCTTAACAAGTGGTATGGTATGACATTATTCTTCCCAAGTTGAACAATTATTATCACCTCAAAATTGAATTCTTGGAACAATAAAATCCATTTGTAGACTCATCCTTGATGCATTAGTTTGTTGATGAAATACTTCAGAGCTTAATGATTAGTGTAAAATATAAAAGGGTTAGCCAACAAGTAATATCTAAATTTCTATAGGGAAAAAATCATTCCAAGTCCCTCTCGTTTAGTGATCGAGTAATTTATTTCTTTCTTCTTTAATTTTTTATTGTTGTAGGAATTAGGGTGACCAACCATCTTGTCTCCTAGCTAAGAAAGAACTTCACCAATTGCGACATTGGATTCATCAACATGTATGTGACACTTTTTCAACTAGTTAAGGAAGTTTAATATAGGATCTTCAACCAACTTTCTTTTTATCATCTCAATTGATTCATTACAATCTGCACTCCATATGAATTATACATCATTCTTAAGCATCTCATCAATGGGAAATGTGATGTCCAAGTAATTCCTTATAAATTTATAATAGTAACCAGTGTGTCCCAATAACATTTTGATTTGTTTGGTATTAATAAGTGGTTTTAGATCAAGAATCACTTTAATTTTCTCCATGTCAACTTTGATCTCATCTTTGAAGACTACATAACCCAAAAATATACCAATGGGATTTGTGAGTATACACTTCTTTATGTTGAATGAAATATGTATTTGACAACATATTTTGAGCATCATTTGAAACTAATGTATATGATTTCTAAGTAGATTGTATACAGTCTAGTCATCGAATTAGACTGCCATGGTTTTATAAATATATTCCTGAAATGCCTTGACTTCTATCCTAGAGAATATAGTAGGGGAATTTTTTAGTCAAAGGGCATCACTTTGTAGGTAAAGGACCCAAATTCATACAAAAAGGTCATCTTTTCCTAGTCCTCCCGAGAAATTTGTACTTAATTATATCCCAAAAACTCGACTATAAAGGAATAAAATTCATGTCCAACTACTTCATTTATTATTTAATCCAAAAAGGGGGTTGTAAAGGGGTTAGTAAGTTTCATTTTGTCTAGTCGTCAAAAGGATACACAAGTTCAAATATTTTTTGTATCATGTTTCTTTGGTTGCACTACAATTAAGTTATCTCATTCTTGTTTATTAATAGGATAAATTATTCCAACAACTAACATGCCTTCAATATGTTTTTATACAATTTATTTGTACTTGTGTGCCAATTTGTATGGTCTTTTCTTTGTAGGTTTGGCCTCTGGAATTAAATCTATGTTCATTTCTCCCATCTCTTTTCCCAAACCTTTCTCATCTTTATAATCTAAGATGAAGAGATCTTGGTATTCTTTTAATAAGTCGATTATTTCAGTGGTTTTTTTTGTCCACTAGTCTCTATTTTATCCATTTTAGGTCAATCATCATTTGAAATACTGATTTATGTGTACTTTATCTCTGCATCCATCCACTTCGATTATTTTGATTCATTTGATTTCCTTTCTCCTTCTTGGACCTCATTGTAATCTAGAGGGAATTGATATTCTCCTACTCTTCCTAGTCGGCTTGCTTAGACACCTTGAAGATAGATTTTACTTCTTTCATCACTTATGGGTGATATATTTTCCATCTGAATCATTTTCTAGGAAAAAATTAATTCTCCATATCAATGTGATGCATGCTTTGATTATTTTTATCGTGGCATGATATTTGGTTGCAATTCAAGGTTGAACCTGTGTTGACCTATGAATTTCCCTTCTCTTGGGTGGCTTTCATACATGTTTTCTCTATGTAGTCTCTTTTTTCTTAGATTGTCTCTTTTAGGTACATGTATCTCCCCTTAATTTATTTCATGTACATGTATCTCCCCTTACCTCTTCAAAGTTATATCGTTTGTAAGGTAGGTCATCCAACATGATTGGGAACATGTGACACCAACCATATTCATATCTATATCCAATTATTATCCATTATCTTTCACAATCCTTGATGTGAGTAAGAGGGTCGAACCCATGATTAAACTTGGTTATGTTGGATACGACTGAAATATTTTTCCCACCAAAAAATTAAATAAAATAGGTTGTTTACATAGTCCATGTCTACAATCAAGGCATGTGCATGTCCCACTAGTGGGTAGATTGTCCTGTAAATGATTGTACCAAGATCTACATTCAACATTGTTCACATAACAACTTTGGAACCTTGTCGACATAGGCTTCAAGTGATTCATGCTCTTTAAATCATATGGGGGAATTGTGGTTGGTTTTTTGTCTATAGTGATTAGAATCAGATTATGTTTGATTTTATTTTCATATACGATGGGCACGATTTTTATGTAAAAACAAGAGAAGAAGATCTCTTTAGGTATAGCTTCAATCATCGAGTAGGGATAATTTTAAGGATGGAAGTTTATCTTAGAATGTAGAAACTTTGGAGAATCTTACTAGTCCCTAATATGCAAAGTATAAAATGTTTGGCGATATTTTTGTAAAACTATTCAAATTCCTAAGGATTTTGATGATGATGATGATGATTAACGTCCATTAAGGCCGAATTGGTCTATTGGACCTTAAGAGGGTAAGTGATTACTTGTGATTCTTTACAATTTGTTTTCTGTGCTTGAAAAGCATTCAGAGAAGCTTTCCAAGATCACCATACTTTTGTTGAGTTAAGAGGTTAAGAAGGTTGGTAGTGTGATAAATATTTTGAAAATGAGATCTAATATGGGTATAGGTTGGACAGTATAAGAGAAAGTGTTTTTCATCTTCAACCTTCCTAGTGTCACAAAGGTGACACACTCTTTATATAGTTTCTATAAAATTTGGGATATTTTAAGGTTAAATAATTTTGTTCTATAAAATTTGGGCGAATCACTTTCAGAAAAAAATGGAAATTGGAGAATCTTTTTTTTTGAAAAGGCGTGGAATATTATCCCATGGGAAATATATATCCCCTAAAATTTTCCCTTCCATCTAGCACTCCCTTTATTTCGACTCATAGTTTTCAATATGCCATTCATGTAGTTTTGTGTTAGAGTTTTGGCCTATGGACAAGGAGGAACCATGTAATATTTGTCCTCTTGCATTTGGTTCCACATCTTATCTATCACCTTGGATGACTTGATACAATTTTATGGCATCAATTTCCTCCTCCCAAGGTTCTGTTCAAGGTTTCCCTTCCCTAGGGTTGAAGGGTACGATGATCTTCCTTCCATTCTCTTTGAGTTTGATTTTATCTTCTTCAAGGGAGATTGTCACTTTCATTTTAAGAACCCTAATGTCAACCAACCAATGTTAGGTATCATAGGATACCTTCAACCAAATTAATGACTTCAAAATATACCATTGTTGGTATCCCCATGATTACAATTTATGTGATTTTTAGAATGCCAATTGGTTTAATGAACCTTTGATCTACTAACTTTAGGAAGTTATTGGATCTAACTAATTCATGTCTTCCCATTCGGATCCAAGTTTCTTTTGGAATTATATTGACCCAAGACCGAAAGTCAACCATGACCTATGGGATTATGAATCCTTTGAATTCTAGGTTGACTTGAGGATCATAATTGTCATGGATATTTTCTAGTTGAGTGAATTGGCACAATTTTTTGCATGTTTTTTGCTCCTCTCTACACTCTTTAAGCGTGTTCAACAATTCCACCAATCTAGTGATCAATTCTTCTTATTTTAGGAGAATAACGAGTTCATCTAGGAATGTGTCCTTCATTTCTTCTCGGTAACTATTTTTTCAGTGTTCTTGTTGATTCTATTCTTATTCTATATTGTCAAACAATTCAATTCCATATCTCATAACTTGTCTTCCCTTCTAGGGATTTGCGTACCAATTGCATTTCCATATAGAATTTATTTATGGTACTTTGTTTAATGGAACATTACCTTCTTGTCTCGTTCTATATCCGGTGACCACATTTGGGATCTTGGAGTTTAACACTTTATTTTGGACATGATTTATAGGATATTAATAGTTCTCCTATTCTTGATATTTTCCAGCATAGTTTGGTAATCCTTTAAGGATTGATCATTAATTCCACACATGTTACATTGTTTGAGATCAATTCTGTCCTTTAGTGGATAGTTTGGGATAACACAATATTCCTTGAGGAACATAAAGGCATATATATTTTCATTTCTTCCTCAATCACATCCTTTGTGTCCATAAAAACCTCAGTAGCCTCCTCGATATCACCCATGACCTTGATATCTATCACCACCTCCTCTACCTCTGTGTCCTTGGTTTTGAAGTGGCTTGAGTGCAATACACAATTTGATAGTTTGGTTTACTTCAACCATTATGTTGACATTCAACTATATCACTACTACTACAAGGTACCAGATATATAAAATATGCAGAACAGAAATAAAATGCTAGAAATGGCAGAATAACAGTAAAATATCCAACATAATCTTCACAATACACAGAAATGATATAACAATAGCAATAGAAATAACACTTTGATTCAAAAAGAAATGTTCACAAGCCTCTTCGAGGGAGAAACCTCCAATCGAGCAGCGCTCTGTTACAATAATCTCCAAGCTAGGGTTCTCATACCCTCGACCCTTATTTATACTAAATATGTCTATTAAGAGAAGCATCTAGAGGAAGATCCTTCTAGAAGCGGAAGCTTCTATTAGGTCTTCTTACATCCGCCTTATTATATTTTATTGAAAGGCCTTATTAATATTGACCTTTATTACATCCGAATACATTGATATACCTATGTGCGGGTTAGGACCTTAACAACTACATATTGAAAAAATTGCGACGACTACTTGTGACGAAAGTACTCTTTCGTAGCGAAATTCAAGAAAAAAAGTTCAATTTTTCAATTTTGATCTAAATCCACCCCATATTCGTCACTCTATCAACAGAACCAAACTTTTCTCTATTTTGTGACGATCATCAATATGGTGGACTATTATCTCTATTTAGACAAACTTGCATATTCGTCGCAAGAGCGATGCTCACTATTGACCATTACAATTTTTTATACTATCCATATTGACTGTTATCTACTTTGGCAAAGTCTAAATTGATATAGTCAACATTCGTCGAAAGAGCGACGATATGAACGTTATAACTGTTACAGTCTTTGACAAAGTGACCTAAATATAACAAATATATATATATATATATATATATATATATATATATATAGATCATGGTTGTCCCTAAATTGACCTATAAATATTTGACGATTTAAAGATGTTGTGACAATCTTTCTATAACAATGATGGTTCTGAAAGGGTATTTTTGTGCGGAAGTTGTGCGGAAGAATGTCGCAGAATAAAGTTAGAGGTGGGGAAAAAAGTAAAGCGGGTGAAAAGGGTGATGGTAGATGTTATTTCCCTTGCAAAAAATGTTGCCTCATACGTCCCGTAAGAATTTTAATAGCAACAGCTACAAAACATTGTAGGAAATATGGGCACATTGATTGTAGATCCAATGAATATCATCCCATGGTAATTAGCTATACATTCATTATCTGTTTTTATATTGTCAATTTTATATAAAATTATATATATGTATATATATTGTTTGAATGTTTGTTATAGTATACACTAATTTTGCATGATTGTTTGTAATTATAAAGTTAGAGTTACCCTCTAACTTTCCACAGAATATTGCACCAAGTATTAGTAGAAATGATGTTGTACAAGCTGAGGAACATCATGACCAAGAAAATGAGGATCTCATGGAAGAAGATGATGGGACAAATCAAGTTAATGATCCCATGGAAGAAGATGATGGGACAAATCAAATGATCCAAGTTTTGTTTTCGCAATCGGATGAGGATGGGGACAATGTTGGTATTTATGATGAACCTCTATTTTTTTATTTTTTTTGTTAATTGGTCCGGACCTTCTTGGCATCGGGATTAACCTTTGGCTTGAGAAACCATGACTCAGGGGCATCTAAGCCGTCAAAATCACTCGGGGATTGCACCCGGCCTGAGCCACACCAACCCTTAAACATGGTTGGATTTTTTGTCCCTGTAAGTTTTGAACCGACGACTTTTCAACACAGAGTGGCTTGACAACACACTCTGTCACCGACTATCCTGCACCTCGGGGACTATGATGAACCTCTATTAGAAAAGGAAAATAAACGAATTTATGAAGGATCAAGAGCAACTATTCTCTCCGCTACATTGTTGCAAGTGAACTTAGAGGTTATGAATAATTTGTCGAACACTTGTATGACACAGATCCTAAGGTATGTAATATGTTTAATCTCATATTATACATAAATGTCAATTTTTTTCTATTTGTTTTTAGTTTTAATTAAAGTATAAAATAAGAATGCAATTTTTACGATTAATATTCTTTGCATTAAAGAGTTATTTGTTATGTTGTAGATTGTTAGGTGAATTTTTGTTACCATCATCAAATATTTTACCTCGCACATATCGAGGTTTGCATGGCATTATGAAAGACATTGGAATGGATTATCAAACTATATATGCATGTCCTAATGACCATATTATATATTATGGAAAACATGCTTCGAAAACAAAATGTTCGCAATGTATTATCAATAGATATCGAACCGATCAAGTAACAAAAAGGGTGCCTCGAAAGGTTCTTCGTCATATTCTCATAATTCCATGTTTGCAACGATTGTTCAGGTGTGAAAGCATAGCACAATTTATGGATTACCATGCACTTAACAGAAGTGGAGATGGTGTTCTTCGAATGCATGCCGATGGTTCTGCATTTAGGGAAATTGAGGGAAAATGGGAAGATTTCAAAGATGAACCTCATAATGTTAGGCTTTCATTGGAAGTTGATGGTGTTAATCCATTTAGAGAGATTAAGTCTATTTAATCAGTGTGGCCTATTTTTATTATCAAAAATAACATTCCTCCTTGGATGTCAATAAAGAGGGAGCACATAATGTTGACAATGATTGTTCCATGTATTTGTTTACATTAATTTTTTGAATGTAACATTTTCATTTGTTTCAATTTTTGCATAATATATTTTGTTTATTTATTTACTTATATATATTACATGATATCATTCCTATAGTAATTATGTGTAATCTCAAAAAATTAGGTAAGTACCAGGTTAAAGATATGAATGTATATATTGAGCCTCTTATCAACGAGCTGCTAAAGTTGTGGGTTGGCATCACAATGTATGACATATGTAAACCAATTAGGGAGAGGAAATTTAAATTCCATAGAATACTTTTATGGACAATTCATGATGCCCCTGGACTAACACATTTTTGTGGTATATAGCATTCTAATATTTCTCTTTAATACTATATAATTTTTTAATGTTCTCATGGTGCATGTTTAATTTTTAAATAATTTCATCGTATACTTGACATTAATCCATTTATTGCAGGTCTTCAAACAAAGGGTAAATTTTCATGTCCAGTTTGTGGCCCTAAGATGAAGTATCGTCATTCAAATTTTTTAGGAAAGGCGGTGTTTGATGAGTATAGGCACCTTCTCCCTAAGAACCATAGGTATCGTACTACTGAAAAACATCTTTTCAATGGGAAAGAAGAGACTGGTTTAAAACCACGAAGAATGACACCTCACCTATGGAGGTTGGAATATAATAGAAATCGTCAAGGTACTCAATTTCTTTATGTATCGTAGATCATGTAATGTTTTGAATGTTTATTTTAATCATTGAATTTATTTTATTGTATTTGATAATTATATTTGTGATTTCTTTTATGCTTCATGAAGGCCGCAATCATCATGAAGGTATTAATAATGGGATTCCACGAGGAATGAAATGTTATCCCATTCAATTCATGAGGTTTCCCTACTATGAGAAGCTAAAAATAGCTCATTTGTTTGATACAATGCATATTGGGAAGAATGTGACTAAAACGTTATGGAGAATCATAGATGGTAGGAGGGACAAAGAAAAAATTGTCAAAATTTGTAATCCAGGCATCATTTGATATCGTCACAAGAGAGACGAATGTAAATAATATTGTGACGAATTAGATATACTATCGACTAAAAAAGTTTGTCGATAATATAGCTAATTCGTCGCAAGAATATTGTGTCTAATTTGAATGGTGTTACATGGTTTGCAAGGAGTGTAGGGATTATAATATGGTGCAATTTAGTGTACTCTATAAGAACAATCTCTATTCCAAACCTCAAAATGGATAGTACCGTATCTTTTTCATAAGACAAATATTCTTTGTATGTTTCCTTTGTGGTGGCTCAAGCCCTCAGTACACATGATGCATGACAATGAAATGTAACAATTTGACTATTGAATGATAGTGTTATGTCACCCATGGTTAAGGAAAGAACATAAGGTTCTTAGGTCCTATTTGAACCTTCTTAGAATTGAGATTCGTTACATAGTCCTTGAAAAAAGACAAAAGACTTATGTAGCGGATATTTGGTCTTTGTGTGGGAAATTTTATGCCATTAGTATGTTTTGTACAAAAATAATGGATATTGGGGACTACACCATGGTAAAGGAATGAGGAACAAGGAACAAGGAACAAGGAACGGAAATTGTACTAGGACTAAACATTGACAACAATGAGCTGTGAATGGGAGCAACGTTGAAATTTTTTCAAACAATTTCTGTATGCACTGAAATTTGACATGGATAGACTATTCACATGCCTTAATGATACGGGAGGGTTTCTAGACTCAAATTTGACTCACACACCCACTTTCTTCCATCATCAATTCATCATGTAAACCATAAACCCTAATTTTATTTCAAAGTACACAATTTGGTTGACGCAAGTTTTGAGTTTTCGTCAATATTTCTTCATTTTTCTTTTAGGTTCTACATTAATGTATATGCAATGTATCTGTTTCATAGTTGTGATGAAAAATCCCTCTTTTTCACTGATTTCTTAATCAACGCCATAAAAATACTCCCATGCAGTACTAGATGCGAGAACATGTGTAATGTCGACTAAATTTTACAAGGAATGAGGAACATAAATTGTACCAGGACTAGACACTGACAACAGTAACCTGTGAATGGGGCCAACGTTGAATTTTTTTCAAACCATTTCTGTATGCACTGAAATTTGTCATGGATAGAATATTCACATCCCTTAACAATATGGGAGGGTTTCTGGACTCAAATTTGACTCACACGCTTAGTTTCTTCCATCATCAATTCATCATGTAAACCATAAACCCTAATTTTCTTTCAAAGTACACAATTTGGTTGACGCAAGTTTTAATTTTTCGTCAGTATTTCATCATTTTTCTTTCAGGTTCTACATTAATGTATATACAATCTATATGTATCATAGCTGTGATGAAAAATCCCTCTTTTTCGTAGATTTCTTAATCAACACCATAAAAATACTAGAGGTGAGCAACAGTGACATGTGAATGGGGCCAACGTTGAATTTTTTCAAACTGTATCTGTATGCATTGAAATTTGACATGGATAGACTATTTACATGCCTTAATGATATGGGAGCTGGGTTTCTAGACTCAAATTTCACTCACAGACCCACTTTCTTCCATCATCATATCATCATGTAAACCATAAACCCTATTTTTCATATGTTCTAGTAGATATGTTAATGATTCCAAATTTCATATTTGAATTTGACTCAAGGTCCATCTAGCTTGCAAAGTATCAAATTTTAATTGCAAGTTGAAAAACCAAATATGAAATGAATCCAAGCATAATTTGATATCGTCGCAACAGAGACAAATGTAAATAATCTTGCGACAAATTAACTATACTATCGATGAAAAAATTTCGTCGATAGTATAGCTAATTCGTCACAAGAATATTCTATCTAATTTGAATGGTGTTACATGGTTTTCAAGGAGTGTAGGGATTATAATATGGTGCAATGTAGTGTAGTCTATAAGAACAGTCTCGATGCCAAAACGCAAAATGGATAGTACCATATCTTGTTCATAAGACATATATTCTTTGTATGTTTCCTTTATGGTGGCTCAAGCCCTCAGTACACATGATGCATGACAATGAAATGTAACAATTTGACTATTGAATGATAGTGTTATGTCACCCATGGTTAAGGAAAGAACATGAGGTTCTTAGGTCCTATTTGGATCTTCTTAGAATTGAGATTCCTTACATAGTCCTTGAAAAAAGACAAAAGACTTATGTAGTGGATATTTGGTCTTTGTGTGGGACATTTTATGCCATTAGTATGTTTTGTACAAAAACAATGGATCTTGGGGACTACACCATGGTAAAGGAACGAGGCACAAGGAACGAGGCACAAGGAATGAGGAACACAGAAAAGGGAACAAGGAAAAAAAATTGTACTAGGACTAGACACCGACAACAGTGACCTGTGAATGGGGCCAACATTGAAATGTTTTCAAACAGTTTATGTATGCACTGAAATTTGACATGGATAGAATATTTGCATTCCTTAACGATATGGGAGGGTTTCTGAACTCAAATTTTACTCACACACCCACTTTCTTCCATCATCAATTCATCATGTAAACCATAAACCCTAATTTTCTTTCAAAGTACACAATTTGGTTGATGCAAGTTTTAAGTTTCCGTCAATCTTTCTTCATTTTTCTTTCAGGTTCTACATTAATGTATAAACAATGTATCAGTTTCATAGTTGTGATGAAAAATCCCTATTTTTTGATGATTTATTAATCAACGCCATAAAAATATTCCCTTGCAGTACTAAATGTGGGGACGTGTGTAATGTCAAACGAATTTTACAAGGAACAAGGAACGAAAATTGTACTAGGACTAGACACCGACAACAGTGACCTATGAATGGGGCCAACGTTGAATTTTTTTCAAACAGTTTATGTATGCACTGAAATTTGTCATGGATAGACTATTCACATGCCTTAACGATATGGGAGGGTTTTTGGACTCAAATTTGATTCACACACCCACTTTCTGCCATCATCAATTCATCATGTAAACTATAAACCCTAATTTTCTTTCAAAGTACACAATTTGGTTGACACAAGTTTTAAGTTTTCATCAGTCTTTATTCATTTTTCTTTCATGTTTTACATTAATGTATATACAATGTATCTGTGTCATAGTTGTGATGAAAAATCCTTCTTTTTCTTTGATTTCTTAATCAACACCATAAAAATACTAGAGGCGGGAAACAATGACATGTGAATGGGGAAAACGTTGAAATTTTTTCAAGTTGTAGTTGTATGCATTGAAATTTGACATGGATAGACTATTCACATGCCTTAACGATATGTGAGCTGGGTTTCTGGACTCAAATTTCACTCACACACCCACTTTCTTCCATCATCATATCATCATGTAAACCATAAACTCTATTTTTCATATCTTCTAGCAGATATGTTAATGATTCCAAATTTCATATTTGTATTTGACTCAAGGTCCAACTAGCTTGCAAAATATCAAATTTTAATTTCAAGTTGATAAACCAAATATTAAATGAATCCAAGCATCATTTGATATCGTCACAAGAGACATGAATGTAAATAATCTTGCGATGAATTAGCTATATTATCGATGAAAAAAGTTCGTCGATAGTATAGCTAATTCGTCGCAAGAATATTCTGTCTAATTTGAATGGTGTTACATGGTTTTCAAGGATTGTAGGGTTTATAATATGGTGCAATGTAGTGTAGTCTATCAGAAAAATCTCTATGCCAAACCTCAAAATGGATAGTACCATATCTTGTTCATAAGACAAATATTATTTGTATGTTTCCTTTGTGGTGGCTCAAGCCCTTAGTACACATGATGCATGACAATGAAATGTAACAATTTGACTATTGAATGATAGTGTTATGTCACCCATGGTTAAGGAAAGAAAATAAGGTTCTTAGTTCCTATTTCAATCTTCCTAGAATTGAGATTCGTTACATAGTCCTTGAAAAAAGACAAAAGACTTATGTAGTGGATATTTGTATTGGATTACTGAGAGGGGGGGTGAATCAGTAATAGAGAAATATAATCCTTTTTAACCATATAATCCAAGTGTTATATCAATGAATCATTATCATCCAATAACTGCATAGTAAATAAGCAATGAAAAAATGTACAAACATACACATACATAGTACACCAGTGTTTTAGGTGGAAACCCAAATCGAGAGAAAACCACGGAATGATTTTTCTTATATGTCTTGAAGAATTACATTCATTGGAAGCACCAACTTCCTTTGTTTACCAGCTGCAACTAGAAGGAGGCTCCAACCCCCTAGTTTCTCAGGATACAACCTGAGGGAAGATCCAACTCCCCAATTCTCTGGCTACAACCAGAAGGAGGCTACAACCCCCTATGTTCTTTGGATGCAACAGAAAGGTGTCTACAACAACCTGTCCTTGCCCCGTCCTACCACCCTAAAGTAGAAGTAGAATGATGGAACCACTGCCAACCTGTCACTATGAGATATACCGTTGTAAACCTGTACCAATAAATCTGATCCATGCATCAACCTGTAACTCAACCTGTAATCAACCTGTACCATAAAAAAGTGCATCCAACCATGTACCAATCATGTGTCAACTACTCATCAACTATGACTCATAAATATGTACCAACATCATCAACTATACACCTCATGTATGTGCCAACTCATCAACTACTTGTCTCAACCATGTACTCAACATGTACCTCAACCAAAAGCCC
>ML778263.1:947508-976582 GCA_009831015.1 Picea engelmannii
AAGCCCTCATCAATTTCATCATCCAAATCTGATTTGTAGCTCTGTAATAGACCTGGTGTATATGATCACATTCTTGCAAACCTTCCTTAACTTCAACAACAAGAGACTAGCATTTTCATCAAACTTTTCTTTAGTCTCACATGTCTAGTTTTGGATTAGTCAACAACCCTAACTTGAAGTAATCATAACTTTGTACATGTAATGTATAAAGATATGAAATTGATACAAAATTTTCTTCAGTGTGTTTTATGCAATTTCTCCAGGTTTGACTACTTGGAACCTCTCAGAAAAGGATTTATAGCAAAAATGGCATACATTGTTGAATTCTGGCTTATTCTAAAGAGTGACCTTGTAGAGAGTGCCCCACATGGAATATTTGTTGAATTGATCTGAAAATTTTACACAACATACTATAGAATGTAACCTAACCAACACATTTGGTTTCACCAAATTTGGATCTGTTATGAATAAGTTATGACGTTTTTACCTAAAACACTTGTTTTTGACTAGTTTCAGGACTAGTCACAAACCCTATTTTCCATGGAGTGTAACTCCCAAAATACAATGACCCACAAGATGAATTTTTTACCACAGATACTTGGATATGTTTTCTTAATTTCATATCAATTTCATGTTTTGAATCATTATAGAAAAAAATTATAGCGAAAATGGTGAGATGACCTGTAAATAACATACCTTAGAAAGCACCATCAAAAGAATTTATCCTTCCTTGCATTTCATCCTTCTTTTCTTCACCTTCCCTCATAATTTTGGCTTAGATATCCTTGGTTACCTTAGACACCTATATATATTCAATATTCTCAAGTGTGTTTTAAAATAAGAGAGCCCTGCCTCTTATTTATACTCTCCAGGTAGCTTCCTTAAAAACATATTCTAGGTCACTTGGCCCCACTTTCCTTATTTTAGGGTTAACCTACTTCTAATTTCTCCATTAAATTTATTATTGAAATAATTTATTTTGTATTCACTTTGAATTATAATACACTCATTAGTTCACCTTATTATTTACCTTTTAAAATCCCTTAAACCACTTTGACTACTTTAACCTTTTGGGGCTTCTAGATGACATATGAGGGTCCTCCAACTTCGTAAGGCCATAACTCTCAATCTGTGAAGATTTATGTGACGTTCCACATACCACCAGAAACAGAATGACATGTAATATCCATATAGAATAGTATTAGCATAAAATATATTATAAATCATATTGTTATCCATCAAACAAACTTGGGTCCATTACCCAAGCCCGGGGTCTCCAACTTCTCATGGCCATAACTCTATAACTGTGAGGAGTTATGTGATGTTCCACATACCACTAGAAATGGAATGACAAGAACTATCCATGTAGGATATGTTACCTTAAAAATTCATTGTCCTTCATCTCATTATTCCACAATTAAGCATGGGTTCTCTTACTCCGCAAAGCGTCTTCCCGTGAGGGTTTTCACCATAAGGGGACCACTTTGGAGTTCATCCATCTTTACTTATTATCAACCATGACAAGACAATAATGAGTCATCTTTACATCAAACAATATTGGGTCTATTACCCAAACCTTTGTGTTGCAGGGATTTCTTCAAGGGTTGACATCAATGACAACCAACCTTAATCAACAATCTCCTCCTTTGACATTGATGGAAACACTTTGATGCAATACTAAAATCATATCAATCATGCTCCCCCTGGAACCATGCCTCTCTCCTTTGTATCTGATAAATTTTCCTATGTCCTCTCTATCTGATAAATCTGCTCCCCCTAGAACCATGCCTCTATCCTTTGCATCTAATAAATGTCTCCCCATTTGTCATTAATGGCAAAGGTATATTTCCATCCAGGGTTGCTCCCCTTGACTGGATTTTCCTCTTATGGTGCTTCCTCGTGTACATATAAGACATATAAGATAAGCATTCAAAAGGAATTCATTTTGGAGTAGAAATAGCTCTAAGTCTTTGGCGAATATATTCAAAGGCTTCCTGTGGAAGTGGTTTTGTAAAGATGTTTTCCACTTGTTCTTTTGTGCCCACATACTCAACTCTGATGTTTTTTTCCACAACATGTTCCCATAGAAAGTGATACTTGATTGGAATGCACTTTGACTTGGAGTGCATCACCAGGTTTTTTGAGATACTGATGGCACTTGTATTATCACAATATATTGGAATGGGCTCATCATACTCAACCTGTATATCTGTCAAAGTTTGTTTCATCCAATGAACCTGTGTACAATATGTTGCTGCTGCAATATACTTTGCCTCGGCTGTAGATAGAGATACTGATGTTTGTTTCTTGCTTAGCCATGATACCAAACACTCACCTAAGGAGAATGCTTATCCATTGGTGCTTCATCGATCATCAATACAACCTGCCCAATCTGCATCTGTGTAGGCAATAAGTGATAGATCTTTTCCTTTTGGATACCATAATCCAAAATCTTTTGTTCCTTTGAGATATATGAAAATCCTCTTTACTGCTAATACATGTGATTCCTTTGGTGTTGCTTGAAATCGTGCCACCTGTCCAAATGATTGCATTACATCTGGTCTAGATGTTGTCACATATAGTAGGTTGTCAATCATTGATCTGTATTTCCTCTGATCTGTAGACTTCAAATCATCATCTTTTCTCAACTTACAACTGGTTTGCATGGGAGTGATAACTAGTTTGCAGTCTTCCATTTTGAACCTCTTTAGCATTTCTATGATATACTTGGTTTGAGAAATAAAAATTCATTGGTTTCTTTGATGTATCTGAAGTCCTAGAAAGAAGGATAGTTCTCCAAGTAACAACATTTCAAATTCATTCTGTATGTCTTTTGCAAATTTCTGGCTTAACCTGTCATCATCACTACCAAAAATAATATCATCAACATAAATTTCAATTAATAAAATATTACCTTGACTTACCTTGATGTAGAGGTTGTTGTCTACACTTCCTTTTATGAACCCTGCCTGCTGCAGATACTTATCCAGTCTGGAGTACCATGCTTTAGGATTCCGTTTTAGACCATACAAGGCCTTCTTTAATTTGCATACATAGTATGTGTTCTCTGACAACTGAAATTCTTCTAGTTGTTCAATGTAGACTTCTTCTTCAAGTTCTCCATTCAGAAAAGCTGATTTTACGTCCATCTGATATACTTTAACATTTTTGGAGCATGCATAAGCTAAAAGTAAATGGATTGCTTCCATTCTGGCAACTGGGGCAAATATATCTTCAAAGTCGATTCCTTCAATCTATGCATATCCTTTACATACCATTCTATCTTTGATCCTTGTAACCTGTCCATCTTCATTCAATTTATTCCCGAAAACCCATTTTGTGTTGATCACATTCTTATTCTTTGGTCTTGGAACCAATTCCCAAGTGACATTTTTCTCTATTTGATCCAATTCTTCATCCATGGCCTTGTTCCAAAATTCATCCTTGTTGTCTTCTTCAAAACATTTTGGTTCAATTGTATATAAGAGTGCTAGGTGTGTTTGTTCTGGTGAACAGATTTTTCTTCTAGTCTCAACTCTTGCGTTTTTGTTTCCAATAATATGATCTGAAGGATAATTCTTCTGTACTCGTTTGCCAGGTGTCTTTGGAGATACTTTCTGAACTTGCTCTTCTGCTTCTATCATATTCTCTTCATCTTCCTCTTCCTCTTCTACTTCTTTTTTATCTTCTTCTTCGAAAAGTTGTTCCATTGATTTGTTTTCTTCTTCCTTTAATTCTGGTCTGCCTGTTTCATCAATTGTTATGTGTATGTTTTCCACAAATTTTTTCAATCTTAGATTGTAACACTTGTATTCTTTCCTTGTACTTAATTAACCAACAAGTATTCCTTTGTCCATTCGAGAGTCAAACTTTCCCATTCTACCATCTTCTCTTTTGATGTAGCATTTGCTTCAAAAAACTCTTAAGTGCTTCACATTTGTTAGTCTTCCTTTCCATAGCTCATATGGAGTTTTATCAATGTTGTTTATGATCATTACTCTATTTTGAATATGAATAGTTGTATGCACTACCTATGTCTAAAACATATCTATCAATTTGGAATCCATTAGCATTGTTCGAGCCATTTCTTGTACTGTCTTGTTCTTTCTTTCAACAACTCCATTCTGTTGAGGTGTCCTAGCAACGAAGAATTGTCTTTTTATTCCATGACTGCTACAATAGTCCATAAGTTCCTTTGAAGTGAACTCTCCTCCATTATCGGATCTCAAACATTTAATTCTTGAATCCATCTCATTTTCAACCATTTCCTTGTAGATCTTGAAGTTTTCAAAAGCTTCTGACTTGTTCTTGAGAAAGCAAACTGCAGTCATTCTTGTATAATCATCAACTAATAACATAAATTATTTGTCACCTTTTAAGCCCTTTGTTGTAGTTGGTCCAACTAGATTAGTGTGCACAGTTTCCAGTGGTCTTTTTGTTGAATATTCCTTTGATTTGAACCCGGTCTTTGTTTGCTTTCCTTGTTGACAATGCTTGCATAAAGTGTTGATTGGTTTCGTGATCTGGGGCATTTCTCTGACTGGTTCTCTTTTGTTGACTTTGACAAGGTTATCAAAATGCATGTGACCCATTCTTCTATGCCATAGCCAACTTTCATCTTCCTTTCCTAGACAACACTTTTCATTTCCAATTTCACTTAACACATATGTTGGTTGAAGTTCTTGCAGCTGTACCGACCAATTTCCATGAACCTTCTTTTCTTATCTCACACTTTTCTAAATCAAAAGTAATTTTATGAACTTGGTCACACATTTGACTCACACTTAGAATATTATGTTTCATATCTTCTACCAGTAGAACATTTTGTGCCTGTGCCTTCTCCAATTATTTTGGATGAATTATCATTTCCGAAGGAGAGTGATCCATTTTTTTCTTTTCGTAATGTAAGAAATTTATCTTTATCACCTATCATGTGTTTTGAACATCCACTGTCAACATACCAACAGTGTTTCTTCTGCTTAGCTTGTAGAGAAACTGTGCATTCTTCATTGTTATAATGATCTTGCTTTCTTATCCATGTCATTTGTTGAGGTTCTTGTCTGTGATTGTTTTTATTATATTGAAGTTCTTTAGGAGGGATTGTCATTCTGCAATCCTTGGCCATGTGTCCAAAATGGTTACATTTGTAACATTCCACTTCAATGCTCAAAGATTCAAACTTGTTGTAAGTTCTTCTTTGTGTGTCACTAGGTCTCCTTGAATAATCCAATTGTGTATAACTCTCAAAGTTGTTATTGTTCATGTTGTTAGCTCTGCAATTCACAGCTTTATGTCCAAAATTATTACATGCATAAAATAAACCAAAAAATATAGTTTGATACTTGGGAGTTGAAGATCTTCTGAAAGGAGGTTCTCTTATGAATCCTTCTTCTTCTTGAGGCCTATCTGTCTATTGTTGATTCTAAAATTTGAATCTTCTTGGTGGAGGAGTGTCCCTATAATCTTCCTTGTATATCTTCCTATCCTCTTTGATTGTTTTTGCATAGCTCTTTGGTTTTGTTTCTTCCTCTATTGTTTTGGAGCTTGATCCATTTTCTATCTGATTGTATCCAAGTCCAGACTTGTCAAGATGAGATTTTTGACTGCTGATAATGTCATCCAAAACTTTTGAGCTATTCTGTATATTTTTCTTTTGAATATCCTTTCTTAGTGTGACAACCTCTGCTTCCAAGTTTCCAATGATCTTGTCATTTTTTTCTAGTTGTTCTTTGAGTGCTTTTGCAATTCTTTTATCTTCTTATATTTGAACCTTCAATTTTGTGATCATTTGTTCTAGTTCTCGAGTGTCCTTTTTCTTGTCTAGTTCTGCTTATAGTTTCTTGTTTTTCTTCTTTTCTCTTATGATAACTTCTATGGCGCACATTAATTATTCTCGATAGTCAACTTCTGCCTCTTCAATTTCTTCTTTGACTTCTTCACATTCTTCTTCGTCTTCTTCATATTATTCTTCGGAATCTTCTTTGTCAAAGTATTTTACTTCCATGAATAGAACTCTTCATGTGTCATTGTCACTGACTTTATCTTCATCTGATAATGAGATGTCTTCTTTGGTGTATAAGATTTTCTTGAAAATTTTCTTTGTAGTTATTTTTCCTTTATATGTGTGTTTTCCTTTTGAGTAACCTTCATCATTTCTCTTTCTCTTATGAGGACATTTGTTAGCAAAATGACCAATACCATCACAACTAAAACAAATTAAAGGGAGCTTGCCTCTATACCTACCGTTGGTTCCCTTGTTCAGTCTTTTGACAAAGTTGGCCACTTCTTCATCATCTTCCAAGGCATCACTACTGTTGCTATATTCTTCTTGTTCCTTTTTATTTTTCCTTGATCTTTTGGATGCCTTGAAGGCTGCTTCTTTTACATCTAGATTTTCCTGCTCAGTTCTCATTTCATATGTTGTGAAGATTTCATGCAGTTCATCCATGCTTATTGAGGCCAGATCTGATCTTTCTTCTAGTGTTGATATCTTAGGGTTCAATCTCATAGGAAGAGATCTTAGTATATTTTGAACAATTACAGATTCTTCAATTTCTTCTCCCAAACCTATGATTGCATTCACTGTTTCATCGACTCGTAATAAGTAGGCTGCGATATCTTCATCCTCCTTCATTTTTAGTTGTTTAAATTGACCTCTGTAAGTCTGAAGATTTGCTGCTTTGACTTTTGTATCTCCTTCATAAATATTTTGAAGCTTGTCCCAAATCTCTTTAGCGGATTTACAGTGTGCAACTTTGGTGAATATTGTATCACTAAGATCATTCAAAAGTGCATTTGTGGCTTTGGAATTACTCTCACCGAGTTTTACTGCTTTGTCATTTGTTGGTGGAACTATTGGTGTTGTGTATCCATCTACAATTGATTGTCAAACTTGAAATCCCTATGCCTGTATATATGTCCTCATCCTTATGCTCCAAAAAGCATACTTTTGTCCATCAAACTGTGATATTCCATTTTTATATTCATTGGTACTCTCCATGATCTACCTTTCAGTGGTTAAACTGATTTTCGAACGAACCTGCTTTGATACCAATTGTTGGATTACTGAGAGGGGGATGAATCAATAATAGAGCAATATAATCCTTTTTAACCATATAATCCAAGTGTTATATCAATGAAGCATTATCATCCAATAACTGCATAGTAAATAAGCAATGAAAAAATGAACAAACATACACATACACAGTACACCAGTGTTTTACGTGGAAACTCAAATCGGGAGAAAACCACGAAATGTTTTTTCTTATATGTCTTGAAGAATTACATTCATTGGAAACACCAACTTCCTTTGTTTTCCAGCTGCAACTAGAAGGAGGCTCCAACCCCCTAGTTTCTTAGGCTACAACCTGAGGGAAGCTCCAACTCCCCAATTCTCTGGCTACAAACAGAAGGAGGCTACAACCCCCTATGTTCTCCAGCTACAACCGGAAGGTGGCTACAACCACCTATCCTTGAACCGTCCTGCCACCCTAAAGTAGAAGTAGAATGATGGAATCACTGTCAACCTGTCACTGTGAGATATACCGCTGTAAACCTGTCTCAGGAAAAAAGTCCTTGTTGGGAGCCTACATGCACCATGGTTAAGACATCACTAGAGAGACCAAAATCACATGTAACAGAATGCCCCCCAAAGTATGAGGTCATAATCCATGACATCCGAAATACTTTGTAAACTGCGTGTGTGTGTCAGAAACCAGGAGCACACCTAATCGGAAACCTACAAACAACCAAGCATCTGCAGAATATAATATCAGTTCTGAGGTAGGCATTCCCATACTCAGATCAAAGACGAACAACATCATGAATGTAGGTCATGGCCACCTAGTCATACACCATGGAACCATGACATAAAAATATTGCATAGCCACCAAGAATACACCGTGGATCTATGCGAGAAGACTCAAATTAGGATGACATAGCCACGTGACATACAAAGTGTATCTATGTGTCGATGCAAATCATACATACTCCATAGCATCCTGGATCAAAAAGATGAAACCTAGGGTCTTCAATCCCATCACCTGAAAGTACGAATCTAACCATGTGATTACATGTGTCGAAGTCGAACATGGTAGAAACCACTAGATTACTGGTCATTGATGAAACCGTTAACAAATGTGAAGGAAATCACCATTAATGTCAATGAATCCCAAGGTACACTAGTACAATCCACCGAATATGAATAAATGAGTTGAGGTCAAACATTCGATGGAATCTCCCGATCAGGGGTCAATGATGAAAACCCAATATCAAAAGAGAGGAAACCTACCATTGAGGCATGCAAGTTCCAAGGTAAAAAATAATTTCTAAGTCTTGTTTCTGGATAATGAGTTGGAGTCGACAGAACAAAACTCATCACATGAGGGCCTTGATGTATCCCCCATCAATGACATGAAATGAGTAACAAATTTTGAAGGTGAAACAAAGTATGATATAGGTTGAATTTGACACAGGGAAGACCGACACGGTGAGAATGGACAACTGCAGATGGTCGACTCAATAGCGGGTTTGGATGAACTTCTCTTGAACATATGAATGACACGACCAAGGGCTTGGCAGCACTGACTCAGAGACGACTCGAGATATGACCTTGTGCTAAATCGAATGAGAAACAAA
This sequence comes from Picea engelmannii, assembly GCA_009831015.1. Classification (NCBI taxonomy): domain Eukaryota; kingdom Viridiplantae; phylum Streptophyta; class Pinopsida; order Pinales; family Pinaceae; genus Picea; species Picea engelmannii. The sequence goes on from ML778263.1 coordinate 956,146, forward strand.
TGGATTTCCCAAACCAGCTTCGAATAATGAATAGGGGATGTCATGTTCAAGAGCGACACTTACTGCCAATAATATGAATACGAAAACACATCCCTTTCCCAAATTTCCCCCCACCATTTCTGGCAAGTACCTTTTTATTTTTACACAAGCTTGAGGAGGATAACATATGCTTGTTGATATAAGCTCATCCTTCAGACAAGTCTCTCAGAGTATGTTTAACGAACCTTAGGAAGGAGTGGCTCGGTCCCATTATGGGTCTTTCGATGTTTGTTTAACGAGTCCAAAGATAGAAAACTCGAGAGTTTTTCATGTTTTGAGAGTCTGAAAAACACTTAAAGAGAACTCTCTTAGTTCCTTTTTCGTAAAATAGTTAGATAGGACCGAAAAAGTGATAAAATATCGCCCATCCAACGTTTTTTTCAGATACTTTTAGGAGCGTGAACAAAACAAGGTCGCTCGACAATCTTTTCGATTTTATGGAGTGTGAAAAGAGCTTAAAGGATACTCCTTTGGGTTCGTCATTTTTGTGTTACCACGATGAGTACGAAAAGATGAGAAAAGTATAATCGGTTGCGTTCTCATGTATTTTCAAGCACAAGAACGAACGAAGACTGAGCTCGAAGTTTTTCTAAAAACTGTAAAACGCAGTCGTACATGTGACGAAAAAAGAAAAAAAACATCCGTACTCTTTTGTGTGGACTTCAAAGTCATTATATCTACAAAACGTCACACTCATAGGGCTATTAGTCATTAGGTTTGATGAATAAAACAATATAAAAATCAACAAAAATGGTAAAAAGTAAATATAAGTGGGTAAAAGGGCTTTTACCATAGTCATTGTGATTTTTCCAAGAACTTTGCCCAAAAACACTCTTTTTACCTCAAATTTCATTGCTCGATTGCGAGAGGCACAGGAGACCATTTGGCGAACCGTCTCCGTCAACGAGGTAGGTTCTTGATCTCCTATCTTTTCCATGGTTTAGTTTTTATTTTCATTGGCAATTTTCAAGTTTTGGGTTTGTTTTAGGGCAAAGACTTGTGCCTAGGCATTATCCCAGGCTAGCCATACAGGACCTGCGAGAATGCATGATTCTCGTAGGTGGCCTCAAAGGCACCTGCGAGAATATCGCACTGTGCTAAAGGGGCACCTGCGAGGACCGAAAAATGAAAAATTCAACTTGATTTTTGCTCAATGAAAAATATGTCAAGGTTTGAAATGAGTTGTTGATTCTCTTCTTATGGTTCTTATCCAAGCATTTAACCGTCACGATGTTGGAGTGGCATGAAAGAGAACATGAGGAAGATGATGTTATTTCTAAGAATGACCCGGGTACCATTTCTTACCTTCGAGACTGTGGACTCTTGAAATTCTTTTGGATTACGTGCATGAGGGCCCAAATCAGATTGTTGGAGTACCTAGTTCATATGTGGGATGTGGACCAGTAGTTGTTTCATGTGGGAGTCCACACCTTGACCCTAGATATCGAGGATATCTACTTTCTAACAAGGTTATCACGGTGTGGGTACCATGCTAGCTTGACCGGTAGCCGAGGTGGAAAACTCCCTATGAGTGAGTATTGTCTCCAGTACTGCGTTCCAGAGGCAGAAAGGAGCAAATGCAAGGTGGCTATCTAAGGGGTCCAAGATTTGACCCTGCAAACCATCTTGTTCACCATAGCACACATGTCTAGGAGCACATCTCCACACATGGCTCTCCATAGCTACTTCCAATATGCCATAGAGTGTACAGATCCATGAGTCTTTAGCTGGTCGAATGCAGTTCTTCGCAGTATGAAGAGGCAGTTGACAAAATGTAGGAAAGGCAACCTGAAGTAGTTCGGGTATGGATCACTTTTGGTGTCCTTTTTTCTTGAGAGGGTTCCCTTGCTGAGATTACAGGTTGAGTGGGGTTTACCGGCCCCATAGGATCTGAAGATGCTGAGGTGGTGCAACCTCATGGCCCAACACGTAGCTGGGCCTATCATCAAATACAATGATTCGTTCATTGACTGGTTACGACCACAGATGCTAATGGTTGATGACTATGCTTACGCTAGATTGGACTTCCGAGGGGATCCAGATTTATCCCTATCTGAGGATGCTTAGTGGGGTGACCTAGGTAAGAAGTACACATTTTGTTCTTTTAAATGTTTTTGTGATTTTTATCATATAAAATGTTTTTTATGTTTGTCTAAGGACTAATAAAAAAATATCCTTTTGATTGGCACAGATGTGGGGCCATATCGACCGCCAGAGACTTCTCCTATTCATAAGCAAGGAGAAGCGGCTCTAGTAGCACGATGGGATACCGAAGACTATGAAGCAATGGAGCAAAACTTGGAGGGGTTGACTGTTGACATTCTGGACATGACTATCGGAGAGATCCCTCGACGTTATCATTTCCATACTGTGGGCGTGTCAGAGTCTATTGGCCGACTGCTTCATAGGGTTGCCTGGGAAGTCGTGTGTTATCGTGAGCATCACCCATGATGCTACTTTGTAGAAGCTATGAGCTTCAGATTTTGAAATTTTGGTCCTTGGACAGAAACTTTTTGTAAAAAACTTTTGATCATTATATACATATATACAGCTTCTACCAGCTTATCTTGTGTTATGTGATACATGTGATGTGATTGGTTTATAAATGGCCCAAATGTCTGTCTAATACATAGTTAGCTAATGCACCAGTTAATGTATTTAGACATCTAGGAATATGTTGATACTCAATATAATCAAAATAACGTTCCAAGAGGCGAATTCGTAAATATACCCATAATAAAGTAGGACTTTGAATAGCATAGACATTACTTAACTGTAGTACTACTATATGTGAATCGAGTCATACAACCAAGTGACAGATACTGAGTGAAATAGCATCAATCAACAATTCGATAACGACACTATATTCTACAATATTGTTGGTCGCATGACTGAGACACACACCTTGTAGCGTGATAAGTTCGTTTGTAGGGGCGTAAATTGTCCAAGAAGCAGAAGCAAGGTTCTGAGTACTATGGTTAGCGCCATCATAGAAGCCAATGTGGGGTAGCGAAGACTCCGACATATGGAAACCAAACACAACGTAACATAAGGGTAGAGACCAGATAACAAAAAATCATACTACAGTAACACACAAGAAGTATGATACAATAAAATACAAGTACTCATGCACAAGTGATCTTAGGCATAGTACTTCTTTAAGTACAACCCATTTCTAGGTTCACTCAAAGGGATACTGTCGTAATCTACTAACTCGTGAGCTCCTTTCTCCAAAACGCATCTAACGATATAAGGACCTTTCCACATAGCTTCAAATTTTCCAGCCCCTATCACGTCCCAATCTTTTTCATAAAGGAGAACCAGATCACCTTCGAAGAAAATGTGAGGCTTGACATATTTGTCATATTGGGCTTCGATGCGTTTCTTCTGGGTTTCTATGACTAGGGCGGCATCGCGACGAGTTTCGTCTAATCGCATGAGATACAATAGACGTTCTTCTTCAGTCGAAGTGTTAGGGAGGAGTTCTATGACTAGTTTTAGGGAGGGTATCTCACATTCAATCGGGAGGATGGATTCAAGACCATAGACTAACCGGAATGGTGTAAACCTAGTAGTAGACTTAACGAATGTCCGGCAAGCCCACAATGCTAAAAACAACATCGTGTGCCAACTTTTTTTGTGAATCCCTATCATTCGTCGAAGCATGGTAATGAGGACTTTGTTAATTGCTTCGACTTGGCCGTTGGCTTGTGGGTAACAGGGTGTTGAGTTTTCATGGCGAAGACCCAACTTTTCAGTGAGTTTGGACATCATGAAGTTTCTAAAGTGACTATTGTAATCAGTGACGATAGCCTGAGGAACACCAAAATGAGCTATGATGTGATTGAATATGAATAATGCTGCAGTCTTTCCGGTATTGTCAAATGTCGGCATCGCCTCAGCCCATTTTGTAAAATAATCTACGGCTACAATAATGTATCCATGCCCCCATACTGAGTGAGGGTGACATGTCATGAAATCGATACCCCATTTCGCAAAAGGACCAACAAAGACAACAGGGTGAAGAGGAGCAGGATGTGACCGTATTTTATGGATGTAGGTCTGGCAAGCGTGGAATTTTTGGACGATAATTATACAATTGTTAAATAAAGAAGGCCAAAAATACCCTTCTCGTAAGATATTTTGGGTAGTAGCATACTCAGACATATGACCACCACAGGCTACAGAATGGTAGTCATTTAAGTCTTTCTTAGCTTCATCAAACGTGAGGCAGCATCGAAGAACTGAGTCAATCCCACGACGATAAAGAGTATTACCGAGGATAATATTCTGACGGGCTTGGTAGCGTATTCGACGATGGTTAGTACTGGACAAATTGGGCTGAAAAGTCTGGGTTTGGAGATATATGATGATATATCTGTACCAAATATCATCAGAACTAATTAGGAAAAGGGATTCATCAGGTAATGAATCGGCTGCTACATTTTTCGTCTAGGAGTAGGGAAAGTCGCATATCAACTCGACAAAAACTAAGGATTTCTTGGACTTAGTGCATTCGAATTCTAAGTCAAACTCCTGGAGTATCACGATCCACTTGGAGTATTTGTCCCCTAGTAGTTGACAGGTGAGAATGTGTTGCATAGGGTTGCAGTTAGAAATTACCGTAGTCTTGCGAGAGAGGATATAGTGCCAGAAATGTTGAACTGTTTGGACGGCTGCCAAGGCCAATTTTTCAACATGTAAATACTTGGTTTTGGTAGGCGTTAGACTTCGACTCAATTAATAGATGACATGTTCATCATAAGAATCATCCTCCTGGATGAGAACCATAGTGATGGTGTAATCCAATGCTGCGAGGTAGAGGAAATAATCACAGCTATAATCCGGTGGGAAGAGGAGCGGAGTACGTGTCAGGGACAATTTCAAAGCTTTCAAAGGATTTGTTGGTGATGGTATCCCATACAAACTCAGACCCCTTTTTGAGTAGTCGCGTAAATACAAGAGTTAGCTCGGCATAGTTCGGGATGAAACGACGAAGAAAGTTTGCTTTCCCTTGCAAACTTTGTAACTGGCGAAGCGAAGAAGGAGGAGGGAGATTGAGAATCGACTCGACCTTTAAAGAATCTACCTTAATCCCTTGACGTGAAACAATAAATCCGATAAGTCAAATGGATTCTACGCAGAAAACGCATTTATGAGGATTCAAGCATATATGGTAAAACCGACATCAGAGGAAAATGTCTCGGAGGTGTATTGGATGATCGAAACAATGCATGGAATGAGCAGGTAAGTCATTGAGATAAGACTACATGATGTGCTTGATATCATGGAAAGCATAAGACATAGCACGCTGAAAAGTTGCGCCAGCCTTTTTTAGACCGAAAGGAATTTTCCGATAGGCAAAAGTGCCCCAAGGACAAATAAAAGCGGTTTTGAGCTGGTCCTCGGGAACAATATTGATTTGATTATATCCGGAGAAACCATCCATTAGAGAGAAGATTTCACTTCCGGCACAATCGTCGACAATCTGGTTGACGAAGGGGGTAGGAAAGTTGTCTTTAGGACATTCTTTGTTAATATCTCTATAATCAATGCACATGCGGATTGTGCCTTGTTTCTTGTTGATCGGGACAAGATTGGAAACCCAGTCAGTGAGATCCATCGGGTAAATAAAGTCGACTTTGAGAAGTTTCTCAACTTCAAGCTTGATAGCGGTCGCTTTACGTGGGTGGACTGGACGAAGGCATTGCCAGATGGGTTTAGCGTCTGGGTATGTCTTAATCTCATGTATCATAATGTCGGGGTCAATACTTGACATTTCTTCATAGCTCTAGGCGAAGATGTCACAAAATTCTTTGAAAAGTGACATGTAGGTGACGATTTCGTTAGGGGAACACGAAGCTCCGATATGCACATTTTCAACAATTCTAGGGTTTATGGGTATGTCAAGGGGAATGGTGGGTGAGATATTGCTTAAGTTCCCTTCGGAAAACACATCATGTGTGGACTCGGGAACAGTGGAAATGATGACAACGGTCGACAGGGTCAATATCCATTGGTATCTCTCGATGGTGTGTTGTTCAAGGAAGAGGATGGAACGATGATGTCCATCGTCCCAAGGGGTGTCTTGCATGATAGACATAATCATCTCATCCATGGGAAAAATGATGTGGAAATGATATGGAGATAAATCACCAAGAGAGGGGGTAGGAGGAGTTTCCAATTGAATGGCCTGATAGGCGGATTTGACCGGACTCAAAGGCATTTCGTCACTATAACAAAGATGATCACTAGGGTCGGGTACCATCCATGGGTCGTGAGACACAGGGGTTCCGTGAATAGAGGTGGAGATCATGTTGATTGAAGCGACTGACAGATGTGGAACATCGAGTGGTGGGATGGGGAAGGTACCCATTAATGAGGAGTCTTTAAGAAGACCTACACCAACGTTCTCATATCCTGGGGGGGTTTTGGAAATGAACGGTACATTGCTAGTACGCGCATCCAAGTTAAAGAAGGCTAATTGGTTGACAGTAATTACCTTTCCTTGATGTGGGAAACATACAACACGAAAAATATTCGACACAACTGCGTGCATGGAATCAATCCAGCTACTGCCAAGTAAAAGGTTGTAATCAAGAAGAGCGTCGAAGACTTCCACTTCAACTTGGACCGTTTTGCCTTCTAACGTAATTGGCAATGAAGGGAGGACACTGTAAGGCTTAAAACCAGAGCCATTAAAGGATTTGAGTGTGTTATTGGATTTAGGCAAAGAGGGACAGTCGATGGCTTTCCAGTAGGTAATAGACATGACACACATCGAGGCACCCTCATCGATAACAGTTCTACAAATGTTTTTGTCGGAGAAAATCACTTGTATTTGGAATGCGAGTTGAGGGGGTAACCTTGGAATGTGATCTTCCAAGTCGAAAATTATTAAATTCGTATCTGTAGGGTCGATTCCACCGATAGATTTCAACAGTGCCTTTCGTTGTATAGGACAACTTTGAAGGACTTCGAGGGATAGCATTGCGGATGGTGCTTGGGCCAGATCTTCAACAATACTGTAGTTCTGGGCAGCATGGGCATGAGGATTGAAATCTGATTTCCAAACGACGCCCTTTGGAGGAGGGAGAAGGACTGTGTCGAGGCTTGGTCATTCGAGATGAAGAGGATTGTTGGCAGGTGGAGTCATAGGAGATGGTTGGACCAATGAAGGAGGTATAGCATCAAACTTCTCTTTAGGGGAGGAATAATATTTGGCTCGAGTGGTAAGTGTGATGTCGTATTGCTTTGAAACTCCTATACACATTAATACATAGGATGTATTTGAGGGGGATGGTTGGTCATGAATGAACAATTGGGTCTACTGTTGAGAAGGGAAGGGTTGTGACAATACAAACAGAGTGGGCGGTTTCGTGGTCCCTTGAAGGAACTTAGTAACCTCGTCTTGTCATGGAAAATCCTTAGTGTAGTGATCATCACGATAGATAAGACAAGGGTATCAGGGTTTGCACTTATCCCTATCATCAACAGGTGGTGTTTTGGTTCTCTCTTCTTATGAATTATTTTTTTCCTCCTTATTCTTACCCTTTCCCTTTCTGGATTTGTTTTTACCGACAAGGATAGATTGAACAACATTTAACTCAAAAGTCTTGCTGATGTGAGGGGTAGGAGATGGATCATTTTGAACATTAGAAGAAATGGGTTTTGGTTTATTGTTAGAGGTTTGGATGGAATGCAGTTGGGCATGGAAAGTGCCAATCACACCATCAGCCGCATGAGAAGCAGCAGGAGTAGTTGAAGTGGCAGAAGTAGAGGAACGAGGTGCATCAGGGAGTAAGTCGTAAAGAGTACCCATTTGTGAGTAAATGAGGTCAAGGTATTGAGCATGACTAATGGCATGTTCTTCTATGACAACTCCACCCATGGAGATGTCACGACCGATGTCATTCACAAATGATTTTGTGAACCATTCTGCTAGCAACTGATCAGGAAGTTCGAGTTTGATGAGATATCGTCTCCGTCGCCATTCATGAATGTGATCGGAGATATGAGTGGCTTTGGTTTGTTTGAAAGAACTCAAAATCTCGGTCCCCGTTTCATAGTGGATCGGTAACTAGTAGTGGTTGAGGAAAGCCATAGCGAGGGTGTTGAAGTTGACAAAGAAACCTTGTGGTAATTCGATATACCACTTTGCGGAAAAACCCGTGAGAGTTCTTTGAAAAAGGCGTAAACGAATAGAGTCATCCATCAAGAAGTTGGATGAGCACCAAAGGTGAAAAGTCATTACGTGATTGTTCAGGTCCTCTCCCGCTTTGCCATCGAATTTAGGGATGTCAGATGGTAGTTTGGCTAGTATAGCAGGCCATTGGGGAGAGTGACGGATTGGATCATTTAAAATCCTCGACATATCTAGGAGGTCCAGGGTGGCTAAGAAAGGCAACTGTCTATTCACATGCAGGTACTGGTGACTTTAGGGAGGGAGTCCCTTCGGCAAACCAATGGGACCATAAGTAGTCTGCATCTAATGCGAGGATCTGTGCAGATTCGATGGTTGTTGTGGAGGCAAGTAACTCATAGGGTTGTACGCTTGAATGGGGGTGTGGGGTTGAGCAGTCGAGCCCCATATAGGATTAGACGTACCTGGATAGGGTTGGCCTGTACCAGGGGGTATGACGGAGCTAAATGAAAGTTGTTTCCCCCCAGTCTATTGAGGATTATGTTGGATCAGATAGTTCTAATACTGGGCCAAGGATGGAGGAATGTTTTGTCCATAGGGTGGGGTCAGTGGGGGTTTTCCTCCAATTGGGGGTTGTGTTCCAATTGGGATTTTCCCTGCAAGGGGGGTTGAGTTGGTCCTCCTTGGTGAAATTGTCCACCAACAAGAATTTGGAAATTTGGTGTGAATGACAGAATGGTGCCACTAGGATGAATGCCTCCGATAGAGGATGGAAAAAGTCCTCTGAAAAGGGGCGGAGGAAGTGTTGAAATGAAACTGGGAGGAGAGTGCCCAGAAGGAGTGGGACCACCAGGAGTTCTGGATGTGATTTGCGTAGGAGCGGGGATAGAGGCATTCAACACACGGTATTCAGGTGGAAGTGTCGGGGTGACTCTAGGAAAAAGAGATGTGCCAATAGGGGCTTGGCTAGCTACAGTAATCCCGGTGTGAAGACTCATAGTATCTGTGTAATGGACCATTTTTAAGGGGAGAGTCATGATGTGGTTGGCTCGCGGGGCTTTTGTACTAGGAAAATAATAAGCAGTAGTAAACGGTACTATGTCTGGATCAGATGTTTCGAGTAACTCAGGTGTGATAGTGATATCAACGCCTACTCCTGAGACGAAGAGGTCCCGTCTAAAAATGTCGGTAGCCCAAAAAGGATCTTGACCCTCAGGTCCTAGGAAAGGTCCAGTTGGTGATCCAAAATACTGAACAACTAGTTCTTTGGAAGAATTTGGTCGCATAATATGTCTCTCAGAGTCGGGGTGAAGTCGAAAGTCCTCTCGAGAATTGGAAATTTGGAATTGTTCTAGAGAGTCAGTTCTTTCCACTTGTGGAGTGGTGATGTCTTGGACTTCACTCTGTTGAGGAGATCCCTCCAGTGAGTTGGTAGGAAAGGGTTGAGAACCTTCCAGATTTTCTGGGGATAAGCCTTGCATTCTACGTGAATGACGTGGAGGGTCAATTATGAATGAGTTTAAAAAATTACAAAGAAAATCCTATGGTCAACTTGGGTAAACAAACAACATGCGCTAGTAAACAATATGGGAAGCAAAACCAAGAAAACAAGACCTTCTAATTCCGAAGTCACTAGTTGGTGATGAAATCCAACGTCACAACGACGAGACAAGAAGGGGCTGGGCTAGGGTGGAAAAGTTACATTGACGACCTTCTTAACAGACTTACACCTTGGTGCAAGCCCCCACACATAATCGTGGGTATACCCTCCAAGGAGCCCGAGTGAGTTTGGATAACGTTGATTCCAGGTACCGTGAAGACTCTCCCCTTCACATTCACCTTGTGTAATACCCTAAGAATATAGGCCACTAAGGTTACCATCAACAACAATAGAGCCTAGGGGGACAGTCGACAGTCCGATTCACACACAAGGGTAGGGTATCTAGCCCAAAATCATCTTGAGAGGATTCCACTCATAATTGTGGGTATACCTTCAAGTGACCCCCGTAATACATGCAATCTCTACACCGATATCAACAAAGTAGGGTGAGTAACTCTGTCAATATCAATGCGACCTCGGGTTTGACCCTTGTGTGAGAAGGGCTTCCCAGGACAAAATGTTGCAAATGGAATTTGACACTCCTTACCATAAGATGCTATTGTGTGTTTTTTCCTTTGGAGAGTGTATCTCTCTACCTATTCCAAAGCTCTATCCTAGCTAATGTTGGTGTAATAGAGTCCTAGAAAAGAGTTACTAGTTAAATTTTAAAAATTGTGCGATATTATTAAAGGTTGTTGTTACTCAAAGGAGATGGAGATGAAACCGCTGTTGTGTGAGACTCTGACCCAAAAATACATAGATAGGAATGAAAGATATCAATTTTTGTTCGATGAATCCTATTTACAGGAGGGAAAGAGGAGTTTTCTAGAACAATCTTGAACTATGATATACAATCTTCTTTAAAATGCAATATCAATGAATCACGAACAATGCCAATTCTCTATTTGTTCTATTTCAAAAATTGAGTGCCAATATTTTCGAAATAAAAATTTCTTTTAAAAAGAAAAATGTTTTTTAATTTTCAATAGGAACCACACAACAGTGGTGGAACTAAGAAAACCAATAACTAATGAAAAGTGATATACACCAAAAACCCAAACCAATCTTTCAATGAAGACAAGAATAACAAGCAGACAAGACTAGTCTTTTCAAATGCATGAGGGCAACAATTTTCCAAGTAATGAGCAATTGAGAAAGACAATTTAGCCCAAATTTTAAACCGATCACTAGCTCCCAACCAAACAGGCACTCGGATTTTAGGACCAAAGATTATATCCTTGTTAAGAAGAGGTCAAGAGATAACAGTTGAGAAAAAATGAACAAGAAGAGCTTTCAATTTCCGAAGACTAATCATTCACAAAATCCAAAGTCAAGAAACAATCAATTAGTGGCCCAAGAAGTTCTCTTCAGACACACATACAAATCTGGGCATCTGGGCATACAAAAACCTTAATCCCAAAATTTTGCAAATGGGTTCGCAGGCTAGCAGTGGTGTACAGTGCGAGAATGGAGCATTCTCGCAGGCTGGTCACAAGCAGAGTGCGAGAGGTTCACACTGGACTGAAAAGAAGGGTGCGAACTCTAGGGATTCTTGCAGGCTACAGAAGGGTTCAGTGTGAGAAGGCCTGAAACTAAGCAAAATTTTGGAAAAATAAATTTTTTTTAAGGAACTTCTGGACCTAGAGAGTCTGTCAGGGTCTCCTCAAGACTCAAATATTGATAGAGATGAAAAATGGTAAGGCAAGAGAAAATGGCCAAGGAAAAACCACCAAAAACCACTAAACAATGGGTTGCATCCCCAACAGAGTTACCAATTTTGTTATCGGACTAATTGGTAGGTGCGGACACTAATAGATCTCCCTAGATCCACCTAGATCTAGAACAAAATAGGACAGGACATGACTCTTCCCCTAAGTTGTAATCATTGAATCTACTAATAGGAAGAAATAAGTGACATACCTTTATATCGCTTCCTTAGGTCTCTGTTGTTCCCGCTTCGCTCCGGTGCTCTCATAAAGTCAAGTCCAAGACAACACAAACCAACCAAAGTGAAGATAGCAAAATATATTCAACGTCAACTTATGCATATGATCAAGGAATTAAACAATAAAGTAAGAGTGACTTTATGGGGAAGGGAGGTGTCGATGTATCATATTAATTGAAAATAGAAGATACAACCTGATCGCCTTGATGTTGCAAGCTTCCTTTCAGTGACCCTTAGTTCCAACACACACACTTGCTCTATACTTGCATGAAGAAGATCCAATTCCTCTTGATAGACCAAATATATCCTTCAAGATTTTGTCAAAGCAGGGTTCTTCACACAATTATTTCACCAATTCTTCATTCAATCTTGCTTAACCTTTTCCATGAGAAACATTTCAATATATAGAAGAAGGAGAGATGGTTACATGGATGAGGATGATCCCATCAAATCTGAGAAGTCAGTAAAATGACAACCATACGAATGCCAACTCATTTTTTATAAGATTCCCTTATAGAACCCTCGAAACCTCTTCTCCTTTCCAAACTTAAAAACAGGTTCTCACCCTGTGTATGGAGCAAACTGCGAGAAGTTCGCACCCCAAGTGTAGGTGGCCTGCGAGAATGAGGGATTCTCACACCCTAGGCCATAGGTAGCCTGCAAACTCACTTTAAAAGTATGTTTTTGGAAGGAGACAAGGGCCACTTTTCTCAGGCAAAAAGTCCTTGTTGGGAGCCTGCATGCACCATGGTTAAGACATCACTAGAGTGACCAAAATCACGTGTAACACATGTACCTCAACCAAAATGCCTCATCAATTTCATCATCCAAATCTGATTTGTAGCTCTGTAATAGACCTGGTGTATATGATTACATTCCTGCAAAACTTCCTTAACTTCAACAACAAGAGACTAGCATTTTCATCAAAATTTTCTTTAGTCTCACATGCCTAGTTTTGGATTAGTCAACAACCCTAACTTGAAGTAATCATAGATTTGTACCTATAATGTATAAATATATGAAACTGATATACAATGTTCTTCAGTGTGTTTTATTCAATTTCTCCAGGTGTCACTACTTGGAACCTCTCAGAAAAGGAGTTATAGCAAAAATGACATACATTGTTGAATACTTGCTTATTCTAGAGAGTGACCTTGTAGAGCGTGCCCCACAAAGAATATTTGTTGAATTGATATGAAACTATTACAAAGAATACTATAGATTGTAACCTAACCAACACATTTTGTTTCACTAAATTTGGATCTGTTATGAATAAGTTATGACGTTTTTACCCGAAACACCTGTTTTTGACTAGTTTCAGGACTAGCCACAAACCCTATTTTCCACGGAGTGTAACTCCAAAAATAAAATGACCCACAATCTTAATTTCTTACCACAGATACTTGGATATTTTTTCTAAATGGAATATCAATTTCATGTTCTGAATCATTATAGAAAAAAAAATTATAGTGAAAATGGTGAGATGACCTGTAAATAACATACCTTAGAAAGCACCATCAAAAGAATTTATCCTTCCTTGCATTTCGGCCTTCTTTTCTTCACCTTCCCTTAGAATTTTGGCTTAGATATCCTTGGTTACCTTAGAAACCTATAGATATTCAATATGCTCAAGTGTGTTTTAAAATGAGAGAGCCTTGTCTCTTATTTATACTCTCCAAGTAGCTTCCTTAAAAACATCTTCTAGGTCACTTGACCCCACTTTCCTTATTTTAGTGTTAACCCACTTCTAATTTCTCCATTAAATTTATTATTGAAATAATTTATATTGTATTCACTTTGAATTATAATACACTCATTACTTCACTTTATTATTTACCTTTTAAAATCTCTTAAACCACTTTGACTACTTTGACCTTTTGGGGCTTCTAGATGACATATGAGGGTCCTCCAACTTCATAAGGCCATAACTCTCAAACCGTGAGGAGTTATGTGAAATTCCACATACTACCAGAAATGGAATGACATGTACTATCCATATAGAATAGTATTATCTGAAAATATATCATAACTCATACCGTTATTCATCAAACAAACTTAGGTCCATTACCCAAACCCGAGGTCTCCAACTTCTCATGGCCATAACTCTCTAACCGTGAGGAGTTATGTGACGTTCCACATACCATCGGAAATGGAATGACAAGAACTATCCATATAGTATAGTTTACCTTAAAAATTCATTGTTCTTCATCTCATTATTCCACAATTAAGCATAGGTTCTCTTACTCCGCAAAGCGTCTTCCTGTGAGGGTTTTAACCATAAGGGGACCACTTTGGAGTTCATCCATATTTACTTATTATCAACCATGACAAGACAATAATGAGTCATATTTACATCAAACAATATTGGGTCCATTACTTAAACCTTTGTGTTGCGGGGCTTTCTTCAAGGGTTGACATCAATGACAACCAACCTTAATCAACAATTTGGTCTTTGTGTGGGACATTTTATGCCATTAGTATGTTTTGTACAAAAATAATGGATCCTCGGGACTACACCATGGTCAAGGAACAAGGAACGAGGATTGAGGAAAACATAACAAGAAATAGGGAATGAAAATTGTACAAGGACTAGACACCGGCAACAGTGACCTGTGAATGGGGCCAACGTTGAAATGTTTTCAAACATTTTTTGTATGCACTAAAACTTGACATGGATAGACTACTCGCATGCCTTAACGATATGGGAGGGTTTATGGACTCAAATTTGACTCACACACGCACTTTCTTCCATCATCAATTCATCATGTAAACCGTAAACCCAAATTTTCTTTCAAAGTACACAATTTGGTTGATGCAAGTTTTAAGTTTTTGTGAGACTTTCTTCATTTTTCTTTCAGGCTCTACATTAATGTATATACAATGTATCTGTGTCATAGTTGTAATAAAAAATCCCTCTTTTTCGCAGATTGCTTAATCAACTCCATAAAAATAATCCCTTATGGTAGTATATGCGGGGACGTGTGTAATGTCGAACGAATTTTACAAGGAACAAGGAACGAAAATTGTATTAGGACTAGACACCAGCAACAGTGACATGTGAATGGGGCCAACGTTGAAATTTTTTCAAACAGTTTCTGTATGCACTGAAATTTGTCATGGATAGACTATTCGCATGCCTTAACAATATGAGAGGGTTTCTGGACTCAAATTTGACTCATACACCCACTTTCTTCAATCATCAATTCATCATGTAAACCATAAACCCTAATTTTCTTTTAAAGTACACAATTTGGTTGATGCAAGTTTTATGTTTTCATCAGTCTTTCTTCATTTTTATTTTAGGTTCTACATTAATGTATATACAATGTATATATGTAATAGTTGTGATGAAAAATCCATCCTTTTCGTTGATTTCTTAATCAACACCATAAAAATACTAGAGGCGTGCAACAATGACATGTGAATGGGGCCAATGTTGAAATTTTTTCAAACTGTATCTATATGCATTGAAATTTGACATGGATAGACTATTCGCATTAATTAACGATATGGTATGGTTTCTGGACTCAAATTTCACTCACACACCCACTTTCGTCCATCATCATATCATCATGTAAACCATAAACCCTATTTTTCATATGTTCTAGTAAATATGTTAATGATTCCAAATTTAATATTTGTATTTGATTCAAGGTCCAGCTAGCTTGCAAAGTATCAAATTTTAATTTCAAGTTGATAAACCAAATATGAAATGAATCCAAGCACCATTTGATATCATCACAAGAGAGACGAATGTAAATAATCTTGTGACGAATTAGCTATACTATCGATGAAAAACGTTCGTCGATAGTATAGCTAATTCGCCGCAAGAATATTGTGTCTAATTTGAATGGTATTACATGGTTTGCAAGGCATGTAGGGGTTATAATATGGTGAAATTTAGTGTATTCCATAAGAACAATCTCTATGCTAAACCTCAAAATGGATAGTACCATATCTCATTCATAAGACAAATATTCTTTGTATGTTTCCTTTGTGGTGGCTCAAGCCCTCAGTACACATGATGCATGCCAATGAAATGTAACACTTTGACTATTGAATGATAGTGTTATGTCACCATGGTTAAGGAAAGAACATAAGTTTCTTAGGTCCTATTTGAATCTTCTTAGAATTTAGATTTGTTACATAGTCCTTGAAAAAAGACAAAAGACTTATGTAGCGAATATTTGGTCTTTGTGTGGGACATTTTATGATATTAGTATGTTTTGTACAAAAATAATGGATCTTGGAGACTACACCATGGTCAAGGAATGAGGAACAAATAACAAGGAACAAGGAACGAGGAACACAGACCAAGGAACAGGGAATGAAAATTGTACTAGGACTAGACACCTGCAACAGTGACCTGTGAATGGGGCCAACATTGAATTTTTTTCAAACAGTTTCTGTATGCACTGAAATTTGACATGGATAGATTATTCACATGCCTTAACGATATGGGAGGGTTTCTGGCCTAAATTTTGACTCACACGCCCACTTTCTTCCATCATCAATTCATCATGTAAACCATAAACCCTAATTTTCTTTCAAAGTACACATTCTGGTTGACGCAAGTTTTAATTTTTCGTCAGTCTTTCTTCATTTTTCTTTCAAGTTCTACATTAATGTATATACAATGTATCTATGTCATAGTTGTGATGAAAAATCCCTCTTTTTCTATGATTGCTTAATCAACGCCATAAAAATACTCCCTTGCAGTACTGGATATGGGGACGTGTGTAATGTTGAATGATTTCTACAAGGAACAAGGAATGAAAATTGTACTAGGACTAGACACGGGCAATAGTGACATGTGAATGGGGCCAACGTTGAAATTTTTTCAAACAGTTTCTGTATGCACTGAAATTTGTCATGGATAGACTATTCACATGACCTAACAATATGAGAGGGTTTCTGGACTCAAATTTGAATCATACACCCACTTTCTTCCATCATCAATTCATCATGTAAACCATAACCCCTAATTTTATTTTAAAGTACACAATTTGGTTGACGCAATTTGTAAATTTTCATCAGTCTTTCTTCATTTTTCTTTCAGGTTCTACATTAATGTATATACAATGTATATGTGTCATAGTTGTGATGAAAAATCCCTCTTTTTCATTTATTTCTTAATAAACACCATAAAAATACTCGAGGCGGGAAACAATGACATGTGAATAGGGCCAACGTTGAAAGTTTTATAAACTGTATCTGTATGCATTGAAATTTGACATGGATAGACTATTCACATGATTTGACGATATGGTATGGCTTTTGGACTCAAATTTCACTCACATACCCACTTTCTTCCATCATCATATCATCATGTAAACCATAAACCCTATTTTTCATATGTTCTAGTAGATATGTTAATGATTCCAAATTTCATATTTGTATTTGACTCAAGGTTCAGCTAGCTTGCAAAGTATCAAATTTTAATTTCAAGTTGATAAACCAAATATGAAATGAATCCAAGCATCATTTTATATCATTGAAAGAGAGACGAATGTAAATAATCTTGCGACAAATTAGCTATACTATCGATGAAAAAAGTTTGTCCATAGTATAGCTAATTCGTCGCAAGAATATTGTGTCTAATTTGAATGGTTCTACATGGTTTGCAAGGAGTGTAGGGCTTATAATATGGTGCAATGTAGTGTAGTATATAAGAAAAATCTCTATGCCAAACCTCAATATGGATAGTACCATATCTTTTTCATAAGACAAATATTCTTTGTATGTTTCCTTCGTGGTGGCACAAGCCCTCAGTACACATGATGCATGCCAATGAAATGTAACAATTTGACTATTGAATGATAGTGTTATGTCACCCATTGTTAAGGAAAGAACATAAGTTTCTTAGGTCCTATTTGAATCTTCTTATAATTTAGATTCATTACATAGTCCTTGAAAAAAGACAAAAGACTTATGTAGCGGATATTTGGTCTTTGTGTGGGACATTTTATGCCATTAGTATGTTTTGTACAAAAACAATGGATCTTAGAGACTACACCATGGTCAAGGAATGAGAAACAAGGAATAAGGAACAAGGAACAAGGAACACAGACCAAGGAACAGGGAACGAAAATTGTACTAGGACTAGACACCAACAACGGTGACCTGTGAATGGGGCCAACGTTGAAATTTTTTCAAATAGTTTCTGTATGCACTGAAAGTTGACATGGATAGAATATTCGCATGCCTTAACGATATGGGAGGGTTTTTGGACTCAAATTTGACTCATACACCCACTTTATTCCATCATCAATTCATCATGCAAACCATAAACCCTAATTTCTTTCAAAGTACACAATTTGGTTGACACAAGTTTTGATTTTTCGTCAGTCTTTCTTCATTTTTCTTTTAGGTTATACATTAATGTATATACAATGTATCTGTGTCATTGTGATGAAAAATCCCTCTTTTTCGATGATTGCCTAATCAACGCCATAAAAATACTCCCTTGCAGTACTAGATGCGGGGACGTGTGTAATGTCGATCAAATTTTACAAGGAACAAGGAACATAAATTGTATTAGGACTAGACACCAGCAACAATGACATGTGAATGGGGCCAACATTGAAATTTTTTCAAACAGTTTCTGTATGCACAGAAATTTGTCATGGATAGACTTGTTAACGGGCAAATTTGGCGTGCCGTCAACTGGAAGAGCGAGTCCGGTCCGGGGTTGTCTAAATAACCCAAGCCGTTTGGTGTAACTCATTCTGACTGGTTTAATGGCTCCGTTAGCCAATCTAAGAATCCTAAAAGAAACAAATAAAAGAGAGAAATAACTAAGTAATTACTAAACACACTATATATATGTACATATGTTCAAATGTAACTATAGTAGTTGTATTTAAGCAGAAGATATACAAGTCTCATTTATTTACATGATTTACAAGATGCAAGTTTTAATCAAAACTTACGAAAATCGATGTGAAAAATGATTGCTTCTAGGAAGCAAATAAAGAAATCACATAAAAATATTTATTGTTTTTCTTTTATAAATTTAAAGAATCTTGCAAAAACATTTAATGAAACATGAACATGTGGATAGTCAAAGCTGAACCATACATTCTAGTTTCAATGATACACAAATGACAGAAAAATACAAAGAAGCTATCCTGTCAGTGAATTAGTGAGGTGTATCCATGCATCTGCATGAGTGGTGAACATCCAACTTCCATGTTCAAGAGAAATACCTGCAATGAACCTTATGACTGTTCTAAATAAATTCAGAGCATGTATTGGCAGCTTAGGTTTTAATGACAGAAAAGGAAACAAAAACATAAACCTGTGATCTCATAATTATACATGATTACAGCAAGATAAATCTAGAAGCGATGTATTCATTTTATCATTCAATTTAAAACTCAAAGATAAATCTCATTATTTAAATTGAAGATATAATCACAACATTTGTATTCTGATGAAGCAAATGATAGATGATATTTATAATATAAACCTCCTACATATCACAGATCATTTAATCTAAAGATATCAGACCTGCACATGTAACATGATTAAAAAAACATAAATAACAACATTATAAACAAAAGGCTAAAGCCAAAATGCCAATATGTCGTTCTAATAAGTTTTTGGAATCACTTGTCCATTTTGTAGTCCTGGAAGAAGTTTTTTGGATAATAGACTTTAAAGATTGGAAAAATTGATACATAAATGATAATAATTAACCATGTATTGATAAAAAAGACTAAATATATTTAGATCAATGCATAATCAATTATTCAAATAATATGAATATATTATAATGAAAATAAAACCATTTTACTCACAGGACAAAAGCCATTAAGAAACCTGGAATTCCATATTCTTCTTTGAAAATACTCGTCTATTCTCCCAAAGATTCCAGCCATCCATTGCTCCATTTGAAAAGAAATAAAAAGTTTACAAAAGATACAATATAGAAAATATAAAGGATAAAAATCCTTCTCTCCAATTCTTCCATCTCCCAGGCTCTGAACTTTCTCATATATTTATACAATGAATGAACAATTTGGGTGTCACTATTAATTTTCACCACCTGAAATTTACCTCGTAAAAAGACATCAATATCTCTCAAATCGTGCATTGTTTTGGGAAACTCTCTACGCCGAAGGTAAATGGGTCCATTTGGGTTCCGGGTTTTCAACCGTTTTTTCAAATTCCTCACGGTTTGGCTGCAATTAGTTTTTCAAAATCGTCTGTCTGATCTTGATGCCTTTCCAAATTTTATATGTTGTTGCTCATAAAATTATTTGTAGCAATCCAAAATTATTTTTGGATCAATCATATTGAACGTATTTGGATAATAAAATCAAGCCATGATCAGATCCATATCAAATATTTGATAATAGAAACCTGTGAAACAAAAAGAAACCTAAATTAATAACCTAAAAATTGTGAATAAAACAAAATCTAGAAAAATACAAAAATGAATTTAAACTAATTATAACTTATAAACAAACATTGTTTATAATTTTCTTTCAAATATGATATAGAAGCTTCAAGTTAATGGAGAAAAAATATTAATTTTGGTTTTTTACAAAATCAAACAAATAATAGATAATTATTTGATTATTATTATTTTGAAATGAGATGCAAAATGAAAAAAGAATTTAATTAATTAATATCACCAAATGATTTCATGAAAATGAGAAACCAACCAAGATATTATTTGATGAAGTATTGAACACATTATTCA